>CM052803.1:12940045-13032432 GCA_028533885.1 Nasua narica | reverse complement strand
GGACTGTTAGAAATGGTAATACCTGATGCCTCCATAGGGAGGAGGCACCACAGTCCCGTGGCTCCATTCGGGAGCTCTAGAATCACGCAGACTGGGTTCCAGTGCTGGCTCAGTCACTAGCACCTGTAGAACCTGAGAAAAGTTCTAAGGCTTAACTGCTGTTTTACCAAATTCACCAAAAAAGCCGGGAAGAGAACCTGCCTGCTAGGAAGAGGTGCGGAAAGCAGCATCCGGGCGGTCGGGGGCATCTTGTTTCCACCTCGCAGAAGTTCACTGCCCACACTGCCTACCGCACTGTGATGCGGTAGGCTCACACCTTCCCTGGCTCCGGGACTCCGGGAGGCGCTAGAGAAGTTCCTGGGGGGCTCTGAGCTACCTGTGTGGGGGTGGAGAGAAGGAAAACGTGTCCTCGGGCGGCTTCCTGGTAGGGACACGCTGGGGCTTCTTAGCGCTATGCTGCTCTGGTCTCCCCACCCCCTCTCCGGCCCCCCAGCACTGGCCCGCTGCCCCCCACCCCACGCGGCGAAGTGGGTCACCGCGGAAACAGCGCCGGCCTGGCCCGCCCGGTAAGCCGCATCCGCACCTTGGGAGAATCAGGGTCCCTCCTGCCCTTGGGTGGGAGCCCGTTCTGCCTCCAGGGACCCAAGCAGGACGACGGGCTGGCGGGCTCACAGGCCTGGCTGCCAGATGTCAGGAGAGCCTCCGCAGTCCGGGACTGTCTCCACACCTGGCGGGGCCCCTTGGGTGCCAAACGCCCGTAACGAAGCGATCCAGCGCGTCCCTTCGAAGGCTGGAAGGCCCGGGGGTTCAGCTGGCCGTGGGCCGTTGGACCGCGCCCTTTGCCCTTGGCCGCTAGTTCTTCGCGCCCTTGGCTCGCGCACCGTTTCTCCACCCGTCGCAGGGGGTCCAACACCCGCGGGGCAGCGCGAGCTTCGTGGCGGAGGGGTCACAAGCCAGAGACCTCCCCGCCTCCCCCAGCCCGCCCCCCAGGAGCCCGCGGCGCGCAACGGCTCTTCCTCTTCGCTGCACCCTCCCAGGCGACCCTCGCTCCCGCCTTGTGCTCCCACGCCCCAGCCGCCGCCACCACCCTCCAGTGCTGCCTGGGTCGCGCCGGGATCACTACGCTGACCCCGCGCCCCGCCCCGCCCCGCCCCGGGACCTACTGCAATCACGCGTGTCCCTCCGCTCGGTTTTCCGTCCCGTCCCTACGAGGCGCTACCTCGTAGAAAAAAACAGTGACCGTGGATGTGGATGAAGATAATTTAATTGATAGAATAGAAGAACGAATATGTATCTTTTATCTCGTGTTTTCTCAGAGCCATAAGAAGAAAAATGATTAGCTGAAAATTAGTGAGGGGAGGTATGAAACCTTTGTTGTTGAGTTTCCTCATGCTGTACTGACTTACTCCCTTTTGGATCCTTGACTCTCGTACAGTCAGCGGTGATGGTGGTAATAGCAGTTACTTTATTGATTCTGTACTCCAGGCCCGACACTATTTCTAGGTATTTTACACGTATTGCCTTATTGATTCTCACAGCAGCGTTGTGACACGTTTTTCAAATCGCTATCAGTATTTTATATCAGAGGGAACTAAGACCTGGGATGATTAAGAAATTTTTCTAATTATGGAGCTAGTTCTTAGGACTAGTATTTAGGCAGAGTCTGGCTTATCTTTAATAATCACTGTGCCATTCTGCATTTGTATATTCTTCTTTTAGCTGAAATTATATTGATTTAAACAAATATGTACAAGGTTCTTAATTGATGGATTTTATAAAACATATTTATTTTGAAATAATTCCTAACCAGGGGTGCCTGGGTGGCTCAGTGGGTTAAAGCCTCTGCCTTCGGCTCAGGTCATGATCTCAGGGTCCTGGGATCAAGCCCCGCATTGGGCTCTCTGCTCAGCAGGGAGTCTGCTTCCCCCGCTCTCTCTGCCTGCCTCTCTGCCAGCTTGTGATCTCTCTCTCTGTCAAATAAATAAATAAAATCTTAAAAAAAAATCCTAACCAGAAAATTTGTAGGAATAACACAGAATATACATGTACCCTTTACCCAGAGACTGTTAATATTTTACATATTTACTTTTTATCATTCTCATTCTGTCTCTTTCCCTTAAAATGACTTCACTTTTACCCTAAATGTCTCACTGTGTATTTCTTTTTTTCTTTATTTTCTTTTATTTTAGAGAGAGAGAGAGAGTGAGCGCGCACATGAGCAGGGGGAGGGGCACAGGGAGAGGGAGAGAGAGAATCCCAAACCGACTCCCTGCTCAGTGCAGAGTCCAACTCGGGGCTCAGTCTCACAGCCCTGAGATCATGACCAGAGCCAAAGCAAGAGCCAGATGCTTAACCGAATAAGCCACAGAGGTGCCTCCTCAGTGGTATCCTTATAGAAAAAAATAAAATTCAACCCAGTAGCCAGGACAAAAATCATAAATTTCATTTAATAGTCTTCTTACTTTAATCTCCTTTAATTTGAAAGAACTCTTTGGTCTCTCTTCGCCTTTTATGACCTTGGCATTTTTGATGAGTACATGTCCTTTGCAGATTGTTCCTCAATTTAAACAGTGTTTCGTTTGTTTATACAGTGTGAATCCAGACATTCTTACTGTATTCAGTTAGTTGTAATCTACTATCATTTTGATATTCAAATTTTCTAGTATTTGGCATAGGGGAGCCTTTTCACGGTAGCCTCTGTGTTTTTTTTACTTAAAACTTATAATGAAATTTAGACTTACTATGTGAGCTAGAATATGTAATTAAGTGCCATTCACAACTTAATATAGAGTAGCTCTAGTAGGATGTGGAGATGTAAGTAAGGGCGAGAGATGTAGACACTAGAGTCTACTGAGGAGAGATGGCCAGAGAGTGGCTGGGAAGGAGGAATGTCTTAGAAGAAAGCACAGTGTCCCAGCAGTGAAGAGAAGGCAGGAAGAAAGAGATAGTGTCTTTTTGATAAAATGAAGATCTTTTGTAACATTTCAAATATGGTTCTGCGGGGCGCCTGGATGGCTAGTTGGTTGAGCAACTGCCTTCAGCTCAGGTTATGATCCTTGAGTTCTAGGATCAAGTCCCACATGGGGCTCCCAGCTCCGCGGGGAGTCTGCTTCTTCCTCTAACGTTCTCTCCTCTCATGCTCTCTCTCATTTTCTCTGTCTCTCAAATAAATAAATAAAATCTTTAAAAAAAAACCCCACTAAATACGGTTCTGTGGTTGAAAGTCATATAGTTAGGAACATGAACCAATTCTTTGTCATTTAAAAAGCAAACAGAAGAAATTTAGCTTCTTTTTTTAAAAGTTGTAAGTTCTAATAGAAAATGTTCACATTTGATGAGGGGGGGGGAAGGAGAGAGGGAAACAAACCATAAAAAATTCTTAAAGGTAGAGAACAAACTGAGGGTTGATGGAGGGAGGTGGTTGGGGTATGGGCTAGACAGGTGATGGGTATTAAGGAGGGCACTTGTGATGAGGACTGGGTGTTGTATGTAAGTAAAAATGACTGAATTCTACTCCAGAAACCAATATTGCACTGTATGTTAACTAAGTAAAATTTAAATTAAAAAAACCCAGAAAATGTTCATGTTTGAAATTTATATTTTTTTCCAGAGATTATTATCATTTGCATTTAAAATTGTTGGGGAACCTAGGTGGCTCAGTGGGTTAAAGCCTCTGCCTTCGGCTCAGGTCATGATCTCGGGGTCCTGGGATCGAGCCCCGCATCGGGCTCTCTGCTCAGCAGGGAGCCTGCTTCCCCCTCTCCCTCTGCCTGCCTCTCTGCCTATTTGTGATCTCTCTCTATGTCCAATAAAGAAATAAAATCTTTAAAAAATAAAATTATCAGTGAATTATTTGTATGATATTGTCTTTTAATTATATGCTAATTTTTGTCTAGGGATTTGTCTTTTTCTTTCTTTTTTTTTCAGTCAATTTCTGCTGTGTGCTAGAGTTATAGTTCAGTGCTGAATGAAACAGGGATTGGGCCTGCTTTCAGAGAGTGTGTTAGTTTTCTGTTGCTTTGTAACAAATTACTGCAAATTTAGTAGCTAAATTACTACAGTAATTTATTATCACATAATTGTGTAGATCAGTTCAGCCCAGGATGGTTAAATCCAAGTATCAGCTGTGACCGCAGTTCTTTAGGGCATGGGGTCTTCTTCCAAGCTCACGGGTTATTGGCAGAATTTATTTCCTTCTCACATTTTCCATGTGGCCCCCTCCGTCTTCTAGCCAGCAACCAGCAAGTCTTGTCCATCTCACAATTTGAAGGTCTCTGACTCCCCTTCTGCCCTCAGCCAGGAGAAAGCTCTGCGTTTTGGGGCGTACCCAGATAAGCCAGGTTAATGTCTCCATCTTTTTTTTTTTTTTTAAGATTTTTATTTATTTGACAGAGAGAAACACAGCAAGAGAGGGAACACAAGCAGAGGGAATGGGAGAGGGAGAAGCAGGCTTCCCGCTGAGCAGGGAGCCCGATGCGGGGCTCGATCCCAGGACCCTGGGATCCTGACCTGAGCCAAAGGCAGACGCTTAACAACTGAGCCACCCAGGCGCCCCTAATGTCTCCATATTAAATCAACTAATTAGTAACCTTAATTATTTATCTTTTGCCATGTGACACAACATATTCACAGGCATGATGAGGGCAAAGGTCATGAAGGCCAAAATATCTACCACAACGTAGGTTTGGGAGGCATAAATTAAACTTTCTGACAAAGAGAAATAATTATGTAATTGAAAACAGGTAGGGATTACAAAAATTAAGTGTTAGGACAGAAGATAAAGACGTGGACATCCTTAGACAAGGTCAGCAATTTACAGTATTCCTGATAAAGTGACATTTTACCTTAAACGTACATAGGATGAGAAAGATACAATCTGCAAACAACGCATGCCAAAGAATTTTGGGGAGATGACATCATCTGCCGATGGAACCAAAAGATGAGAAATTTTGTGACACGTTCCAAGTGCTGAAATGGGAAAGTGAGGTAAATAGGGAACAAAGAAAATTATGACTTAATATAAGGCCTCATAGGTAAGCAGGGACCATATTAATGAAAGATACATGGATTTTATTCTAACTGTAAAGAGAAGCCACAATGGTGGGAAGTGAAATTTCATCTTAATCAGAAACATTTGTAAGAAATGTTAAATATATCAGTCGAGGAACTTGCCTTGTGTATTCTGATTCAGGAGGTTGGGGATGGTGCTGGAGTATCAGTTTCTCAACAAGCTCTTCAAAGATTCTGATCCACATATCAGACGTGAAACCTATTCTATCACCAACCTTAGTATTTTAAATAAACTCATTAATCTTTGCATTTCTCATCGACTTGTTTTTTTTTAAAGATTTTTTTATTTTTATTTATTAGAGAGAGAGAGAGACTGAGAATGAGAGGGGAGAAGGTCAGAGGGAGAAGCAGACTTCCCGCAGAGCTGGGAGCCCGATGTGGGACTCGATCCCGGGACTCCGGGATCACGACCTGAGCCGAAGGCAGTCGCCCAACCAGCTGAGCCACCCAGACGCCCTGTTTTTTTATTTTTTTAACAGAATTAGGCTGTTTATTTCTAATAGATATTTTCAGTGTGTCTCTTTTCATCCATAGAAATCTATATTCCTACATCATTTTCATATAGGAAAAAAATATTTGTTTTTGTTTTGTTTTGTTTTCTGAAATTTCTTGCAGATTTTCAGTTGATGGATGTGACAGTCAGCTCTAAAGAAATGCCCACTATTGAGAAGTGTACATCTTTTGTAATCAGAGAAATCAGAGAATTCCTAGTAGAGACCAATTATGTGAATGTCAGGAATGTGGGAAGACTTTTTGTCAAGGCTCAAACTCTGTTCAACATGAGAGAACACATTCTAGTGAAAAACCCTGCAAATGTAAAGAATGTGGGAAGAACTTTAGTAATGGACGTCAACTCACTGCACATCAAATATTTCATATTGGTGAGAAACCTTATAAATGTAAGGAATGTGGGAAGTCCTTTACCACCTTTTCATACCTTGTTCAACATCAGAGAATTCACACTGTTGAGAAACTCTATGAATGTAAAGAATGTGTGAAGGCTTTTATTAGAGGCTCAGCCTTTGTTGAACACAGGAGAATTCATACTGGTGAGAAACCATATGAATGTAAGGAATGTGGGAAGACCTTTGGTAGTAGACGTCAGTTTACTATATACATCATAGTATTCACAGTGGTAAGAAAATTTTTTCCTGTACTCCGTTCTGAGTTTTTCATTTAACATTTTGTGTCTATGATTCATTTTGAGATAATTTTTGTATAATATGTGTGGTTACAGGTAGAGGTTCATTTTTTTTGCATTTGAATGTCCAATTGTTCCAAGACCACTTGTTGCAAAGGTTATCCTTTCTTTATTGAACTGCCTTTGAACTTCTGTCAAAAATGAATCTTCCACCTCCCAATAAATATAATTGTGCCTATGACTGGTCCAAGGAAGATTAGGTGTATCAGAAAAAAGTTATAAGTAATGATTGAGACCATTCAACAAGTTCTGATTCATTTATAACCACACACTCTATCAGTTCCCATTTCCTTCTTTGGTTATATATTTTGGATTCCATGGGCTCCACAGTATTTATGTTGTACAGGCAATAGGAGTAAATACAGCATAGTCACAGCCCCAGCCTCCATCCAGACCCTACCTTACCATGATGGCCACTCACATCATAATCTGAGTTTTTATGTCTCCATTTATCTTTTCCATTTTGCTACTATATAGTACTCATTTTGATGGAGTTTGAATGTTTCTTTTCTGTGTAAACTATGCAGCCTCCATAAATATGATGATAGATACTGATATTTGGTATTATCCAAATGAAATGATGGTACACAACTCTATCATAATTAGAAGCACGCAGTTTCAAGTCAGCAGTGTTAGTGCCTCATTTTTTTTCATATTTTTTAAGTTAAGCATAATTGACATATAATATTAGTTTCAGGTATACAACATAATGATTCAACATTTGTATATACACTGAAATGATCGCTGTAATGTCTAGTTTCCTCCTACCATCATATAAAGTTACATAGATCATATAAGATTGTTGACCCTAACCACCATGCTATACATTACATCCTCATGACTTACTTATTTTATGACTAGAAGCTGTTACATCTTGACCTCCTTCACCCATTTTACCCACCCCTTCTGGCAAACACAAATTTGTTCTCTGCATCTGTGTTTTGTTTTTCTGTATTCCACATATAAGTGAAATCATATGGTATTTGTTTTTTCCTGATTTATATCACTTAACATTATAACCTCAAGATCTATCCATGTTGTTGTAAATGGCAAGATTTTATTATTTTTTATGACTGAGTAGTATTCCATTGTATATAAATACATTTTCATTATCCATTCATCAATTGATTGATCCCATAGTAATACTGCAGTGAATACAGGGGTACATACAGCTTTTTGAATTAGTAATTTCATTTTCTTTGGATAAATACCTAGAAGTGGAAATGCTGGATTATATGGTAGTTATATATAGAGAGAAATATCTTTAGATTTATTTGTCTTCTTTGATTTCTTTTACACTGTCTTTAAATTTTCAGTGTAAGGATCTTTCACGTCCTTGATTAAATTTATTCCTGGTTGTTTATTGTCTGGCAGAGTGACTTCCAGGGAATTTAAGGTACCAGCACACTTTTTTCCCCTTCATTTTTCTTTCTCTCTTGGGGAGCCAGATATTTAGGATTAAGACATTCCAAAGCATCACATATACAGGAGAATTTTAAAAGTCAAGGCACAGGCTCAGAAAAGACCCGAGATACACCACAGGCTGTTCCCCAGCAGAGACAGTCTATGACAATTACATTAAAAAAATTAAATAAAAATGATAAACCCTGGGGGAAAGATGAAGAATCTGATTTCCAGAGTTAACACATTATTACATTTAAATTGTCCAGTGTTAAAAAAAAAAAATCACACGGCATATGAAGAAACAGGAAAGTATGGCCCATTCAGAGAAAAAAAAAATCACCAGAAACTATCTCTTAAAAAGACCTGATGGCAGCTGTACTAGACAAAGACTTTAAAACAACTGTCTTACAGATGATCAAATAACTAAAGGAAGACAAGAGCCTTTACAGAAAGGCAAGAGAGTAATATATGAACAAAAGGATACACATACATAGGATACATACACACACAAAGGATATTCAATAAGATTATCCACAGATTCTTCATCAGAATCCTTAGAAGCCAGAGGCAGCGGGCTGGTACGTTCAAAATATAAAAGAAAAGAAAAATGGTAACCATGAATCACATGTCTGGTAAAACTGTCTTTCAAAAGTAAGGAGAAATTAATTCCTAGATAAACAAAATCCAAGGAAGCTTGTTACCACTAGACCTGCCCAGCAGGAAATGCTAAAGGGAGTCCTTCCACTTGAAATCAAAGGGTATTATGAAGGAATAGAGATCACTTGTAAAGATAAATACACGGACAATTTTAAAAACTACTATTAGTGTAACTCTGGTTTATAACTCCATTTAAAAATTTCTACATGATTTAAAAAGTTCACGCAGTTTTTTAAAAAGCTCATGCATTTCTAAGAACAATTATTAGCCTATGTTTTGGACATAAAATACATAATATCAGTATCAATAACTGAAAGAGGTGGGGATGGAATGACACGGGAACAGAGTTTTTGTACGGTATTGAAGTTAGGTTGATATAAATTCAAATTAAAGTGCTAATAATTTTGGAATGTTCAACATAATCTCCATTGTAACCACAAAGAAAATAGTTATAGAATATACACAAAAGGAAATGAGTAGGGAATTAAAACATTTCGCATTAAAAAAGTAAAAAACAAAAGACAGTAAATAGGAAATGGAGGACAAAAAAGCCATATAGAAAACAAATAGCAAAAATCACAGAAATAAATCCCTCATCAGTAATTACTTCGATGTAAATGGATTAAACTCTCCAAAGACAGAGACTGACAGAATGGATGTTTAAAAAATTATCCAACTATATGCTGTCCACAGACTAACCCTACAGCCAAAGACATAAGTAGGTTGAAAGTGAAAGGATGGAAAAACATTCCATACAAGTAAGTTTACAACATAAATTTGGACATTTTTCTATCATAATAAAAGGTTTTATATGGCAAAAGCTCTAACAATTATAAACATTTATGAAACTATTAACAGACCAAGAAAATATATAACTCAAAAAGTGGCAGGAAGAAACAGTTTTACAATAGTTGGAGACTTCAATACCCTGCTCTCGATAATGGAAAAAAGTCATTAAGGAAATAAAGGTTTTGAACAACACAAAAAACCAATCAGATCTAACAGAAATGTACACAATACTCTAACCACCACCACCAGAAAACATTGTTCTTAAGTGCACATGGGACATTTCCAAGATAGACCACATTAGGTCACAAATTAAGGCTTAATAGGTTTTTAAAAGATATGCAAACTAATCTCAACAGGATGAAATTAGAAATTGATAAAAGGCAAACTGGAAAATTCACATATTTGTGGAAATTAAATAATACATGCTTAAACAATCAATGGAACAAAGGAGAGATCACAAGGAATATTAGAAAATACCCAAGATGAAAAAAAACAAAAACACAGGGCACCTGGGTGGTTCAGTCGGTTAAGTGTCTGACTCTTGATTTTGGCTCAGGTCATGATCTCAGGATTGTGAGATCAAGCCCCAGGTCAAGCTTTAAGCTCAATGCACAGTCTGCTTAAGATCTCTTCCTCTCTTTCTGGCCCTCCCCCTCCTGCTTATACGGGCAGGTGCCCAGGGAAGGAAGGAAGGGAGGAAGGGAGGGAGGGAGGAAGGATGGTAGGGAGGGAGGAAGGAGGCTTATGTTAAAAAAGATCTCAAATCAACAACCTTACTTTGCAACTTAACTAGAAAAAGAACTAAACCAAGAGCTAGACAAAATTAAGAAATACTAAAGATTAGAGATTTTAAAAATAGAGAATAGAAAAACAATAGCGAAAAATCAACAAATCCAGAAGATGGTTCTTCATAAAGATTAACAAAATTGACTAACCTTTAGCTAGAGTGACTAAAAGAAAAGACTCAAATTACTGGAATCATAAATATAAGTGGGGATATTACTACCAATTCTACAGAAATAAAAAGGATTACGAGAGTACTATGAACAACTATACACACACAAAAAATGGAACCTAGATGAAATAGACAATCCTTAGAAACAGAAATCCTATCAAGACTGAACCACGAAGAGACTATCTGAATAAACTTATAAGTAGTAATATAATGAATAAACAACCAAAAACCTCCCCAAAACAAAGCTCTGGACCCAGTGACTTTATTGGTGAATTCTACACATGAAAGAAATAGTATTAATCTTTGATAAGATTTTCCAAAAACTTGGAAGAGAAGAGAACAATTCCTAATTCATTTGCCCTGATACCAAAGCCAGAAAACGATACAAGAAAAGTGCAGACGACCATTGCTTACGAACATTATTGCAAATATCTTTAACAAAATACTAGCAAACAAAATACTAGCGAACAGAATTTAGCAGCATACTGAAAGGATTATACACTATGTTTAAGTGGGACTTATTCTTAAAATGCAAGGAAGTTTCGACATATGAAAATCAGTGTAACACACCACATTAACAGAAAAACCACAGGACCCTATCAATTGATGCAAAAAAAGCATTTTTTCATGATAAAAACACTCAACAAGCTAAGATAGAAGGAAACCATATCTATCAGGATAGGTACTAGTCAAACATTTAAAAAAATTTTTTTAACAATAAAACAAGTGTTGGTGAAGATGTGGAAAAATCAGAACCCATGTATACCATTGGTAGGAATATAAAATGATAGAGCATCTGTGGAAAACAATATGGCGGTTCCTCAAAAAATTAAAAATAATTACCATAGAAGCCAGTAATTCCACTTCCAGATATATCTATAAAGAAAGTGAGGGGGCATCTGGGTGGCTCAGTTGGTTAACTATATGCCTTTGGCTCACGTCGTGAACCCAGAGTCCCAGGATTGAGACCGACATCAGGCTCCCTGCTCAGCAGGGAGTCTGCTTCTCCCTCTGCCCCTCACCCTACTCCTGCTCTCTCTCTCCTGCTTGCTCTCTCTCAAATAAATAAAATCTCAAAAAAAAAAAAAAAAACCAAAAAACCCAAAAACCAAGAATAGAAAGCAAGGTCTCAAAGAGGTATTTGTACACCCATGTTCATAGCTGTATGGTTCACAACAGCTAAAAGGTAGAAGTAAACCAGATAGTCATTGACAGATGACTGAATAAGCAAAACACGGCACAGAAATACAGTGGCATATTATTCAGCCTTAAAAAGAAAGGAAATTCGGACGCATGGCATAAGACATGGATGAACCTTGAGGACATTACGCTAAGTGAAAACAAACCGGTCACAAAAAGACCAATATTAGATGACTCTATTCTTATGAGATGCCTGGAGTAGTCAAATTCAAAGAGACAGAAGGGCAGTTTCCAGGGGCTTGGGGGGGAAGGACTTTGGAGTTACTGTTTAATGGGTACCTCCTTTTGCAGGATGAAAAGAGCTCGGGATATGAATGGTGATGGTTGTACAATATGAACGTACTTAATACTCCTGAACTATGCACTTAAAGATGGTCAGGATGGTAAATTTTATGTTATGTGTATTTCACCAGAGATTTTATAATTTAAAAAGTAAAGCACAAAACATTGTGATGGATTCACTCAAGAGAGCACTACACAACAGCAAAAGGAATGACCTTTTCATACATACAGCAAGGATGATTCTCAAGATAATTACACTGTGAAAGAAAACAGACCAAAAACAGGGTAAAAATACTTTATGATTCCAGTTGTATAAAATTCTTAAGAAAGG
This sequence comes from Nasua narica, assembly GCA_028533885.1. Classification (NCBI taxonomy): domain Eukaryota; kingdom Metazoa; phylum Chordata; class Mammalia; order Carnivora; family Procyonidae; genus Nasua; species Nasua narica. Next base: position 13,020,543 of record CM052803.1, on the reverse strand, counting down.
CAAACAAATCTATTGTAAAAAAAAAAAAAGAAGGAAATCAATGGTTTTCTGGGAAGGCAAGGAGGGACAGTAAAGGGCATGAGGTAGCTTTGTGGGTGATGGATAGGTCCATTGTCACGGTTCTGGCGTTGGTTCCCTGAGTGTATATGCACTGAAAAACTTCTTAAATTGTGCACATCAAATATGTACAAGTGTTGCACGACAACTGTATCTCAAGAAAGCATTTAAAGAAATTGTTGCACACAAAAATCTGATCTCCCATTCAGTTTAGAAAATTAGAAGATTTGGCAACCCTACATTGACTCTCTCTCTCTCTCTCTCATGCCTCGGCAGCAAAAATGGCTATGTGACAAATGCTACATCCGGGGACTACAGGATCTGCCTTCTCTCAGCCCCTATTCTCCCACCAATGCAGCAATAGCTGTGGCACTAATAGCACAGGGAGCCTTAGTACCCATAAAACCTTTAGATCTTTGCTCTGTCAGTGACCTAAGTCATAGAACAAAGGTCTGGAGGTCCTGAGAATTTCTGCAAAGCCTGAATCCTGCATAGCCACATTCAAAGGAGTATTTGTGGATGCACTTTTAGAACAGTTCTCATCGTTCTGTTTCCATACAGATTATGGTCTCAATTGGGCCAGTAAATCTGACAGTTAGGACACCTGTATACCCGATGCTAAACTTCTAGGCAAATGGCTCCTTGGCAGGTGCCAGGTAAACGGTGTCTGCTTAACAGTGCTAGGGAACGCGAGGCATCCCGTGGAAACAAGGGGCCCTATTCGTGCTGCTCCCAGATGCAGAGGAGGTTGTCACACTGGCCCTATCCTTGGGGTCACCCTGGCTCACAAAAATCCATGCCATTCAGATCACAACATTAGGCCCACAAAGTTCTACCATCTTTCCCATGAGACCTTGAGTAGCAACACAAAGGGGGCCAAATCTGGAACAAGAGAGCTATTCTCCACCATCCTGCTCTTTCTCAGAGGCTAAAGAATATCCCACATTTGTTGCACTCATAAGGCCTTTTAGTTTGGTAGACCTTAACTGTGCCCTTGACCCACTTCACAGTGATCAAAAGACATGGGATTAAAGGTGGCTTTATCACTAAGGCAACATAAAGTAGGTGGTTGTTGGGATGGGTAATGTGGAGTCTGGATAAATCCATCATGAGCATCATATGAGATCAGCCATGTCCTTGAAAGAAGGGAAACCTTCTCTGCAAGCCACCAGCAGAACCCAGCTTAGGTCTGCACGGTCAAAGATAGGTCATGTCCATAGCTACACTGGTCACAGAAGGAAGGAATGACATCTTCCTTTGGCCTTAGGCTACTTGGGATTCCCTCTTGGAAAAAGAAGAGGTCTGAACACAGGGACCAGCTGACACATGTTCTTGGAGACCAGCCAGAGCTCAATTGGTTTCTACCACAAACACTTGCAGTGACAAAGGTCTGGTAGAGTCCATGGTGAGAAAATGCTACTTTGTTCTAGAAAGCTTCCAATATACTATCATTCATAGGGAATCTGCCCAGTGTGGACATTGGGATGAACGAGGTTCAACCTCTGGCTGATGGCCTCCTCGTAAAGATTATTCTCAGAGCTTATCTCCTCTGCACATCGTTGTGCTGGAGGAGGGTGCACATTCTCCGCACTCCTTTCTCTAGTGTGAATTTTCTGGTGCCGGACAAGGGTAGGCCTCTGGCTGAAGGCTTTTCCACATTCACTGCATTTATATGGCCTGTCTGGTCGGTGAACCTTCTGGTGTTGCCTCAGATTAGACCTTTGCCTGAAGGTTTTCCCACATTCAAGGCACTCATAAGGCCGCTCACCGGTGTGAAGTCTCCGATGGTTATTGAGGCTGGAGCTTTGGTTAAAGAATTTCCCACATTCAGGGCACTGATAAGGCCGTTCGCCAGTGTGAAGTCTCCGATGGCTATTGAGGCTGGAGCTCTGGCTGAACAATTTCCCACATTCGAGGCACTCATAAGGCCGTTCCCCAGTGTGGACTCTCTGATGCTTCATGAGGTCAGAGCTCCGGCTGAAGGCTTTCCCGCAATCGCTGCACCCGTAAGGCCGTTCACCAGTGTGGACAATCTGATGTTGGATGAGACTGGCGATGTGGCTGAAGAATTTCCCACATTCATTGCACTTATAAGGTCTTTCTCCAGTGTGAACCCTCCAGTGCTTAATAAGGCTGGAGTTGCAGTTGAAAGACTTCCCACACTCGCTGCACTCGTGAGCACTTTTGCCCGTATGGACCCTCTTGTGATGAATGAGGTTGGAGCGCTGGCTGAAGAACTTCCCGCACTCACTGCACTCATAAGGCTTCTCTCCAGTGTGCACCCTCTTATGCTGAATGAGGTTGGAGCTTCGGCTGAAGAATTTCCCACATTCGTTGCACACGTGAGGGCTTTCCCCGGTGTGAACTCTCTGATGTTTAACGAGACTGGAGTGTTGGCTGAAGAACTTCCCACATTCGCAGCATTCATAAGGCTTTCCTCGGTTGTGATCTCTCTGGTGCTGAGAGAGGCTGGCGGCGTGGCTAAAGAATACCCCACATTTGTTGCACTCATAAGGCCTTTCTCCAGTGTGGGATCTCTGGTGCTGAACGGGGGTGGGCTTGTCACTGAAAGTGTTCCCAGATTCACGGCACTTGTTCTGGCTTTGCATGCCAGAGCTCTGGGGAGGCTCCTCCACTCTGTGAATAACCTGGCGCTGGAGAGAGCCGGATGTGGCCGTCCCGCCCGCTAAGTCCTTCCCATCCTCCCTGACTGTGAAAGGCTCCTTTGATGTGTCATCTCTGCAGCTCTTCACAAGTGAGGTCCTGTCCTCATCCCTTCTGACAGGCTTGTGTACATTCTGCTGCTGGTGAAGGTTTTCACTGGACCCCAGCCCTCTCCCAGAGGCCTCACACATGTCTGGTTTCAGCCTGGGATGTGTTGCCTCGTATTGAGTCAGGTGCCAAATGTCTTTCAAGCGCAGGCCACACGCGTCCCTGGGGTAGTCCTTCTGGTTGCACAGGGCCGCCTTGAGCTTCCTGTCCTGTGACAGTCCTGCAGACACACTAGGCTCTCCCTCCATTCCACAGCCAAAACCTGAACGCAGAGAAATGCTGGTGAAGTTCCTGGGCTCCCTGAAGGAAGGAAGCAGCCCGCGACAAATCATGACTCTGGCACAAGTCCTCGGGACTGCTGGCGGCAGGAGGGGCCCAAGGTCAGGGTAAGGAATGGTCTGTCGCGGTACCATGCCTGGCAAGGTCACAAACCAGGGGAGGCCCTGCCAGGCCCAAGGACACAAGGATGGGGCTCAGTCTTGGGCCAGAAGGCAGGGTCTCCAACTTCCCTCTCTCTAAAGGCTTTCCGGTGGGTCCTGGCCGCTGCCAACACCCAAGTCCCGGGCACAATGGTGTGTCCAGGCCCAGGAAAATCTGACTGCAACTGAGCAGCTGCTGCTTAAGGAGCATTTAAGGAATATGCACCTATCATGACATATTGGAGCCAGTCACAGAGGGAGCTGTGGGAAGAGCGAGCTGGGGGCCGCAAGTCAAAGCAGAAACGACAAGTGGGCCGTGTGTCGGGAACGGGAAAGGAAAGGTAAAAGAGAGATGTGGCCAATGGCTTCGGCACCGAAACGATGACGAATGTGAGGAAACACTGCAGGGGTGATGTGAAGACGGCAGTGACATCACCTGTCCCCCCCAGGCCCCACTCACCAGAGACAGGTCCACTGTACGTCCCTCTTGCCATAGCTGACGTCATGTCCACCCTGTCAGGCACCCACGGCTCTGCCCCCATCCGCAGCTGGGCAACTATGTGTGACCTGAAAGACGTCAGTCCTGAGGGAAGGACAGGGCAGGTAAGTGGCCAGCACCTGGCCAGGTGACCCACCTGATGACAGACCACAGGAAAAAAGTGAAAGGGTACAACAGGGACACACAAGGGAGGTATGGTGGGAATGTTCCAGAGGTCACAGCAAGCGGTAACCCGCGTCAGGGCTGTGGCGATCAGGCCCCAGGAAACCTTAGCTAAAGGACATGATCACCCAGGCGGGGAGTGGCCGAGCCAGCCGGGATCCACCGGGCCACCTGCAGGACTCCTCATTCCGGCCCCTTCCCACAGTGCTCTGCGGCAGCAGGTACGGGGCCGCTCACGGAGAGGCTGGGACACTGCACTCGGCCTGGGCCTGGAATGTGCAGCGCATATCCTGGGGAAGAAAGAGAGCGGGGAACGAAGCGGTGCCCGTAGGTCTGGCCGTGGGAAGGAAAAGGGGACAGGCAGAAACGCGCTCGGGACACCCAGGGGTGTCCCCACCTTACCCAGCGAGGCTATAAGGGCAAAGTTCTCCAGCATCACATCGCAGTACAGGAGCCTCTGAGCCTCATCAAGGAGCCCCCACTCCTCCTGGGAGAAGTAAATGGTCACGTCCTCAAAGGTCACACAGCCCTGCCATGATGGGGACAGTTCATTCCAGGAGCAGCTTCTCTCCTCAGGCCTCCCCATCTGTCCCCTGCCCCCTTCCTCCCCAGCTTCCCAACTCCCAGGAGATCCCAGGCCCTGGGTCCACTGGTGTTTGCCCTTTTCTATGCCTCACCTGACCTCTGTGGCAGTCCACAGCATCAACGGGCAGGGGGGCAGAGAGACACCAGGACCCAACGCCCTCCTCCGGGGGCCCCCTCCCATGTCACCAACATCATGCTTCCCACATGCAAACATGGACTCAATCTTCTCCCTTAATTGCAAATACTAAGGCCCTGGGGCCGACAGCCCACACTCACTCCTATATGCATATCACTTCTTGGACTGCACCTTCCTCAGACTCTGGACCTCACCACTGCATCCCCATTGTCACTGTGCCCTCTCCCCATCCCAGCCCACATCATAGCATCGCCACGGACCCTCACATGGCACTCTGCACGCGGCAACCAGAAAGTTCTTAGCAAACACAACCATGATCCCATCCAGACCCCTGGATGGCTCCCACTGCCAATGGCAACACCCACCAGTGATTTGAAGGTCTCCCCGCCCAGCTCTCTCCTGGCTTCAGTCTAAGCCACACAGATATCAGATACCCTCGGGCTTCTTCCTCTTCCGTGCTGCACAGGGGTTCTCCGATGCCCACCCGCTCAGGGTCACCCGCTCCCAGCTGACCCCATTCGCCCCTGAGCGAATTCCCCAGCCCAACTGAAAACCCCCAGGGCCCATCAGGGGGCACCAAACGGCCTGCTGAGGATGTAGGAGGTGAACAGGCACCAGCCCAGGGCTCGCTGTAATACTACCGCCATTGCTGCTGAGCCTAACCAGCCTTCCCATGTCTACACCACCTGCCAGACCCCCTTTGCCCCACACAGCGCCACCACCACCACCTGGACAACTACGCCGCCATGTCTGTCTTGATGAAGCCCAGTCAACCGCGGTGTCCCAGCAGGAGGACCCCCATTCTCAGATCTCAGGCCCCACCTTCCTCTTTCCCTCTAACGCCACTGCCACCATGACCATGACTCTTGAACTGGACCCACAACCACACCCTTGTCCACGCACCAGATGCCACGTTTTAGATGTTTAAACTGTGGAAAGACCAACCAAACCAGAAAAGCAAAGGCTATTTATCCTGAGCTTGCGACAGGAAGGGAGAGAGTCCCTGTCGCTTATGTTTTGGCAGCCTCGAAGGCAGGCAGGGGAGTGGGAAAGCTTTTAGCAGGAAAGGGAAGGCTTCAGATGTGCCCTGACTGGGGGGCTGCTGGCCAGGGAGGCTGTAGGCCGGCCAACTAGATGCGGGGCGTCCTATGAGACTGGTTAGGCATGCATATTTGGTTTTCTCTCCTTGGTCCCAGACTGGAAGCAGGAACAAAAATTAGAGAAGCTGTCCGTTATTAATCCAGCCCTGGTCATCTGGGGCCGGTTGTTAACACAAGTTACTGTTTCTGGATTGTCACTCGAGATAGCAATCTGCCTTCCTGCGAGTCTAATTTCAGCGGGCTAAGGACCTGGGTTGTTTATTGTAGATAAAGAGGTTGGTTTCCTGGGCAGGTCCCTGCAGGTTGTGAGTAAGAATTCTATTCTATTATATATGGTCTGGCCTTTGTCTCCTTGTGTATTGGGCCTTTCCTGACCTGAACTATACCGCCTCCAAGCACCATATCCGCTGTCTGGCTGGCCACTCAAGTCCATTCAGCGGTCTCTGGGACATCAACGCTCAGCAGGGCCAAAACCTCACTTCTGTTCTTCTACTGAAAATTCCTTCTAGAACCAACTTCCCCATCTCAGTTGGCGCATCCATCCCTCCAGCTGCTGCAGCCAAAAATCATCCCTTCTCTTTCTCACCTTCCACATCAGAAAATCTGGTCCTCCTGACTTAAAAGAGGAATCCAGAATCCAATCACTTCTACCTCCAGCCACCTGCAATACTCACCTGAACTACTCCAATAGCGGACTCCTTGCCCTCCCCGCCTCCACCGTTTTCCACTCTGTGTCCCCAGGGAGCCTGTCAAGACCCGCGTCAGATCACCTCCCTCTTCTACTCGAAACCGTCTATGGCTCCCAACACCCTCAGAATAGAGGCCCAGCTCCTTATCCCACCATTCCCCGGATCACTGTCTCCCATCTGCTCTCCGAACGCTCAGCTCAATCTCACCGCCAAGCATTTGCGCAAGCCGGTCCCGGTGCCTCGGAAACCCTTCCTCGCCTCCTGCCACTAGATTTCCGAAATGCGAAGCGCTCTGTATCATCTCTGGCCTTCCAGCACCCCAGGCTGGGGGTAGCTCCCCTCCAGCACCCCCAGGCTCCAAAGCCGAAGAGAGGTGGGAGAGGATAGAAGACAGACAAGGCCCACCTTCGCGGTCCCGGCGCCAGGCACGCGGGGCGCGGGGGTCGCGGCAGCTACCTGTGCACTCACCTGTGCCGGGTCCCTGAGCGCCGCCGCCGCCACCATCGGCGCCCCGGCTCGCAGCTGAGCTGCCGGAGACGGGTCAGCGCCCGGTGCCGCCATCGGTGCCCGGGGTCGCAGGGGATCCGCCGTTGACGGGTCAGCCCCCAGTACCCCCGGCTTCACCTGACCCCGGGTGCGGCGGGCCCTGGGGTTCCCGGCTGGTGCCGGCGCGCGGGACTCGGGGCGCGGGCGGACCTTGCGGACCCGCGTCTCTGGGGCGCGGGGCGGAGCAGCGGCCCAGCCTCCCCGGTCTCGGCCCCCTAGCTCCGGAAAGACCGGGTGACGCGGGTGCGCACCCCCGGCCGGGGCCGGGACTGGCGGGCCTGGAACGCAGGAAGTTCCGGCCCGAAGCGGCGCCGCGCTCCCGGGCTGTCATTGGCCCGGCTCCAGGCGCGGACTCCGGGTTCAGTCTCCCCCGCCGGCGTTTCCCGTCCCGCCCACGGCCGGCCGCGCTAGTGGGCGGTGCTGGTGGGCGGTGCTTGGGGCGGTGGCGCTGGGAGGGCGGTGCCGGGCGGTGGGGCTGGGGGCGGTACTGGGAGGTGGTGCTGGGTGGTGGTCGGCGCTGGGTAGTGATGTGGCTGGTGGGTGCTGGGAAGGGGTGCCGGGTGGTGGTTCGGAGGGCGGCGATAGGAGGTGGTTCCCCGAGCGCGGAGCGGGCAGGGCGGTGCGAGGGGGCGGTGCTGGATTGTGGTGCGGCGGGGGGACAGTGAGGGGGCTGTGCTGGGAGGTGGTGCGGGGGTGCGGTGCGGGGTCGTGTTGCGGAGGTAGCGGTGTTGGGGAGGGTACGAGGGGGCGGTACTGGGGAAGTGCTGGGGACGGTGCGGGGGCGGTCGTGTGGGGGCGGTGCTTGGGAAGTCGCGCAGGGGGCGGGGGCGGTGTTAGGGGGAGAAGTCAGTGCGAAGGGGCGGTGCGCGCGCGGGTTTGCTGCTTCTCGCTGGTTCCTGCTGGTTCTCTGATGTCGGGGGCCACGGAGCTTTTTCTCTTAACGGGCTGTGCCCAGACTTCTCTGTCTGGAGCCAAGTCCCAGTCGCCCTTAGCGGGTCTATCACGGGAGACCAGTTTTTGCGTGCGTGAAGGCGAGTGGGGGTGGAGGCGAGTCCTGCACCTCTCAGACTTTTGGGAGGGCCCGGGGTCACACTGACAAATGAAAATAAACATCTAATCTGTGGGGTCTGTGTACTAATAGTGAACGTAGCTCTAATTCAGTGCGTGTCAAACCAGCAGCAGCATCATTTGATAAGAATGCAAGATCTTGGGCAACAACCCAAACCTAGGGACTCAGAAATTCTGCAGGTGGGGCCCAGCCTTCTGTGTGTGAACGAGCTCTCCAGGGGATTCCAGTTTGAGAAAGGGGAGTCTTGGTAGGTAACAGGGCCCACCGTGTTTACTGCTGTGTGCTTAAGAGCCATCATCAGCGGCAACATCAATACCATTGTCATGGCAAGTCCCACTGTGGGAGGGCGAATCAGAGACACCTCTCTACAGGGTAATTTGGGATGTTTGTCAAAATAATGGCTCTTTAATTCAGCAAGTAACTGCGTAGGTGATGCTGATAATGTTTACATGAAAGCACGCTTTTTACCATTTGGCTATTTTACTATTTAAAATACATTATGGAAAAAATACCTCATCAGGGGAGTTTCTTAAACAGCAGGTAGGCCTACTGTGCAAGGGACAGATTCTTTTTTTTTTAATATTTTATTTATTTATTTGACAGAGAGAGAGATAACAAGTAGGCAGAGAGGCAGGCAGAGAGAGGGGGGGAAGCAGGCTCCCCGCTGAGCAGAGAGCCTGATGTGGGGCTCGACCCCAGGACCCCAAGACCATGACCCAAGCGGAAGGCAGAGGCTCTAACCCACTGAGCCACCCAGGCACCCCAAGGGACAGATTCTTATAGGCCACATGATTCAACATTGGAGAACATCAGGGTTAGATGTCCTCAGGTATGAGTGGACATACAGAAATGGAAATCATGTGGTGTCAAGTTCATGACATAGGGTGTTATGTCATGACTCATGTCTAATTCTCAGGCATTAAAGAAAAAATTATTCAAGACAGTCGTTGAGGAATGATAAGGCAGACTCAATTCCCAGGCCCATCCTCTGGGGGTTACCAGGCCTTGTCCTGCTCAAGGCTTTGTCAGCCCACCACCTGAACCTGCCGCCCACCAGGGAGCACTAATTCCTGGAGGGGTGGAAGCCGAGGTCCAAGGAGGCTGTACCAGAACGAGGCCCAAAATGAAGACATAATGAGGACACAATTTCATAGTCCCTTGTGTCCATTTTTCATTGCCCCAAACTCATTTACGTGGTCCAAATTAAAAGTAAGGGAAGTAGGGTGTACAGAAAGAGAGAGATTGGTGAGGGGCGCCTGGGTGGCTCAGTCAGTTAAGGGTCTTGATTTCGGCTCAGGTCATGGTCTCAGGGGCCGTGAGGTCGAGCCCTGTGTCAGGCTCCACGCTCATCAGGGAGATTGCTGGAGATTCTCTTTTTCCCTCTGCCCTTCCCCCCCACTCTTACTCGTACTCTCACTCTCTCTCTTTCAAGTGAATAAATAAATCTTTAAAAAAAGAGAGAAAAATTGATGAGCACATCACGAGTTTCAAGACAACCCGTCAATTTGGTAACCAAATAGTCATTTTTTATTCCTCCTGGGCATTCAGCATTCATGCCTATTTTATGTGACAGCCCCAAACCCATCCAGTCAATGCCTCAATCTCAGTCTTGGTACTTACGCTCCCAACCTAACCTAATACCAGGAGACTGTAACAAAATAGATTACTTGTCACCTCTCACTCCCACCATAAGTTGCGGTTCAGGAACACCGTGCAAGGACCTTTTCAAACTACTGAAGAAATTACTACCAACCTAGATTTCTATACATAGCAAAAGTGTCTCCCAAGAAAAAAGATACCTGAAATAAGATCATTTTAAGCCCCAAATGAAAATTTTAATGGGAAAGGAACTGACATAAAATGCAACTCTAATGATTATAACTTAAGAACAATGAAAAGTGATTCCGGGTGAAGTCTTTGGGGAGATAGGAGTGAGAATCTGAGAGAGGCGTGTGTCTGTGGTTTCCTCTAATAGTGCATTCTTTGTATAAAATGTGAATATTATCTCCTGTGGAGTTAGAATGATGGCATTACTGTGCATGCCATAAAAATCATAGTACTCGGGGTGCCTGGGTGGCTCAGTCAGTTAAGCATCTGCCTTCAGCTCAGGTCATGATCTCAGGGTCCTGGGATTGAGCCCCACATCTGGCTTTCTGCTCAGCAGAGAGCCTGCTTCTCCCTCTCACTCTGACCCTCCCCCTGCTTGTGTGCGTGCTCTCTCTCTCTCTCTCTCTCTGTGTCTCAAATGGATAAATAAAATCTTTAAAAATAAATCATAGTACTCAAAATGGGACAAAGTGATGAATATTCCCAGTTCCCTATATTGCCCAGGAGGAAGGTAAAGGTATTTATAACGCTGTGCACTAATATGTTAAAAATAAGTTTTGTAATTTTTAGCTTAAAAAAATAAGTAAAATCAAAGAATATACTTTCCAAACTAGAAAAAAAATTGGGGGTTATACATGAGTAGAAAGTTTTTTAAAGTACTGGGTAAAGAACAAGTGAGGCAAAGAAAAGCACAAAACCCAAACACATTAACTATTACATTAAATTAATATGAAATAAACATTCAGATTAGCAGTCAGAGATTTTTAATGTCCCAAAATTCCCTGCAGGATTAATTATAATTAATTTTTATATTTATAAATCTGATTCTGCTTTTTGTTTGTTTATTCATTTGGAATTTTTTTTTTAGATTCCACATATGAGTGAAATCAAATGGTTTTGTATTTTCCCATCTGACTTATTTCACTTGACATAATACTTTCTAGGTCCATCCATGTTGTCATTAATTGAATGAGCTCATCCTTTCTAATGGCTGCGTAATATTCCATCCACATCTTCCTTATTCATTCATCTATCAGTGAACTCTGAGGTTGCTCCCAAATGTTGGCTATTGTAAATAATGCTGCAACAAACACAGGAGTGCATGTATCTTTTTGAATTCGTGTGTTTGTTTTCTTTGAGTAAGTACCTAGTAGTGGAATTATTGTATCATACAGTATTTCTATTACTATTTTTTTTTAAAGATTTTATTTATTTATTTGACACAGAGAGAGATCACAAGTAGGCAGAGAGGCAGATGGGGGGGGAAGCAGCCTCCCTGCTGAGCAGAGACCCTGATGTGGGGCTTGATCCCAGGACCCTGAGATCCTGGGATCTTCACCTGAGCCGAAGGCAGAGGCTTTGACCCACTGAGCCACTCAGGCGCCCCCTATTACTAATTTTTTGAGGAACCTCCATATTGTTTTCCACAGTGGTTGCACCAATTTAAATTCCCACCAGCAGTGTACAAGGGTTCCTTTTTCTCCGCATCCTTTCCAACACTTTTTATTTCCTGTCTTTTTTATTTCAACCGGTCTGGCAGGTGTAAGGTACAGGATTACATTTTTTAAATTAATAGGCATTATATTCAGAGCAGTTTTAGGCACAGCAAAATTGAGCAGAAAGCACAGTGTCCCCATATATCTCTTTCCTCCCACATGCATTCAGGTCCTCCCTCTTTCAGCATCTGGGTAGGGTTGTGCATTTGTTATAATCCACGAACTAACATTGACACATCAGTATCAAACAAAATGAATCCATAGTTTACATTAGAGTTCACCGTGGAAACTGACGGAATCCTATTAAAAAACAAAACAAAACTGGTTTTTTTTGTCCTTTTCCCGCCTCTGTTCTTGCTAGGCCCTGCACCGCACCTTACACAGGCCTTGATGTATGTCGTCCTTGTGAAGGTCAAGGAGTTCATGATTTCTCTGGTGTCCTCTAGCAGAATAGCTAACATCTAAAGGAGTGATCAGGTGAGATTGTCATGTATGTTTTCCAAGGCCACAGACTCCAGACCCCTTGAGGCCAAGACCCCTGGCTCCAAGGTATAAGTGACTTACAGAGGACACTGGAGCACTCATCCTTGTTAGACCAGTTCCTGGAGGCCTAAGAGGACACATACACCACATCACCATCCCCAATAAAAACTCCAGATCCCAAACAAAGATGAGACTCTCCTTTCCTTTTGAGTTTTCCCTTTGTTCCATCTGTATCTACTTTTTCCACACCTTCAGTAAACTCTGCTCTTACTTCCTGAGGGCTCGTGTTGGATTTCCTTCCTGCACGAAGCCAAGGATGCCCTTGGCTGGTCCTCTGGGACCCCCTCTGGGTCCTCACACCTGGCCTATTTGCATCACTTTCTATGGGTTTTGACAAATGTATACTATCATGTGTGCTGTCTAAATGGGGCATCTCTCCCGATCAGACGAGACCCCCAAGTATGGAGCTACAATCGGGTGGAAGCTGATTGAAGGTTGTCTTCTTATTCTATTGACAGTGCCCTTCACAGAGCAGAGGTTTTTAATTTTAAGGAAGCCCAGGTAATCAATTTTTTTTCTTTTATGGCTCGTCCTTTGGTACTGTATATAAGAAATCACAGCCAAACACAAGGTCATTCAGATTTTGTTTTGCAGTTTTGTGTTTTAAATTCAGGACTGTGAACAATTTCAAGTTAATTTTTGTGGTGATGAAAGGTCTGTCTAGAATCTAGATTCTTCTTCTTTTTTTTTTTTTTTTTTGGTATGGGGATGTCCAGTTGTTCCAGCACCATTTGTTGAAAAGATTACCCTCTCTCCATTGAACGGTTTCTGTTCATTTGTCAAAGATAAGTTGACTACATTTGTATGGGTCCATTTCTGAACTCTCCAAGACCACCACACAGTTGTCCAATTCTCAGCGGACGCTGACCATGTGTCCTACAAATCTGACTCAATTCTGATCCTCTCTGTCTCATGGAAAGGGTTGCCAATTTGTCCAAAAATTATGAGCCATAAATAAAATTGTAAAATGCATATTGTTTTTCCCAACCCCCAGCACTATCTTTGCTTTTATACCTTCTGACACCACTTCTTTCATCTTGGTCGATTTACGCTCTGCTTTCTTCAGCAGATTCCCTTTATGTAACTCCCAATCCCTATTCGCCCTCCCGTGTGAAAATCAAGAGTGTACCTGGACCCTCATCCTCCAGGGTTTTCCTAAAGTCCCCACTTGTTTTGCCTGAATATTAAGTGCAAATCTGAAGACTCTGGGCTTCTATTGTAATTCAATGCTCACTCACTATGTGGAAGACCTTTGTTCTACTGGGTTCAGTAACTTGGAGTCAGATACTTAACAATTATTAGAAGTGCTGGCTTGTGTTATCCTTAAAAAGAAAACTATCAGTGATTTTACTAACAAAATGGGCTTATTCAGGAATCGCAGAGAATTACAATTCCAGACTGACAAACTAGATCGAAACCATAAGCAAGTCCAAAGAACAAAGGAGAGGAACGGGCTTTTATAGAGAAAAGGGGGAAGTTGGGATAGGCTGTTGTAAACAAAAAGTCCATTGGAGTAAACTGGGAGTCCAAAGTCTAGTCGCTTTTCATTGGCTGAGTTGTGACAGTCTCTCACTGGGCTGTTGCTGGGCAAGGAGAAAAATCTTCCTTCCCCGTCCTGGGATAGTAAAGGAGGCTTCTTCCCCTTGGAAAATGCGAAGTGTGTCTCTTCCTGTTGACTCTACAAAGGACTGTGAGGAGTGATACGGTATGAAAGCTCCCCCTTCTGGCCTCTCGGTTCCATTTTAAATGACATTTCTTTTTATTCAGTTCCACGGTTATAGCTCAAAAACTATCTACTGTCTATGCAGGTATTAATTCTCCTAGTCTTATTTATTTATTTATTTATTTATTTGACAGAGAGAGAGAGAGAGAGATGACAAGTAGGCAGAGAGGCAGGCAGAGAGAGGGGGGGAAGCAGGCTCCCCGCTGAGCAGAGAGCCGGATGCGGGGCTGGATCCCAGGACTCTGAGATCAGGACCTGAGCCGAAGGCAGAGGCTTTAGCCCACTGAGCCACCAGGCGTCCCACAATTCTCCTAGTCTTAACTGAAGTGCAGGCCTTTGTGAGAATCCCAAGTTATGCTATCTGGGATGAATTCTGTTCCCTAGGCTGTTTTTGTGTTGGGCAAAGACATATTCATTGGGTTCTGGAAATCTGTAAAGGTATATGCTGCCCCACCCCTCTTCCCTCTAGTAACCATCAGTTTGTTCTCTCTAGTAAAGAATCTGTTTCTTGGTTTATCTCTTTATTTTCTTTGTTCATTTGTTTTGTTTCTTAAATTGCACATATGAGTGAAATCATATGGTATTTATCTCTCTCTGCCTAACTTACTTCACTGAGCATTAATGCTCCAGCTCCATCCATATAATTGCAAATGGTAAGATTTCATTCTTTTTTTTAAAGATTTCATTTATTTATTTGAGAGAGAGAGAGACAGAGATAGCGCGAGTGGGAGGGGCAGAGAAAGAGAGAGAGAGAGAGAGTCTCAAGCAGACTCCATACTGAACATGGAGCCCAACCCCGGGCTTGATGCTGGGACCCTGAGATCATGACTTGAGCTGAAACCAAGAGTTAGAAGCTTAACCAACTGAATCACTCAGGAGCCCCAAGGTTTCATTCTTTTTATGGCTGAATACCATTCCGTTGTGTAGATATAGCACACCTTCTTTATCCATTCATCTATTGACGGACATTTGGGTTGCTTCCATAACTTGGCTATTGTAAATAGTACTGCTATAAACAAAGGGGTGCACGTATCCTTTCAAGTTATTTTGTATGTGTGTTTTCTATGGATAAATACCCAGTAGTGGGATTCCTGGATCATATGGTTAATTCTATTTTCAACTTTTTGGGGACCCTCCATACTTTTTTTTCCATAGTGACTGTACCAGTTTGCATTCCCACCAACAGTGTAAGAGGGTTCCTTTTTCTCCACATCCTTGCCAACACCTGTCATTTCTTGCGCTTTTTTATTTTAGCCATTCTGACAGGTGTGAGGTGATCCCTCATTGTACTGTTGATTTGCATTTCCCTGATGATGAGTGATGTTGAGCATCTTTTCATGTGTCTATTGGCCATCTGTATGTCTTCTTTGGACAAATGTCTGTTGATGTCTTCTAGTGCCTCTTTATTATTGATTGTTTTCAAAGTATTACTATTTCCTTCTCAATTCTTTCCACTGAAATTTAGAAGCCCCCTTTCAAGTCATCAAAAAATAATTCCCTAGCGTTTTTCACGAAACTTGATTGTCCAGGTGGTTGGGCCTGATACTTTATTGTTTGTGTTGTGGAAACAAGTACCTCTCAGGTTTATGTCTCTTTTTAGGTTTCCTCTCTCTTTTTCCGCCTGTCTTTGCAAATTAGAGTTCCAAGATTAATGTTTGTCATTTACATTTTTAATTTATTAGTGTATTTTTGTACGTCTTTAAGTAAATTTGTTTTCATGCCATGTCAGGAGATGAAGGATAGTGATATTCACATCTGCGTGTCGGGGTTCAGGCACGGGTTTGATTCCTGGCTCAGCTGCTGTGAACTTTAAGAACAAAATGGATATAAAACCATCGAGTTAGTAGTAATCAAGCTGTCCGCTTTGTGCGAAGAGTGTTTCTGATGTTGTTCCTTTCAAAATACACAAGCTCTTACCAACAACTGCCTCCAAGTATAGTGGTATCAGTGCTCACTTCACACATATGATAGGTACCCGAGACTTGAACCCCAAACTACATGCAGCATCACATGGCTTCTCACTGCTCTCTCCAAAAGCTCAGCCAAGACATCCCCTGCTCACCGGGGCCACTCTTCGGGGTTCTAGCCCCTGAGGATTAATGGAGTCACCGCGCTATTCACGAACATTCGGTATCTTACTCTTCCCTCTCATATTTCTCACCTACAGCCCATACTCATCCCTGAGTCAACCAGCTCTTTTCTTAAAACCCCTGGATTTTCAAATCTCTGAGATGCCTTTGCTTTGACATGAGACCATGTGAAGTTGAGGATTTGATCTGTATTATAATGCAGCCATCCACAGGATTAGACTTCGTGTTTAGTTTTCAGAAATCTCAACTCGGTGGTGGAGGGAAATAAGGGTTTCTTTTAGGACAGTCGTAAAAGCTTTCTATCCCTTACCTTGTCCTTGAGCTGAGAATTTGAAGCCCTGAGCTCATCTTCTTTCTGTGCTTCGAAGCAACCAACCGGCCTCATTATACTCCTTTTTAAATTTTTACTAAAATGATCTGTGGCCGCAACTATGTGGTCGGTCATCTAGAACCTTACCTCAGACACGCTTCAGTATAGGTATCTTGATTACAGGTGTCGTGTTGGTCCCAGGCTGTCTGAAGGTAATGTTCTCAGCAGGAACACCTGAGGCCCTTCCCAGGCCCATATTACTTGTAGGGAGCCCAGACATTTCCCCCAGCAGGGCCCATGTTGTGGCTGGAATGGATCTTGTTCTTACTTTGATTGCAGGATGCACTTAGGGGAAAACCGTCAGGGAATTTTGAAAAACAAGACTAATTACTCACAAGTCTTGGCATGCCAGGGCTGCAGAGCGAGGTGAGAGAGAGAGAGAGAGAGAGAGCAGACCTGGGGTTCTGCCTTTATTAAGGGTCTGAGGATGGGGGTCTCTGGGGTTTCACGAGGTCGCTCTATATTGGCTAATGTGAAGCATAAGAGTGGGACTCGGGGCACGGGAGACTGAGGCAGGATCACTCAAGGAGCATCAGTTGGTTTTTTTTTAAGATGTATTTATTTATTTGAGAGAGAGAGAGAGAGGGTGCACACACAGGGGGAGGGGCGGAGGGAGAGAATCTTCAAGCAGACTCTGCACTGAGCAGGGAGCCCAACACGGGGCTCAGTCTCGCGACCCTGAGGTCATGACTTGAGCCAAAACCAAGAGTCAGACGCTTAACTGGCTGAGCCACCCAGGCACCCCAAGGAATGCCAGTTTTCACCATCACCCAGTGTCTTCTGAAAGGGGAACTTCGTGGGTGTGGGGATGCCTAGTTCCTTATCTGGTTACTTTACCAGTAGCTGCATCCTGCAGCTGGAAATATGTTTATCTGGGGCGGATGTCTTTTGAAATGGAGGCTTTGGCAATCGGTGCTTCGTGTCAGGCATTACATTACAACAGGCAATGACTTTAGTCACTGGTGTGCCACTGCCCGCCACAGACAACCGTCGTCTCCTCTGCCATCAGAAACACGGGCGTGGACACGGTTAAATTTGATCACATCAGAGAACCCGGTCCAGATTCCTATCCTTCTGTTTCTGTTCCCTGGAACCACTCACCGGACCATCGCCGTCTATCCGTGTGAATTCAGCGAGGGAAGCAGAACCTCTCTGAATATACTGGGATAAGGGATTGCTTATCAGAACCGGACCATGGGGTGCCTGGGGGGCTCAGTTGGTTAAGGGTCGGACTCTTGATTTCAATTCAGGTCATGATCTCAGGATCCTGGGATCAAGCCCCTTGTCAGGCTCTGCACTCAGCGGGGAGTCTGCTGGAGGAGCCTCTCTCTCTCTCTCTCCTTCAGCCCCTCCCCCTGCTCACATGTTCTCTCTCTCTCTCTCAAATAAATAAATAAATAAATCTTAAAAAAAAAAAAAAAAAGAACCAGACTTCTACAACTGCTTCACTTACACCAAACAAATCTCATGTGAACGACTTTCCCAGCCAACTCTAACCCAAAAGCATGCAGGATGAGGGCTTCCAAGGAAGCTAGCTCCAATGTGATGGAAGCCACGTGATACGGACCCCCACGAGATCCACGTGGTGGATTTTAAACGTGGAGATGTTTACATGAGTGAGTTGGAAATGAATTAGGAGGATTTGGGGGGAAATCATGATTAGAATCCTATTCTACACATGTTTGGTTGCTCACAAAATATTTTAATGGATGTTTTAGAACTTAATCTTGGCGCTGACCTTCGGAATTACATCCGTTTAATAGTCGAAGAGACTAAGTGATAAACTAAGAGAGTGGCCTGATGGCATGTGGTTGATAAGGCAGCATTGGTCCGAGATCTAGCTTACCCGCTTCCAAACGTTATACTCTGTTCCGGACGCAGCAAGAGAGAGCTCCTGGCCCCCATTCCTGGTCTGTGTAGACGAGTCTCAGAGGACTGTGTCTTCATTCTCTCTCTTTTACAATTTCGTCGCTCCCTCCCATCGTTTTACAGACGCGTCTCGATATTTCCTCCCTCCATACTTAGTTTTTCATTCATTGTCCCACAAAATGTTTACTAACTTATATAAGATTCCCCCTTTTCTACAGAACTCCTCACCCCTCTTGTCATACACCTTGCCGATCCCCTGACATAGTTCCCGAACCTTCTCTCTCTTATAGAACCTCTTCCACGGAAACAGGTAACTTTTGTCACAGAAAGATCTAAAGATTTGGGTTCTGATTCTGGATTTAACTTTCCCTCAGGCCACAGATTTTCTCTCTAGGCTTTAGACTCCTCATGTGTCAGATATGGGTTGATGAGGATCCTGTATGTGAGACCACTCTATGGATTCTAAAGCACTAGAGAAATGCCATCAGCTGTTGTCATTTCTTAGGTGATTCTCAAATTAAAAAGTTGATGCTGAAGGATCCACTAAATAAAAAATATTGCTCGAATTTATTGACAGGAACAGCAGAGTCCCTGAATGGAGTCAACCAGGAGCAGACCCCGAGGAAGTTGTGCCACAGGTGCAAGTACAGACCGACGGTTGGGTGGAAAGTGGGTAAAAGGAAAACGCTAGGGAATAATTCTCCTTAGCTGCCCTGGTTTGAGTTACCTGTGTGGGATGGCTTCCGTCCAGGCCTGGGTCCAGCCCTGGGGGGCACGAGGGGTGCATGGATGCACGGGTGGGGTGCACGGGTCATCCAGAGTGAGTCAAGGTTTAATCCAATATTGGCAAACGCTAAAGAATAAGGGGTTTGGAGTCTCCTAGGTCTGATTTGAATCCATAAAGACTGTGAAATGGCCTGGTCGCCTGATTTCTCTGTCCTTCAGATTGCTAGCTACAACATTATAAGGCTTTACTTATGATGGATGCTCAGTGAAAGCTATCTACAGGAAGAAATATTTCATTATATTAGTTTACTTGGCTATATATAGTTCACAAAGAACATATCTTGCTCATTGATGCAACCCCAGATCTTACTCAATGCCAAGACACACTATGGCCGCAAGAAAAATCTTCCAAACGAATAGATAAATGGATGATACAGTAAATAAAGACGTCATGAGGCTCAAAGTGATAGTGAGAGGAGCCAAAAGCAAAATTGTGATTGGGCATTGGGTATGCAGGCAGTGACGGTGGGTGTCCTGACCTCTCTGACCCGGAAGGTGTTGTGGAAAACAGCGCATGTATGTAGAAAGCCTTTGGCATTTCTCTCGAGGTGAATGAGCTTGAGTCAGTTTTTTATGTCTTAGAGACCTTGGATTTACCTTTTCTAGGAACTATCTCATCATCATCTTGGCCCATATTTTAAACTAGATTGTTGTTTCTTCTTATTGATTGTCAGGAGTTCTTTATATAGGTGGCACTTTAACCCTTTGTTATATGAAGCGCAATTATTTCTACCATTTTATGTGTCTTATTTATGGCTTTATGTTTCTGACATCATACATAGAAAGACCCCTCCAAAGCTGAGATTAATCTTTAAAAATACTTTCCCATGCTAACTTATGTATTTTGTGGATTCCTGTGCCTTATGTTTAGGCCTCTGCATCCTTCGGAATGGATCCTGATTTGAGAGGATGGCTCTCTACATCCTATCCTTCTCTGGAGCACCACTTTCTAAGACTGTGCCTGATGCCAAGTGAATATTTGTGGAATGGATGCACAAATTAACACACAGTTCTGCCGATACATCCTGTCCCAAAACCATTATTCTCTGGTGCCCCTGCTGCCTTACTGGCCTCCACACTGTATATTCCAACATGGCGGCTCTCATCATCAAAGTGTGCAAGCCAGGAATTGAAAGAGGCTGCTAGTAAGACAGAAGTCGAGGTCTTTTGTAACCTAATCACAGAAGGGACATCCCTTCGCATTTCCATAGGTTAGAAGCAAGACACGAAGTCAGGCCCACACTCAAAAGAAGGCACTTACACAAGGGCGTGCCTCCCATTTCTCTCCTTTCTCACAGAAAACTCACTCAGAACCTTTCCCCATAGAGCAAGGTGCATGGATGTTTCTCCGAGGAGACTGCCTGCAGTCTCTTCCCAGGGCGAGAGGCCACTTGGCTCTAATTGTACCTTCTGCCTTCTCTGGGGTGGTTCCCTAACCAGCCTTGCTGAATCCTTTTTCATACTGTGGGGTCACCAAAGTATGCCCGGCTCCAGGATCTAGAAGACATCTTCCTTGTCTGGCTTGGAAAAACACAGAAGATGGGAACCCAAAATTCCTGGGGAAAAATCTAGCATTAGAGAACCCAAACAGGGCTGCTTTTCTGGGTTTGTGGTGTGTGGTCCCACAGAAGGTTTACAGAATGCAAATTTAAAACGTAATGTGTGAAGACAAGAGGAAAGGTCAGGGGTTTGAAGGCAACCTTTGTGCGGGAAAACAAGTTCTGTTGTCACACGATATGTAAGCACATGGACGTGGGCCCGGAGAGGGGAGCAGGAGATACCCCAGCGGCCCCACCTGCCTTAAAATATTCTTCTTCCACCAAAACTCAGCCCAGAAATCCACTTCTGCTCCTACTGTCCTCTCGCTGCTCCAATCAATCAACTTCTCAGATTGGCAAGACTTCTCAGATGCCATCGCCGAGGAGGGCTAAGTGGCTTTCGATCCGAGGGTCCCGGTCCAGCGCTGTAGGAGAAGGAGAGGCCGGAGCTCAAATGAAAGAGCGCCCTTGGCTTGAAAGGAAATGATTCTTCCTGCCACCGGAAGAGTCAGGACATCCTGAGGAAGCCGCATGTTCTGCAGAGTCAGAGCTCAGCCTGGCGCAATGGGGGAGAGCGTGAATTTGCAATATTCAGGGAGGGAATGAGCATCTGAGGCCTTACCTGGATCCAACCCTGGCTCCAGGGGAGAAGATTCATAGGGGCGATGAGGAGAGTCAGTGTTCTGAGACGGGCTCAGTCAACATGGAGAGAGACGCACAGGAAAGAAGCCACAAGGCCAGAGTGGAAGTGAACACTCCCTTCACTTAGACGCAGGCCCTCGTGCTTGGGCAAGAACCCTGCTACGTGTGGGCAGTGTGGGCACGTGTTTAGGCTGAGAGTGACTGGGGATTCTGATCAAGAGATGACAGGCAGGCAACGAGAGGAGTGATGGTGTGTTAGTTACCTCCTGCCGCGTAACAAATTACCCTGAGACTTAGTGGCTTAAAACAACACACGTGTATTATCCCCCCAGTTTCCTTGGGTCAAGAGTCCCCACACAGCTCAGCCGGGTGCCCTGCTCTGGGTCTCTCCTGCTGCTACAATGGAGACGCCAGCCAGGGCTGATGTCCCCTCTCCTGGCTCGACCAGGAAGGAGCCACTTTCTAGTTCATTCCTTTCTCACAGGCTGTCAGACTGAGAGCTTCAGTTCTTCGCTGGCCGGAGATGTGTGTTTGGGTCCTTCTCTCCAACCTGGCAGCCGTATCATCAAAGTGTTTAAGGCAAGAAAGCACTTGAGAGAGTCGGCTAGCAAGACAGAAGTCGCAATATCTGGAATCTATTCATGGGAGCGACATCTCATCACCTCTGCCACGTTCTATTCTTTAGAAACCGGTCACAAGGTCAGGTACACCCTCAAGGAAGAAAGTTACACCAAGACCGAGGACAAGTGGTGAAGGGAGGGAATGGCAGGCCCTCTTAGAAGTTGGCTTTCCACAGGGGAGGAAGAATCTACAGGAAAATACCTATTCTTGAGAACTATTTAAGGGGACAAACGTTTCAATGAATTAAATGGCAAAGAAGAAACGTTATAAAAATGCCGATCTTTCTAAAATACATTAGGGCCGATTTCTTGATAGTTTCTAAGCGTTGAACTTAATGAGATGGCCCTGGAAAAAATAGCAAATAATGAAAAATAGATAACACACCTGTAATTAGTTGAAACCAGAGTTTCCTCACCACCACCCCACGCCTGTTCAAATTCAGAGTATTGTCCCCAGGGGGGAGTCTGAGAGTGTTCCAGTTATCTATGGCCCCATAACAATAAATCTAAGTTAGTGGCTTAGAACAACATCAGTAGTGCTTACAGATCTGCAGTTTGGACAGGGCTCAGTGGGGGCAGCTCAAGTCCACTGCAGTCAGCATCAGATGGGCAGCCTGGAGTCAGGGAGCTGGAATCTTCTCCAGGCTCCCGCTCATATGTCTGCAATTGATGCTGCCTCCCAGCAGGGGTCGCTGTGGCCAGGACACTTTCTGGCGGCCCTTCTATGTGGCTGCTACAGCTTCCTCATAGCATGGCGCCTGGTCCTGGGGATGAGCGTCCTGGGAGAAACTGAGGCAGGGTGTATTGTCTTTTACGACTTAGCCTCCAGAGACTCCGAGGGTCATCCCCACCATAGTCTTGGGCCCACTGGACTCAGGGGGAGGGAATGTACATGCCACATCTTGATAGAGGAGTGTCTCCATCATAAGAAGGTCAGATTGTAAGAAGGGCAAGTAGGATGGGCTTTGTCTTTGGAAGATACAATCTGCCACAGGGAGCAAACTGGGCCCCGCTCCATCCTTGAACCTTCATGAGTATCGGTGACAACAGACCTCATGATGTGAACAGAAGTGTGTAGTCATGAGAAATAAGACAGCAGGTGTAAAGCTGATAAATTAGAAATACAAGCAGGCTCCTGGGGCATGTCCCACTCTTCGTTTTGGCGCAGGTCTGATCTTAGGATCATGGGATGGAGCCCCGCCCCCCATGTCAGGCCTCTGTTGGGCTCCATGCTGGTGCGGAGTCTGCTTGGTTTCTCTCTCCCTCTCCCTCTCCCTTTCCCTTCCCCTCTAACTCAAATAAATAAATAAAATCTTTAAAAAGAAAAAGAAAAAGTAATACAATCCTTTCTCCCTCTTCTCCCATTGAGTGGGAGGCTGGGAATAGATCCATCAAAGATATTGTGCAGGGCGCCAAGCCTGTGGGCTTCAGAGTCTCACTTGGCCTATTATCATAAAGCCTATAAAACTCCTGCATTACTTTTCTATTGCTGCATTACAAATTACCACAAATTTAACAGCTTAAATAACACCCATTTATTACTTCACAGTTTTGTAGGTCAGGAGTCCAGGCAGGTTTGCACGCAGGTTACTGCAACGCTGAAATGAAGACGTCAGTGGCCAGGCTCTGGGGAAGGATCTGGAAATACTCAAGAAATTGAATCTATCGGTGGAGGCTTCCGACATCGGTTCTTCTCGGCTAGGTGCTGCTGGGGAGGTTTTGGCCACCAGAGGGCGCAAGAACCACGAGCCCTGCCGCCTGAGTTCCAGCCGCCCTCGGCCACCCAGGTCGGGGTACCCGCAGCATCAGCGTGTCTTTTGGGAGCTTGTTAGAAAGGGGAATCTCTGGCCCCCAAACCAGACCTGCTGAATCAAAAGCTGCGTTTTGTCAAGCCCCTCGGGCAATTCGTGTGCTCATGAAAGCTTGATGGGTGCTGCCTCTCGATGGTTCTCTCCTTGGCTGCACATTAGAATTACCGGGGGCGGAGGGGGGGGGGGCTCCTGATGCAAGAGCTCCCTTCCTCCCAGAGAGTCTGATTTTAATGACCCCGAGGCCAGAGTGTTAAAGGCTCCCCTGAGGATTTTCACGTGCACCCGAGGCCGGGATTCTCTGCAAGTCTAGCTCATCCCCGACTATAGAGAACCTTGCATATGAACAGCACTGTGCCGGAAGCGGGGCTCACCGCCTGGGTGTAGACACTGGAGAAGGACGCAAAGCCCAATCCTCGGGGCTCTCCTGGGATGCAAGATACAACCCAGGACCCCCGGGTTGTAGTGGAGTCAGGGCCAATGTGAAACACTGAGGAAGTGTTCTCGCATATTCAAAGTGCTTCTAAGACCCGATTCCAACAGCCACTCCTCAGGCAGAAATTCTGGTTCCCTTGCCTCGTGCTTGGTGATGGTTCTTCTTGGTCTGCGTTCCCTGATCATGACGCTGCCTCCTGGTTGCCACCCTGAAAGCAGAAGACATGTTGATTCTCGCTTGCAGAGTGTCTGCCCGACGAAGCACCATCCACAAGGCTAGTGACCCAGGCAGCCCTCCGCAGGTGGTGGAACCCCCCCCATCCCACTCCCCACTAATGGTAGAACCAGTGAGGGGGAATTCCAGAAAGAAGGTACCTGGAGGACAGCAGAGCTCAGCCCTGTTAGGAAGAACTTTTTAAAAATGTCTTTTTCTTTGGGGCCGGAGGGACAGAGGAAGGGAGAGAGAGAGAGAATTTTAAGCAGGCTCCACGCCCAGCACTGAGCTGGAGGTGGGGCTCGGTCTCAGGACCCTGAGATCATGACCTGAGCTGAAATCAAGGATCGATTGCCTAACTGACTGAGCCACCCGGGCGCCCCTGGGAGGAGCTTTTAAAAACCTTTCTCCTTCCCCATTTCTAAGGCGCTTTGCAGTCCAATGCTCTTTTAGGTATGCTACTTCATTCGCACTGTCCCTAGACCCACTGTGTGAGCTGAGAATAGGTTAACGGCACAGATGTGGGAAATGGAATGACAGGGAGGTGAATGGATAAGCTGAAGTTCGCAGGATGAGTCAGGCAAATTTAGGACAAGAAATCACTTTACGAAATGTCCTCATTTGCTAAGTGCTATTTCTAGGATGTGGCAATATCCAACTTCTCTCCTCACTGTTCCGGAACATTTCTGGGGACTTTAGCATTGTCCTTCCTTCTCCAAATTGAAAAACAAACCCCAAATTGAGGGTTTGTTTTTTCATTCTAGAATTCTCAGTTAATCTCCTATTAAATGTCCACTGACTTCTATGATTTCTCATGTTCAATAGAAGGTTCACCAAGGATGCGATAAGTTCTCAATATAGGCTAACAAAATGATAACGATTTCATTATAACTTTCTTGAATGCAAGGACACTGATTTCCTGTCCTATATCCAGCACTTCAACAAAATAATCTGTGGAACAAATGAATCGCAAATCAAGTGGAGGGATTTACCTAGTTAAATGAGGGAGCGGGGGCGGGGAGAGGGTGAGCAGAGAGAGAAAAGCAATCCAGCCCCGGTATTTGCATGCTGTGATGGGCACAGAGTCCTGAGACATGGCATGTGTAGACAACACTGTCAGCACCACAGAAGAGAGCAGGGTTCATCTTCTCAAATAATGGCCAACGCTCTGCGTCCTACCCCCTTTTCCTGTTCCTCTCTATGGTGCAGAAAAAGGAAGTCAAAGTCTGGATGTATTTCCTGCTCACTTGAAATGCTGTAAAGCTCTCTCTCTCTCTCTTTTTTAAAAGATTTTCTTTATTTATTTGGGAAAGAGAGACAGAGAGGGTAAGAGTGAGCAGAGGGAGAGAGAGAATCTCAAGCAGACTCTTTGCTGAACACAGAGCCCTGTCTGGGGCTCAACCTCACGACCCTGAGATGATGACTGAGCTGAATCCAAGAGTCTGATGATGCTCAACCCACCGAGCTGCCCAGGTCCTCGATGCTGTAAAGTTCTTTGAAGAGTTCCGAGAACATCCAGATGTTGACTCCTTCAGTAGGGCCTTCTAGCTCTTTCTTCTGTCAAGTGCCTTACTCCTCTTGGGTAGAAATCCTTCTCCTTCCTGAGTTCCCAAACAACTCCCCTTCACCAGGAGGAGATGTTGAACCTCCAACATCTCTGTTCTTCTTCTCCAATCTGGACTGGCTGCTCTTTCACAGGGTACAGAATTCTCTCGCCGGGACTTCCCTTTTTTACCATGTTGCTAGGTTGGTTCCCCCACTTTTTCCCTCCTGGTTTACTCCCTTGTGTTTTGGTGGACATATCTTCTAGAAGCTTCTTGAGAAAGAGTGCTTGGGAGGAAATTTTTTGAGACATCCTATGTCTGAAAATGTCTAATCCTATTTCCTATTGATTGTTTGGTGCCCTTCTAACTATAATCCTTCAACTGTAATTTTTTTTCCTATCTGGAAATTTTTAGAACTGATGTTCTGAAGTATCTTTGTTGTATTTTTTTATTGTGGAGTACAATTGGAGCATATGTATAATTTTATTATTGTGCTCCACACTCTGTGGATTCCTTCCAATTTTCAGTTCTGGGATTTTTCCTGTAATACTTAACATTCTTCACTACCATGTTTTCTGTTTTCTCTCTTTTTGGAATATCTGGATTTATCCTCTAATTTTCTTATCTTTTCTCTTACTATCCATTATATCTTATATTCTACTTTCTAGGAGTTTGCCTTTTTGATTTAATGCTTACAGTGTATATACCATTTATCAGTTAAAGGAAGTGCTTTTCTATTTCCATATTGCTACAAGTTTTTAATCATGAATCAATGTTGAATGTGTTGGAATGCTTTTTTTTGCATCTTTCAATCTCTTAATATATTGAATGATATTTATCAGTTTTTATTTGTTAAAACATCCTTGCATTCATAGCATAAACCCAACTGCAGGGTTCAGTGTGCTAATATTTTGTTTGGGATTTTTTGCATCTATGCTTATGAGTATAATTTTTCTTTCTCATAATGAGATTGTATATTTTAGTATCAAGGTTAGGGTTAGGGTTATAAAATGAGTTGGGAGAGCTCTCTTTGCTTTTCTTTTTTTTTATGATTTTACTTATTTATTTGACAGAGAGAGACACAGCAAGAGAGGGAACACAAGCAGGGGGAGTGAGAGAGGGAGAAGCAGGTTCCTTGTGAGCAGGGAGCCCGATGCAGGGCTCCATCCCAGGACCCTGGGATCATGACCTGAGCCGAAGGAAGATGCTTCATGACTGAGTCACCCAGGCACCCCTCTCTTTGTTTTTCTTTCAGGAAATTACTTTGTATGAAATTGGAATTACTTTTTCCTATTATGTTTGGCAGAACCCACTATTAAAAACAATTTGGTCTGTGTGTGTGTGTGGTCTGATGGGGGAGTTCAGGGAGCAGTGCCAGTAATTAGACTTTTTTTAAAAGTAAGTTGTTTTAAAAAATATTTTATTTATTTGACAGAGAGGGAGAGCACGGGCAGAAGGGATGGGTAGAGGGAGAAAAAGAAGCAGTCTCCATGCTGAGCAGGAGCCCAATGCAGGACTGGATCCCATGACCCGAGCTGAAAGCAGATGCTTAACCGACTGAGCCACCCAGAGACCCTACCTACTGTTGATGAACACTTGGGTTGTTTCAGTATGGGGCTACTGTGAATAAAGCCACTATTTTCTTGTACATTCCTTTAGAGGATATTCACCATCTTTTCTCTGGAGTGACATAGTAGGTTGATGGGTACCCCCTCCCCCACAGAAGATATATCAACAGCCGAACCCTCAGAATCTGTGAGTGTGACATTGTTTGGGAAAAGGGTCTTTGCAGATGTAATTAAATTAAGGATTTCAAGATGAGATCATCTTGGATTATATGGGCGGGCCCTAAATCCGGTGACAAAATGTCCTTATGGAGACACACAGCGGGGAGGGGAAAGCCATTTGAACACTGAAGCGGAGATGGGGAGTTAGGAAGCTATGAGCCAAGGAATGCTGGGACCCCAAGCTGGGAGAGGCAGGGAGGGATTCTGCCCCAGGGCCTCGGCAGGGAGCTTGGCCCTCCCTACACCTTGACTTCCGGCTCTGAGGTCATGAATCTCTGTGATCATACGCTCCCAGGTTTGTGATTTTTATGGCAGCTCCAGGAAATGAATACAGGTGTCGTTTAAAATTTAGCTATATTGATATCCATTTAGGTTTGTTTGAAACGTGCACAACACTCCAACTGAAATGTTTAAAACTGTTCGGAGTGCAGAGTTTCCTAAGTCAAACGAACTTTTTATTTTATTTTATTTTATTTTATTTTATTTTATTTTATTTTATTTTATTTTATTTTATTTTATATCTGAGAGAGAGAGAGAGAGGTCAGAGGGTCAGAGAGACAAGCAGACTCCCTGCAGAGCAGGGAGCCCAATGTGGGACTTGATCCTGGGACACCAGGATCATGACCTGAGCTGAAGGCAGTCGCTCAACCAACTGAACCACCCAGGCGCCCCAGTCAAACGAACTTTTTCTCCCATTTCTGAGAATAGGTAGCTGTTGTTGTTGGGTTTTTTTTTTGTTTGTTTATCTATTTATTTATCTATTTATTTATTTGACACGGGGGGAGAGAGAGAGCACAAGAAAGCAGAGCTGCAGGCAGAGGGAGAAGCAGGCTCCCCACTGAGCGGGGAGCCTGATGCGGGGCTCAATCCTGGGACCCCAGGATCATGACCTGAGCTGAAGGCAGACAGAATTCTGGCACCCCGGAATAGGTAGGATTTTGCTCAGCGAACAAAGGAGCTGAGAGGGGGCTTGTCCCGTGGATGTGTGGACCTCGTCAGTGGCAGTGGGGTCCCTCAGAGAGCTGCGTCCCACCCAGAGCTCTGTGTTCCTCTAGCGGCCTGAGCCTCTGCTGGTGCGGCCAGCTTCCCGCCGCCTGTCCCGGCCACCCTCAGGCTTGCAGGGGCAAGGATGGTTGTGCCCTGTTAAATTAGTCATCCTTATTAAAAAAAAGGTTTTTTTTAAATAAAACCAAAAAAGATGCATAATCCTAATAAATGAAACAGAAACAAAACAAAACAAAAGAACCCTACCGAAGCTGGCGTGTTTCGAGGGCCCTTCGCCTCACAGGCCTGTCTATGGAGCAAAATGAAATCCTTCCAGCTTTTCCCTTGGCCTCTGCAAGCGAGCATCGCCTTCTGATTTTAAGAATTTGCCTAATAAGTGATGTAGAAAAACACTCTGAGCTAAACCCAACCACCACGGGGACATGACCAGCATTCTAGAATCCTTCCGTTACCCCTCGCCCTATTTCCCCAGCACCTGCTTGCCAGCATCCTGGGAGTGTGGTCGTTGAAATCACGAGCCACAGATGTCCATTCGATTACCAACCCCACCCCCGCCCTGCCCCGTAACATATAATAAAAACTAAAACATCGACTGGGGATTCACTGTGTGCTTGAGCCCCGGCTAAGTGTTTCCCTTATATCATCTTATCAGAATCTCTCTAACCCCTCGAGGTGGGCGATCCCCTTGGGTGCCCTTCACAGGAGAATGCCGTAAACACTTGGACGACAGGGGTTGTGTCTCTGTCGGCCGGCTTGATCTCCGTTTTCCAGAAGAGAGGCTGACAATGTGTGTGTCAGAGGGTGGGCGGGTAGGG
Source organism: Nasua narica (assembly GCA_028533885.1). NCBI lineage: Eukaryota > Metazoa > Chordata > Mammalia > Carnivora > Procyonidae > Nasua > Nasua narica. The sequence continues at coordinate 12,991,397 of CM052803.1, read as the reverse complement.
GGACAGCCTAGAACATCACTGCCGTTTACCAGAAGACTCCCCATCATCGCTGCTGAAACGAAGCCTCCAATCTGGAAGTTTCCTTGAAGAGTTCCCAGTCCCGGGGAAACACAGACGGACATTCCACGGGGGCGTTGCAGGTCGCTCCCAAAGCAACTATGAGTCCTACAGAAAATGTACTTGGTCCTGGCAACTCCTTGCAGAAATGAACCCAAATGGTCAGCAAAATGCGGTTTTTCAGGTTTTGAGAAGCGGCACAGGCCGCTTTTCCATGGACCGAGTTTTGGGCCCCTCCTTCTGGTTTTTAGGATGGGAATAAAATACGTAAAATGAGAAGGCAAAACAGAAAGCTAGGTGCGGGGGAGAAGGAAGAAACCCTTGGGAGTTTCTGGTTGACAACATGCAAAAAAATCCCTCTTCCTCCCTCCTGTCCCATTTTTGTCAAGGGGCCTATCTGCAGGCAACTCGGGGTACACCAGGCTTTCTCCCCAGAGAGCCCAAGTTTAGGTGCAGGTCATGGTCTTGGGCTGGGTGGCTTCGCTGTGAGAGGAGCAGCAATGACACTTCCATCCAAGACGCTGAAAAGACAAAGCAGAAGTTCATGAGAAACGGAGGCCCCCACAACCCTGACTGGGAGGTCAAGGCCAAGGGCGGCGGCAAGAAACTGTCCAACTTGCCTCCCAGCAGCTGATTTCCACCTGGCGCACGTCTGTTTTGCAGAAACGGAACTTGGTACGGCCCAGAGGGAGAACTCTCAGGATGCAGGCGAGGAATTGAAGGGGGGGACCTCAGAGAATTCGGGACTTTCCAGGGTAGAGAGTGTGGGAAGGACTTTGCTAAAATCAGACATACTGGGGAAGAAACCTCATGCACACAGAGAGTGTGGGAGAGATTTGGTGCGGAGTCAAGATTTCCCAGCCCCACGTGGGCACGCTCTGAGAAGAAATCAGAAGTCACAGTTCATTGGAAACAGATAGATACCGTCAAGAAATCTTGAAGTATCTAGGGAATGCAAATATCACACTATTGCTTATTATTTGTCAGAAACACATAAGCCCACGCTCTCTCGAGCACCCACGGAGGAGTAATACATGGAACAGTCAGCACAGATCCTATCTGTGTGCCAAATCTTCGTGTGGAAAAATACTACAGAAAGGACACAAAATCTGGACTCCTCAATCCACCATCTCATTGCAGCTGGAAGGGAGACTCCCGTGGGCAGTCTCATGACCCTGCCCCTCCCCTGAATGAAGGGAAGGCAGAAATGATGGACATGAGGCAGGTGGTTTTCAACCATAGAGCTTTTGGGATGGAGAAACGGGGAGAGGGCTTCACGGGGGGTGTTCCTGTTTGAGACTTCATTTCCGCCCACCAGCCTCTCCCATGTTTCCAAGGACATCAGGTTCTAATGAGTTTCCCTCTCTCCACAGCCCTGACACCAACCATGAACTATACTCAGAGATCTGCCTGCAAAGGCAGAGATCGGGAAAGGTATAAACAACGCTGACCGCAAGCCCAATTCCCCATGTAGCTCAACCCCTCAGAAAGAATCTTAAGCTGACCCTGATGTTTCTTGAAGACCATAATCCTGTGCAGGGAGAGAAAGGTGGGTTCTGGAAACGGATGTACCAGGTGAGCTGGGGACATCTTGACAGCTAGATGTCTTGGGGTGGGCGACCTCCAACACGCCCGGGGACGCCCAGGCCAGCCCTGACGTCTGTTTGTCCAGCTGCCCACTGGACCTGTCCATTTGGAGGCTCGGTTAAGCACATCTGCAACCCGTTCTCCTAAATAGAACTCTTGATGTGTTTCAGCAAAACATTTTATTTCAATCTTCCGCTCCCCCTTCAGTGTCAAACCACAGGCTGAGCCTCATGCTGGGCCCCACTCCTAAATATGAACTGACAAGCGAGGATCATGCACAGTTAGGAAAGCATCTAACACAAAAGCGAAGAGACTCTTAAAGAGCAAGGTGGGAGGACTTTCCAACCCAGATATCAAGACTAATTGTAAAACTTAGACATATAATTAGGATAATTAGGTATATATAATTAAGGTAGTGTGGGTTTTGCACAGGGAAAGACCAGTAGACCCAAGAAGCTCCGAGACACCCAGGGATGGATGGATGGATGGATGGATGGATGGATGGATGGATGGAGAGGTAGGTGGATGGATGGATGGATGGAGAGATGGAGGGATGGATGGAGAGATGGGTGGACGGATGGATGGACGGAGGGAAGGAGGGATGGATGGATGGATGGATGGATGGATGGATGGATGTCCTACAGAGAGGAATGCAAAGAAACACATAAACGAATGTTCACAGCAGCACTATTTTTAATAGCCCAAACTGGAAGCCCTCAAATGTCCATCAACATAATTGATAAGTAAGTAGTGGTGTTTATCCACAATTTATTTTGTCAGTGCCATCTCAATACTATATGATATTAAAAATGAACAAATTTCAGCTGTACACAATAGGGTGAATGACTAACAAAGAGAACGTTAAATGAAAAAAGCCAAATACAAAAGAACTCAGAGTGTGTGATTCTATTTGTATGAAGCTCAGAAACAGTCAAACCTAAACTAGGGTTTCGGGGAATATGTGCTTAAGCGGTCAAACTAAAGAAAAGCCAAGGAAGGGATTTTCAGAGAGGTCAGGGTGTATTTTTCTTTGTGGGAAGAAGGGGTTTGATTGGCAAGGCATTTGTGGCTTCTGGGGGTGCTGGTCACATGCTTTTTCTTGGCCTGGCTGGTATGTCAGTGGGGTCTTCCTTTATAATTATATATTAAGCCATGCACTTATATTTTATTTTTTAGAGAGAGAGCACGTGCACACATGCATGCAAGCTGGGGAGGGGCAGAGGAAGAGGGGGAGAGAATCTCAAGTAGACTGCACACCCAGTGCAGAGCCCAATGTGGGGTCCGATCTCACGACCCTGAGCTCATGACCTGAGCCGAAATCAAGAGTCAGACGTTTACCCGACTGAGCCACCCAGGCGCCCCTCTTTTCTTTTTACTGTCTCTCCGTGAGAAGGACGTTAGCCGAACCTAGTGTGGGGATCGTTTCACAATACATAGGTCAGTCCATCATGCTGTACATCTTAGATTACATAATACACATCACTGTCAATTATGTCTTTGTAAAACTGGAAAACAAGATAGGAAAGAACTTTACAAAGAAAAATTCTTTCTCGAAAGTACCTGATGCATGGTGGTGGTGGCCACACCCAACAGCACTGTGTTTTTTTGACACCACTGAACTTGACACCTAGAAATGGTTCTGACAGTAACTTCTATGTGTATTTTGTCACAATTAATAAAAATTCCTCAACACCCAGACAGCGACATTAAAACCTCCCTACATACTTGGAGAGTGACCCCATGAAGACATTTGGGAAAATTCTCAGTATTGCGAAGATACCAATTGCTGGTTACAGTGTGAAATCAGATTCCCATTGTTGATTTTTCCCCCTTTGGGACCTGACAAGCAGACGCTGGTCCAAGAGGAACGAGAAAGGAAGCCTTGCTCACCGGACATCAAGACTTCCTTTAATGTTGGGCGTCTGGGTGGCTCAGTGGGTTAAAACCTCTGACTTCGGCTCAGGTCATGATCTCAGGGTCCTGGGATCGAGCCCCGCATCGGGCTCTCTGCTCAGCGGCGAGCCTGCTTCTCCCCCGCCCCCCCCCCCCCGCCTCTCTGCCTGCTTGTGATCTCTCTCTGTCAAATAAATAAAATCTTTAAAAAAAAAAAAAGACTTCCTTTAATGCTCCAGTAATGATGGCAACATCTCATAGACTCAGGGCTGGACAGAAGATCCACAGAACAGACCTGGGCGCCCAGGGGGAGGCTTAGGGAGGCCATGGGGGGTGCCATCAGTGGGACCCTGGCTAACCGGGGAGCTCCCCTCCAAAAAACGCACCCGGGAACTTAAAGGGTGGCTTTATTCCTCAGAATAGAAAGCCAGAAACAGCCTGCCGGTCTTCTGGGGACAGGGAAGACGGATACGGCAATAGTGGGGTATTCCCCCAGTGGAGGGTATCATTCTAGCAGAATTGGATGAAGGGTAACTATCGCTGTGGCGGAAGCTCAGAAATCACGCTGAGTGAGGAAAGCAAGTCCCAGATGCCGCATGGCGTGGTTCCATCGCATAAAACTCGAGGGCAAGGAAAACCAAAAAATGTATTGTTTAGGGACACATACCGATGGGATTTGAAAAAAATGGTTAAAAATGTGAGGGAATGAGAACTGTCAAGGGAGGGGTGATGGAGAATTCTGGAAAGGAAGTGGGGTGGGGTGGAGGAGGGGCCTGAGGCAGTCACGGGGTACTCACCGGGGATGTGCTGGTTCTCAAACTGGGGCGGGATGTGGGGCTCACTTTATCGTGAGGCTTTATAACTCAAGTCTGTGATGCAGACACTTTTTTGTATATGTCAACTATTATGTAACAAAAAGGGGAAAGGAAGCCAACGGTGCCCAGACCTAAGCCATGGAGAACACGTTTCTGGACCAGGGAAATGAGAGGGTTGTTCATGAAAAGGTCAGCTTGTGCTGCCCGTGAGGGAGGAGAGCGGGAAACTGGGGCATCTCGGAGGCAGAGAGAACCTCCCAGAAGGGCGAGGGGTCTCCCAGCTTGTGGCTTCTAAGAGCAGGGCAGGAAGAGGACTGGAAAATGTCCCAGATTTGGTCCCTTGGGGGTGACCCATGGGCTGGGAGGCACGGTTATGGAGGAACAGTGGAGATGCACAGAAGCTACATGGTGGCTGGCTGCCGGCCAGGTGTGGGCGATGTGGGCCAGCAGAGGCTTAGGGTAGTCGAGAGGGAAAGGCGGGCCGGCTGACTTCAGCCTCCGCTGTGGGGTGGGTGCCCCCCCCACCCCACTCCATCTCTTCTCCCACGAACAGCTGGTCGGAGGGGAACACGACTCCGGCCGGACGTGCTATTCTGGACGCAAGGTTGTGACTCTTTGGTTCAGCCAGGACTCCTGGGGGGAGGGAAGGGCCTGCTCTCTTGACCTTACCCTGTTAGTCCGAACCCTGTGGGGACAGGAGGAGGAGGAAGCCGTGAGGTATGGATGTTGGGGTGCCTGGGACGGCCCTGGGGTCTGGGCCTGGCCTGGAAGGGTCCGGTTCTCTTCTGCAAGCCAGGGGAAACCCTCTCTGGGTCCCGCGGGTCCTCCTTCCCTATTCCCTGGCCAGCCGGGGGGCAAGCAGCCCTTTCTGTGTTCTGCCGTGTGGACACTGATTTGATGTCCCCAGACCCAGGTGGCCTGTCCTACCACAGCCACAGTGCAAGAACCGGCCTGGCTTCCTCCCCGCTGAGGAGGCCACCCTCTATTTGTTTGCTCTGGGAGGGGCAACTGCTGAGCAAACAGGGAAGGGAAATCCCGGATTCTGTCTCCTCACCGTTATGCCCAGGCTCCGAGGCCTCTGGCTCCTTCCAGGGCTCGCGCGCGCATGTGGACACGTGTGTGTGTGTGTGGAAGGGAGCTAGGGTCGCTGGTGTACAGAAAACCCAGGCTTGGCCTTGGCGAATGCTCAGATGAAATAAACCCCACCCCAGGGGAGCACGCAGCGTGTGCGGGGCCCTGGGCTGGGCACCCCACATGTCAGAGCTCTCTGACGCCGCCCAGCCACTGGAGGATGTGAGCATCAGGAGCTCCAGTTTTCAGAAGAGGAAACTGAGGCTCGGGGTCCGGAAGAGAGGACCCTATCAGAGGTGGGAATCCCACCCAGACCTCTCTGACCCTCAGCTTGGCTGTCCTCTTCGAGGAGCAGTGGGGGAGTGGTGAGAGGCAGGATTAAACAGGGGCTCCTTCCTTCACCTCTCTTTTTTCTCTTGCAGCCGCTGTGCCATTCCCCAAGGCCCCCGACTCAGGCAGAGCCCTCCCCATGGCCGAGGTCCTGCGCCAGCTGCCTTGCCCCCCACAGGCTGAGGGTAGTGCCCAGGATGCACCAGTACCCCGAGGCGAGTGGCAGAGCCAGCAGCCAACAGGTGGCGGGGCAGAGGGCCCGGCCCCTGAGCCCTGGAGTCTCCTAGAGGTGCCCTCCATTTACATCACACCATGCAGTGATGCGGAATCGCCCCCTTGCACCCCGACCTGCAGGCGCCTGCAGCTGCCGAGGACCCCAGACCCAGAGAGTCTCTCCCAGGACAGGTCAGCTGGGTGTTGGGACAAAAAGGAGATGGTCTCTCCCTCCCTTTCTAGGGACTCATGCTCCAGGGGGGCTGACACTTTCCCGGGGCGGGAGCTGAAGGTCAGCTGGAGCGTGGCTTTAGCCACGGGCCTGACCGGTGGTTGTGAAAGAGTCACATAAAGAGAAAGAGGCAACTGGGAACATGTGCGGGGACAAGGGCCTCTGAGCCCTCTGCTCTCCGCTGGGCACTCCGCTCTAAGCGCACATGCCCTTTGGCACACCCCGTGTTTCTCAAACTGTGGATCATGACCATTTAAGGGCCACGAAACCGAGGTAGTACGTTGCGATGAGCACTTTTTCCAAACAGAAAGAGGATAGAATTGGAAATACAGTCTAGGAGGTAGTAAGTGTGGTTTCCTGCAAATTTTGTCGCATATATTTCTGTATGTCACATATAGTTCTTGTACTGGAAGCCAGTGTAAAAGATATGTCTTGCTGCAGCTTATGGGGAAAAAAAAAAGGAAGGAAGGAAGGAAGGAAATAAAACTTCTTCGAAAAGAAGTCACCCCTGGCAAAAGAAAGAAAGAAAGAAAGAAAGAAAGAAAGAAAGAAAGAAAGAAAGAAAGAAAGAAAGAAAGAAAAAAAGAAAAGAAAAGAAAAGAAAAGAAAAGAAAAGAAAAGAAAAGAAAAGAAAAGAAAAGAAAACTTCTTTGAAAAGAAGGCACCCCTGGCACAAGGAGACAGGAGCTGAAGGTTCAAGGCTGCAGGGGGAAAGAAGAAAGGACTATACCAGCCCTGAATAAAAATATCCACTGTGGTTTCTTCCAATAATAGATGCTAGATTAGAGTGAAGGTTTATGAACCAGAGCTCTGTGTATCAGTGTGGAGAAGCCTCAAAAACAATGATGATGGAGAAAGCAAGTTGCAAAATGATACAGTAGGAGCCTAATTATGTTTCTTTTGCTTTTAAAAGTAAAAGAACAAAAGAGTATATTGTTGGTGGATCCATCCCGATATTTAAAAATGAGGGAAAAGTACACAGGAGGAACACACACAAGCTTCAGGGCGGTGGGTACCTTGGGCGCAGGAGCAGAGAAAGGAGGGATGGGGAGTTGGGTCTTTGGCTGTGCCCGTAAAAGTTTATTTCTTTTAAAAAAGAAAGAAAAGATCTGAAACGAAATGGCAAAATGTCCACATCTACTGGATATGGATGGTGGGGATGACCATTTTTTTTTTCCTGTTTGAAATAAATAGTCCCTAATTAAAATTAATTACTGTAATTAAATTTAATTACAATTAAAATTAATTCTAAAAGAAGAAACAGGACAAGAGAAGTACAGCTGACCCTTGAACAATGTGAGGGTTAGGAGCCACTGACCCCACCATACAGAAAAAATCCAGGTGTAACTTTTGACTCCCCCAAAAGCTTAGCTACTAAGAGCCTCCTATTGGCCAGAAAGCTTACCTAGAACATAAACAATCAATTAACACATAATTTTGTACGTTATCTGTATTATATACTGTGTTTTTACAATCAAATAAGCTAGAGAAAAGAAAATGTTTCTAAGAAAATCATAATACAAAATACATATGCTGCACTATACTGTAAAAAAAATTCCATGTATAAATGGATTCAAACCCATGTTGTTCAAGGGTCATCTGTATAGAGAAAGAGAGCAGTGAGACAGAGGCAGATGGTGGAAGGAGGGCCTTTCTAAGACCAGAGAGAACTTCTATGCAGAGGGAATAGCAAGTGCAAAGGGCCTGGGGCAGGGATGTGTCTGGCAAGCTAGGCCATCAGAGGGAATGCAAAAAGGGGAGAAGGACGAGGCAAAGTCAGAATGGTGACAAGGGTCACACTTGGGCCTTGGGCACCAAGTAGGTGAGGACTTTGCTTTTATATGGCGTGAGGCGGAGGCACAGGAGGGCTCTGACCTAACTCAGGGGTTCACAGGTTCTCTCTGGCTGCAGGTGGGGAGCAGACTATAGGAGGCAGGATAGGAATAGCCAAGTGGCTGCTGTGGTGTCCCGGACAGAGGTGTGGGAGTCAAGAGTTTAAATTCTGGAGAGATTTTATGCTTGGAGTGGCCAGGGACGGCTGGGAGATTGAATGTGGGTGTGAGGGCAAGAGGGGGGCCAGGAAAGATAAGCTTGGGGCCTGCCAGCCACCAAAATGGAAAAGTAGAGTGGAGCTTATGGGGGGGTTGGTGCTGCAAAGGTGAGGAGAGGGATGGGAGTGGAATCTTTCAAGAGGTAGGAACTGCATTTTGGAAGGAGGAGTGGGGCGCAAGTCCCCGTGCTGGGATGCCTCTGTGGACCAAGCTGTGAGGTGGGACTCACATTTCCGGGCTTTCACGGCAGCATTCCGGGAACACGGGCAGACTTAGACAGTCCCCGCAGGTCTGTGTCCAGCTCTGCAGCCTATCCCGGCGTGACCTGGGCCAAGTCACTTCCCGTCTTTGAGGCCAGGCTTCCCCACCTGTAAAAGGGCTGCTGTCCTCCACCCCCTCCGCGGCCCCCACCCCCGCGCTGTCCTGTGGGAAAGCCCCTTACCAGAGTTAGGGAGGTCTCCAGGATGGGGGTGACTTGCCCAAGGTCACAGCACAGCTAAGAGCCAGGGAGGCTGGATTCTAACTTGGTTTGGCTAACGAGGACTGGGACGGAGAGGGGTCCCCAGACCTGGAGGACCTCCTGGGCCAACACATGGGGTTGTGGAAACGCACGGGAAGACGGAGGTGGCCTCCGAACCCCACCCGGTTCCCGCCAGCCGCGGTTCCTCGATGCTCGCAGCCCCCACCCCTCCGCTTCCCAGAATCTCCATCCCCCCGCCCACCCACCCCCTCTAGCTCCGTCCTTCCCCCGCCTCCCCCCCAGCCCCCCCGCCAACCTCTGTCTCTGGTTCCGTCCCGGACGGCCGGTACCTCCCGGCCGGGGGCAGAACGGGAGCTGGAGGCCCTTTCCGGGTCCCAGGGGAGAGGGTCGCAGCCGGAGTCCAGGCAGCTGCCATGGCGGCGTTTCGTTTGAATCGAGTCTGTTTCTCTTTCTGTCCCTCCCTCTCCTCTGTTCACTTCTCTGCCTCCTTCGATTCTCAGCATCTCTCTTTTCTCTTCCTCTCTCCTGTTTCGGTATCTCCGGCATCCCAGCCGCCTCTCTCGGTCCCCCGGGACGCTCGCCCTCCCCCTGTGCCCCCGGCCCTGCGTCTCGGAGTGTCGCTCACCGCCTCTCTCCCGCGGGGCCGGTCGGCGCCCCTCCCCCTCTCCCCTCCCCCCCCCCGCCCGGGTCCGAGGGCCCTCCCGCCGCGCCGCCCCCCTTCCCGCGCGGGCGGGGGCGGCGCCGTGACGCGACGGGGCGGGGGCAGGAAGGGTGCGCTGACGCTGCGGCGGCTCCCGCGGCTCCGGGGCTCCGGCCTTTGTGCGGGCGGCGGGCGGCGCGCGGCGCGGCGCGGCGCGGGCGGGTGGGGGCGGCGGCCCCGGAAGGCGAAGCAGGTGCCCCGCGGGGACGCCAAGCTCAGCCCAGCCCCGCTCGGCCGGCCCTGCCGTGCGGCCGGGCGCGCCCGCCGCGCCGCATCCATGTTCGAGTAAGGACCGGGGCGGGGGCGCGGCAGGCGGGAGGACGCGGGCGGGCCGGCCCGGGGCTCCGCGCGCGCTCGGCTCGGGTCGGGGGGTGGCACCCGGCCCTCCCAGGAGCCGAGGCGGGAAGTGGGGGCGGTGGGCGCGACCGGGTGGGGGCGGGGAGGGGGCCGGCGCTGCCCTGGGGCCTGGGCGCTGACGGCGGGGGGAGGTGGGGGGAGACCCAGGCTCGTCACCGCCCGGGGGAGACGCGCCGGGGTGGCGGGGCTTTGGTGGGGGTCTCGGGTTCATCCGCGGGGAGCGGGGCCTGCAGGGGAGGGCTCCGGCCTAGCTGGCCGCGGTCCGGGAGGCGAGGGGTGGGCGCGAGGCTGACCCGGGGCTTTGGGCCTGGGGTGGAGGCAGGGCAGAAGCAAGGCCCCCGCTGGCAGGCGCACACGCCACGGAGCTCGGGGGCAGGCCCGGGAGCAGCCCCCTTCCTGGTCTGGGCCCCCTCCCACCGTCCCTGCCTGGGGCGAGTCCCGGCGCCGCGGGTGGCGGGGGCTTTGTGGCCGGCGGGCCTTGTGCGTGCAGTTTCCCAGGTCTTGGGCCCAGAATTGACCTCCTCCTCTCTGTTTGGGCCCGCTCTGTTTTCGAGTATCAATTGTAGGTGTTTTGGAAGTGTGTGTCTGCGTGTCTGTATTCCTCCTGTGCGGCCTCCTTGGCTGTGTGTGTAATTTGCGTCAAACTCTGTGGCTCCCTGTGTTCCTGTAGATTTCCTGAGTATATCTGATTGCCACTCCGGTTGTGTGCGGCTGTGACCTGTGGTTGTGTATATGTGTGATGTATTGTGTGCGGCTGTGACCTGTGTTTGTGTATACACACGTGTGACGTATTATCGCATCCCATCAGACCATGCACGTCTGTTGGTGACTTCGGAGCGTGTGTACATGTGTCTAGGTCTCCGAGTGTGCAGACAGCCGAGGTCCTCCCTGGCTGTGTGCTGTTTGTAAAATTTGCCTCTGAACACGTTAGCTCTTGGTGCAAATGTAAGTGACCTGTGTGTGTCCCTAGGTGACATTGTGTGTCAGGGGCCGGGCTGAAACACTCCCTGGGGTTGTGCCTGTAAATTTACTTCTGATTACATCTTGCTGTGAAAGTTCCCGTGTGTCTCCGTATTCTGTATGTGACAGTTCTGTATGTGCCTGGGCCTCTGTGTGTGTGCAGCAGTGACCCTGGGGACTTTGTGCGTGTGAGGGCACAAAGAGAGATCCCTTGTGGCTCTTAGTGGGCGCAGGACCCTCTTTCCTGAGCCCTCGGGAGTACCCTTGACTGCTGGGAGCGGTAATGACTGGTGTTATTCCCCTGCTACAGTTTATAAAGCATGCCCCGTGCATTATTTCCATAGATGGCCACTGTGTTCTTCAGCTGTGTCTGTGACCTCCTGGGTCCTTCAGGGCTGTGTGAGTGTCTGGGTTCTCTGGCGACAATAGTCGCTGACCCCTCCATCCCCTGCCACATTAGAGCGGGCCTTCACTGTGTCTTCCCCACCAGCCGTGAACACCGAGAGAGCTGAGCTGACCCTACGGCTTAGGTTTACCTACACGGCACCTGCATTGGCTGAGTCCCACTGTGACCGCTCTTTTGCGTGTATGGCTCTCCCTGTAGAATGTGATTTGCTTTCACCTCTTCACTTTCTTGTGAATGTCACTTATCTGGAACTTTCTGTGGTCTCCGTGACCCTCTGCAGCTGCACGCGTGCATCCTGGACAGGCGCGCGTGCGCACGCGTGTAATTTCTGGGACTTTGTGGCTATAGCTTACTTGTCATGCTGCAGCTGTGTGAATCATTATTCTAGAACCCTGCGGCTCTGGGTGCAAGGATAACACACCTGTAGGAGGTCTGCTGTGAGGGGGATGGTGGGGGGAGACTTCTCGAAACAGTGGGGAAGTACCGTTAGCCTGCAGTGGCTGCGTGGGACCCACACCACGTTTCCCTTTTTTGCACACCTGTGTGTGCACTGCCCCTGTGTGACCAGAGGGAGCTCTAGACGTGTGTAGGCCCAGGAAGTCCGAAGAGAGGTGTCTGCAGTGGCAACAGCCTGTTTTCTTCCGAGTCCCTGCCCCCCCATAACGGTCCTCCAGCCACAGCGGGCTCCTCCCTTCCCTCTGCCGCAGCCTGCCTGGTCTGGCCGCCTCGGGGCTGTGCCTGCTCTCGAGCACTTCCTCTTCCTCCCGCAGAAGAGCACGATCTGGGGGGCATAGGCCTGCCCCATCTGTGTGTTTTCGGGCCTGTCCTTAGGTGCCCTCCCGTAGGCCTGTGGGAGAGTAGGAGAGGAGGACAGGTGGAGAAGGCATCTGCCTTTCAGGCTAGAGAGGTGAGAGGGTGAGGCAGGGAAGGAAAGTGGTCACCCTCTCCTTCAGAACCCTTCCGTAGCTCACCAGTGCCCTCGGGGGGAAGCCCAAACTCCCTGGGGGACCTGAGGGGGAGCCAGTGCCCTCCTGTCCTCCTTCCCCTGCCCCGCTGGCCACCTCACTCCTCAGACCCACCAGGCTGAGTTTTGTCCCTGAACGCCACACCCCTGTCCCTAAAACAGTCTTCCCCTGCCCTTTGGCCGAGCTGCTCTTCGTCCTCGTCCTCGGGCTCAGCTCGTGTGCCCTGCGCCCCACCCCACCCCCCAGCCACTTAGCCCTCCTTTGTTTCCGTGGTCCTCAGGCTTGAACGGGCTTCACCTCCAGAGGTCCGCCATGGGTCGCATAAGCCCCAGGGCTGCCTGTGCGGCTGGGCTCGCATGAGTGGTGTCTGAGCGCAGCGACTCCGTTTGACACGTGTTCTTGTTTTGCTTGTCTCGGTTCCCCAACTGGAATGTCAGGTCCCTGCAGGCCAGAATGGTGTCTCTTTGGCTCACTACCGTGTCTCCCGCGCCTGGCCCGGGGCACGTGCTTCACGCGTACTTAGCGTGTGAAGGATGGAGCTTGGGGTCAGGGTGGGCTTCGCGCCCCGGGCCGAGGTATGTATGTGGTCCCCATTGGGGTCAGCGCTGGCCTCGAGCACAGGTGCGCTGGGGCAGGGGCAGGGCCTTGGCCTCCGTCTTAGTCCCACAGAACCTACTGATCAAACCAGAGTGCCTGTCTCATGCTGGGTTCTATGTGCCCTTGACATTGAACAACTCAAGGGTGAGGCGAGCTGCCCTGCCCCGCAGTTGAAAATCACTGTGTCCCTTCCGACTCCCCCCAGACTTAGCTCCTGATCGTTTACTGTTGACCAGAAGCTTTATCGATACCATAAGCCGTCGGCGAACACGTTTTTTGGTATACTATCTGTAATATGTACTGGATTCTTACAATAAAGTAATCTAGACAAAATGGTATCCAGAAAATCATAAAGAAAATACCTTTAGAAGACTGTGCTGTATTTACTGAATACAATTCCCGTTTAGGCGGACCCACACAGCTCAAACCCGTGCTGTTCAAGGGTCCGCTGTCTATTACCTCACTTCCTCCCCTAGAAGCCCCATCAGGCGATGCTCTTAGTCCCATCATGGTCAGGAAGAAAATGAGGCACAGGTGCAGACATCTGCCCCCAAGTCACCCGGGGAGCAAGTGGCTGGGGTTTGCTGAGAGTTGGGCAAGTCTCACCGCTACTCGAGTCCCGGTCCTGGGAGGGGCAGGAGAGGGGTGCTCATCCATTCTCCAGGGGGGAGGCAGCCGGAAGCCAACCCCCACCCCTCGCGGAGCGCAGAGAGAGACCAGACAGCAGGCCAAGTGCGGGAATTGCTGTGGGAAAAGACGAAGAGGGAGAGGGATCGAGAGGTGGGAGTATGGTTTCAGTGGAGAAGCGAGAAGTGTCCACTGTGCAGAGATGCGAAGGAGGTGAGGGAGCCCTCCCGAAATCTGGGAGGAAGGGCATCCGGGTAGAGGAACAGGCAAGGCAGGAGCTGGGGAAGAGTGAGCAGGGATTGATGAGAAGGTCCAGAGGCTCATTTAGCTGGAGTCAGGGGCAACGGGCCCCGGGGGGGGGCGGGGTCCCAACCCGACTCAGGTGTTCGTTGGCCCCTGCCGGCCACAGGTGGGGAGCAGAGTGGGTGATGGGTGTCAGCGAGAAGCCAGCTCCAGCCATCCAGGGGGGCATGGCCGTGGCCCAGAGCGCCACCTATTTCATTTACTTATTTACTTGCTTATTTTCTTCCGCAAACTCACTTCATAAGTGTGACTGGGATGCTTATCGTGGGTCCTGTCCTGAGCAGGATCGGGGACAGAGCAGTGGCCAGGACCTCGCCGTCGGGGAGCTCACAGACCTGCGGGGGAAACAGAGCTGTGTCTTGACAAGTGACTGCCCGGAAATAGTCTGGGCTGGGACGGGGGACGCCGAGGCAGAGTGCGGCAGAGTGGGTGGCGACAGAATGGGAGCTGCCAGGGGTCCCTAGGGAGGCTCTGTCCGGGAGGGAGGGGTGGCGAGCAAGAGCCCTGGAGGAGGCCCACGAATTGGCCAGGCGGAGATCGCCAAGGGCAGTCCGCAGTGAGGGAATGGCATATGCCGGAGCTTGGAGCCAAGAGAGGGAAGTTTGAGGCGCCCCAGGTGGTCCAGGGATCCCCCACCTGCCCCATCTCCCCCGGAGAGGTGACGGAGGCCACCCAGGTAGAGTCGTGCCCTGGCTTCAAGCCGCGGTGCATCCTGGGACCCGTGGCTGGCGGCTTCGCGTCCCGGCTTGCTCCGGGGAGCTGGCGACACCGTCACGTGTCCGGGCTTGCCTGAGGAATGCGTAATCACACAGAGGGCTCGCCAGCAGCGTGGTACAGCGCCAGCAAGTGTCCCTGTGCTGCTCCTGCTATGGCCAGCGCACAGCCTGCCTGCAGTGACCGATGTTCTCGAGAGTTCGCTCCGTGCTGGGTACAGCTTGGCGTGCCAGGGACTCAGTGGTGACTAAGACCGCCTTGGTTCACAGCCGGAGGCAACACTTGGCAAAATGACTAGGCCGTGGGGATGAGTCGAGGGGCCGTGAAGTGGGCCTCGGGGGCTGGGTCCCCAGGGGAAGAGGCGCATTTGAGCCAAATAAGACAGAGCGTGGTGGGCTGGGCTGCGGAAGGCCATTCCAGGCGGAGGGAACAGAAGCGCAGAGGCCTTGATGTGGACAAAAGGGGGGCTGGGGCTGGGGTGGCTGAAGTGGACGGTGAGAGCCATGCCAGGGCCTGCGGTGACCAGGGGAGGGCTTGGCCTTCACCTGGAGTACGGTGCGGCCCGGAGAGGCTCTGAGCCAGAAGGGCCCTGACCCGAGTCAGGTTCACAGGCTCCCTCCGGTGTGGGGGGCTGACTGCAGGGGGCGGGCACGGGGACAGGGAACCCAGGGAGAAGCGGCCGTGGCGTCCAGGGGGGCGAGGATGGAGGCTGGGCCAGGGCGTCTGAGCAGGGGAAAGGGCTATACTGGAAGTAGCGGAGATAGATTTTGGAGGTGGAGCAGGGGGGACTTGCTAACAGAGTGGAAATGAAGAGTG
This sequence comes from Nasua narica, assembly GCA_028533885.1. Classification (NCBI taxonomy): domain Eukaryota; kingdom Metazoa; phylum Chordata; class Mammalia; order Carnivora; family Procyonidae; genus Nasua; species Nasua narica. The sequence continues at coordinate 12,976,222 of CM052803.1, read as the reverse complement.
AACAGGAAAAAGAATGAAGCATGTGCTTGGGTTTTTAGCTCAAGCGATTGGGTGGGGAGGGGCTACTCAAATATTTATGAATGAATTAATTTTAAAAATAGGTTTTCATGAGAACTCACTCTGTGCCAGGCGCTACTAGAAGCACCTTACATGTAGTGACTCATTGAACCGCCCAAACGAGCGGACGAGGATGCGTACTTAGGTCCCATGGGTCACGGACGAAGTCACGGAAGGATGTGCAGAGTTAGGGAGCTGCTCGCTCGGTCACGCAGCTGGAATTGGAGTCGAATGGGCGGGTGGGGTCTGATACGTGGGCCTCCTAAAGCAGGCCTGCCCCCACACCTAGCCTGTTCCCCCCACCGACGCCCCTCTGCCTCCCCTCCCCTAGCACCACCCCCCACTCCGGCCGGAGCACGCCAAGCAGCTCCCCGTCTCTCCGTAAGCGGCTGCAGCTCTTGCCCTCGAGCCGACCGCCGCCTGAGCCTGAACCAGGCACCATGGTGGAGAAGGGGTCAGACAGCTCCTCAGAGAAGGGTGGGGTGCCTGGGACACCCAGCACCCAGAGCCTGGGCGGCCGGAACTTCATCCGCAATAGCAAGGTCGGTGCAAGCCCGGCGGGCTGGGGAGACCGGTGGAGGGGCCGGGGAATTTAGGGGCTCGTTCTGACTCTGCTCCTTTCTCTTGCAGAAGATGCAGAGCTGGTACAGTGTAAGTATTGGGCAGGGGGGGCTGGAGGGGAGAGAGGGAGGGGGACAGGTGCCGGGCCGAGAGCCCCAGGCTGCAGCAGGCAAGGAATTGGGTGCCAGGGTCAGCGGACCAAGGGTCACATCCTGGCTGCCGCTTACTTCTGTGTGTCCTTGAGTGAGTTGCTTGACTTCTCTGGGCCAGTCTCCGGAGACACTGTCTCAGCCTTACAAGGCTGAATGAAGCGCACACTCACTATGAGTCCGTGATGCCGGTGGGTCCCTGGCACAGGGACAGGCTTACGTGGAAATCAGTAGATGACCATTCTCCTGTTGGCTAGTCTGGTGGTGTGGGCCGGGGAAGCCAGCCGGGATCTAGACTTGAAGCCTCCAAGAGCTGGCTGGGGGCCTGGAGCCTGAAGGGCTTCTGGGCACTTTGTGGGGCACAAGTAAAGGGATGTGAACCCCCGGTTGGGTTTTTACCTCCCCACCTCCCCCCAGATGCTGAGCCCCACGTACAAACAGCGGAACGAGGACTTCCGGAAACTGTTCAGCAAACTCCCGGAGGCCGAGCGCCTCATTGTGGGTGAGTCCGGCTGCTCAGACCCCGTGCCCAGGCCGGGCCCTGCGTCCCCCGCGCTGCCCTCCCGCCTCTCCCGCCCGTGCTGGCCGGCACAGCGTGTGTGACTCGGGTGTCTGCCGTCTCTCCCCTCGGCCGCCTCAGATTACTCCTGTGCCTTGCAGCGCGAGATCCTCCTCCAAGGCCGCCTCTACCTCTCTGAGAACTGGATCTGCTTCTACAGCAACATCTTCCGCTGGGAAACAACAGTGAGCCGACTCGGGGACGAGGAGGGGTGGGGCGGGCCGGGCCCAGGGCCTCTTCTGACCGGCCTCTCGTCTTCAGATTTCCATCCAGTTGAAGGAAGTGACGTGTCTGAAGAAGGAAAAGACAGCCAAGCTGATCCCCAACGCCATCCAGATCTGCACTGAGAGCGAGAAGGTGAGCTGGGGGACCTGTTGGGGGGCCATGGGCACCGGCCTCAGTCATCCCTCCTGCCCCAAGCCCTGTTTATTCTGCACCCTGCGCTCTCAGATCCCTTGCTTTCTGTCTATTGCCCCGCCACCCCTACTGGTGGCCTGGCTCCCATCACCTCTGACCTGGACCCCCCACACCAGCCCCTCGTCTCAGTGCCTGTGGTCTGTCCCCCACCAACCTGCCCGGGGATCATATTAATAGTAGAATTCTTCCCTCCCACAAATCTGTCAACTCAGATGTCCCCTCTCCTTGGAAGCCTTCCCTGACGCTCTGTTCTATCCTGATGATTGTTGCCTCGTGGTCCCAAGATGGCTGCCTGACACCAATGACTCAGATAGGAAGGGGGAAGGGAATGGTCAGACAGGAAGGGAGAAGGAAATGGGGGGGAGACTTCCCAGCAGACTTCCCTTTGTGGAATTAGGTGACCATCCCTCCTGGTCGAAGGAGACTGGGAGAGTGCCCTGGGCTTCCCTCCTCACAGCCCACCCATCTGGGCTGTGCCTATCTCCTGCCCTGGACTGGGAGCTTGGGGGCAGGGCCAGGGGCTGTCTCCTTACCACGGGGACTCCAGTGTCGTCCGGTGCCAGGCTGGGCACAGGATAAACATTCTGTGGAGCGAATGGAGGGACGAATGAATGGATACATCAGGATGGAGATCGAGGCACAAAATGTGGGTGGCAACGGAGCTTCCCCTCCCTCTGGCCACGTCTGTCCCCCATGTGCTCATCCTCCCTCTCTCCGGCAGCATTTCTTCACCTCCTTCGGGGCCCGGGACCGCTGCTTCCTTCTCATCTTCCGCCTCTGGCAGAATGCGCTGCTTGAAAAGGTGGGTCGGGGTGAGAGTGGATGGGGGTTGAGGGGGAATCCTGGAGTCCGAGCCAGAGCTGGGGGAGCTGCAGGGCCCCTTAGCTCTCCTGCACGGGCACAGGCCTGCCCTGCCTGCAGCTTCCTGCCTAGACTCCGACGGGCTACCACGGGCCCCGGTGCCCGGCCCTGCCCCCACGGACCTGTATCCGTGTCTCCGTGGCCCTTTCTTTACTCCACAAATCCAGAATGCTCTGAAAATGAGAAGGTGCCTTTGTGTGTGCCGTAGCAAAATCCGACCCCGAGCTGACGTGGTTATTTCTAGTCCATGTCAGCGCTCTCTAAAAGAACTTTCTGGTACGATGAAAGTATTCTCCATCCGTGCTGTCAAAATATGGCAGCCGCTGGCCGCTTGGGCCTGTCGAACTCTCGGAAGGTGCATAGTGTCGCTGGAAATCTGCTTTTCTCACTTAATTTCATTTTGATTCACTTAAACTTAAGTGGATTTGATTAACTTAAACTTAAATAGCTGCACGTGCTTGGTGGACAGCACAGGCCTATGTTTATCTCTGTGTGACCGTTCGGACGTTTCAGGATGAAAAACGTTCACATGTTTGCCTGGGGTACGTCTTAGACGTGATCGTAACTCAGCATAAAGTTACCGTATCTATCTGATACTGAATGTGCCGGTGATTCTCAAACTCTGTAGCTTCAGGAACCCTTTGTACTCTTTAAAATAATAGGAGACTCTCCAAAGAGCTTTTGTTTAAGTGGGTTAGATCTACCAATATTTGCTGTATTAGAAATTGAACCTGGGGGACTCTTAGCCACAAGAATACACCAGCACACACTGCATGAGCCTCCATAAAAAGACAGCATCACATGTCGCATAGCCTCGGGAAAATTCCACTGTACACTAGTGTGAGAATAAAAGTGAAAAAGGCAGGAAGTATCTTATACTACTAGCAACACTTAGCCACACTTATGAAAATAATTTTGATGGCATGGACCTCCTGAAAGGGTTGGGGGATCCCCAGAAATCCTTGGACCACCCTTGGAGAACCTTTGGTAGACAGTACGTTGGATACTAAATATAATACAGTGATCATTGTGGGTCCTATGTTATTGCGTATGGTACAGGCACTGCCTTATCTTCTTCAATCTGCAAATTTCTTAATCTTGACATATGTCTTGCCCCAAGAGGTTTTGGGTAAGGGCTTTTAGACTTGGCGTATTCCGGTGGCCTCCTGCGGGCTGCCCTGTAGGGCCCCCAAGCCCGCTGTGGTTGCACGAGTTTATGGAGGATACAGTCGGCTGCAAGTATCACGGGAAACTCAGCTACACGGGCTTTAAGCAAACAGACACTGAATTACTTCCTGAGTAATAATAGTAGCTAATACTTCAGGTGCTGCTGGGCGCCAGACACTGCTCTGAGCATTACACACATTCATTCATTGTATCTGCACCAGCACCCTGGGAGGCAGCTATCTGTTTCACCAGTGAAACGTGGAGGGATAGCCTTGCCCGTGGTCACGAGGGTTTTTATGTGGCAAGCTGGGGTTCTGACCTGTGCAGTTAGAGGCAGGCAGCCCAGGGTGGATTTGAAGCCTTCCCCCCCCCCGGCCCCCCGATGCCATAAGGACCCTAGCTCTTGTTTATGGTTCCACACTGTCCACCTTCTGCATGTTGATGTTTTGTCCACATGCTTGTTGCCTCATGGTTACAAGATGGCTGCCACAGCCCTAGGTGTCAGGCCCTCTGTCACATAAGTGTCCCAAACGTGAAGGAGAAAATGGGTGGGTAGAAAGGGCCCTTTCCTTTTTCAGGGAAGGAAGCCCCCCCCCCCCCCCTTTAAGCCAACTCCTCTTTGCATGTCTTTGGCTAGAACCGGCTAACGGCACCACGTGAGTTGCAATGGAAAGGCGGAAAACTTGGTGTAAACCAGTTATAATTTATTCCTAGGGCTGGGGAAGATTTTTGCCCGGAACAAATTGGGTTTCTACTGGCGGGGAGGGAGGGTGGCTGGGTGTCAGGGGGGCACGGTCTGTGTCTGCGACTGCTGGCCGACAGCACGTCAGCAGCCAGGCCTGCTGGTCCAGGTGTGCCGCACTCCTGTCCTGACCCTGGGGGGCAGCTCCAGCTGTGCCCACCCTCAGAGGTGACGGTGCCAGAGCAGGAGCCCGAGAGAGGGACAGCGCCACATCAGGGCCTCCGGGGAGGGGGAGGGCAGAGGAGGGTTCAGAGTTCAGGCCCTGGAGCCAGACCACCAGGGTTGGGTTCCCACTCCATCACCGAGGAGCCGGGTGACCTGGAGCAAGTCACTGGACCCCCTCGGAGAGGGCCATTCCCTACTTCACAGCAGCCAGAGCCAGGCCCAGGATAAGTGCTCAGTCAGGTCAGCTCTCATGGGGCAGGCTGGCCCAGCGGTCAGCTCCGAGGAGCAAGAGCAGCCCCCCCACCACACCCCTGGGGTCACGTCTCGCCGCTGCCACTGGAGCACCTCTGTGCCTCTGCGTCCTTGCCTTAAAACGACAATGTTAGCGCTTTACAGAATTGTTTTAGAAGATTCAGTGAGTTTGCCCGCGGGACACCTGGTAATAACGCGGTGGCTGGCTGCCTTGCTGCCTTTGCTGTCACTGCTTTTCCATCCCGGGCCTCCAGCTGCTGTGGCCAGGAGCGCTTAGGAAAACAGTCCTGGGCAGGCAGCATGGCGGGTGGGAGTGTTGGCTCTGGAGTCTGGCCGGGTGTGAAACCCTGAGTTGCCCCAGGTCACTTGTAGGTCCTCCAGCGCGTGACTTCCGCTTTCCGGGCCTCATCTTCTCCTCTGTAACTCTGGGAATGCTACCCTGTGGATGCGGGAGTGTGGCGAGGACCAAAGGGGACAGAGTCCTGAGCACCCTGACCCCTGGTGAGGGGGCGGAGGGAGCTGGATGGGGGGCGCTGCTGCCCCCTTGTGGACACCACGAGAATGCTGAGCCTGAGGGCTAGCAGGGCCAGGGCTGGGAAGGGCTCTGGGCCCCCGGAAGTGGAGGCCAACCCCATGTCCTGTCTGCCCAGACGCTGAGCCCCCGCGAGCTCTGGCACTTGGTACATCAGTGCTACGGCTCCGAGCTGGGCCTCACCAGCGAGGATGAGGACTATGTCTGCCCCTTGCAGTTGAACGGTCTAGGGTGAGTCAGAGGTTGGTGGCTGTTTCCCGGGGCGGGGGGCAGACAGCGTGCAGAGCTCCTGGAGCCCCGGGTGGACTGAGGCGGGCGTACAGTCTGGGAGACCAGGAGGGTGTGTGGGGTTCAAAGATACAGCGATCCCATGCCCTCCCTTTCCCCCGCAGGAACCCCAAGGACGTGGGAGATGTGATCGCCCTGAGTGACATCACCCCCTCGGGGGCAGCCGACAACAGCCAGGAGCCGAGCCCAGTGGGCTCGCGCCGTGGCCGCATCACCCCCAACTTTTCCCGGGCCAGCAGCGATGCAGACCATGGGGTGAGCAGAGAATGGGGGTGAGAGTGGATACTGATGGAGAGACAGAGGACAGTGGGGCATGGTGTCAGGGAGAGGGACAGACTGAGAGGTCCGGGGGGATGGGAAGGGGACCGACAGTGGGCCAGAGAAGAGGTGGATGGCGGGATAAGGGAGAGGATGGATGGAGGGATGGAACGGAGCTAAGATGGGCAAAGGAAAGAGAGAGAGAGAGACCAAAGAGCAGAAGACAGGAAGACACTGAGAGGGAAGAAGCAAGACGTGGATGGATGGAAGGATGGATGGAAGAAAGGAATGGTGGACTGACAGAGATGGACAGACAAGGCACAGAAGGATAGACAGAAGGGCAAAAGAGGCACGAGAAGGCTTATGGCCCCGGCACCCAGGACAGGCGTGCCAGGGGCTGAGAGGGCCCTATTCTGGGCAGCCCCAGGGCCCCTTGCGGCTCGGCCAGAAGCTTTGTGTGCACACGCGACCCCCCAGCATCGAGTTTCCTCCAGTGTCAAATCCGTTTGGCCAATGTGGGCACACGGGGTGGGGGGCCCTCGGGCTGGAATGGAGGTGGGACAGAGCTGGATTCAGCCTTTCCGTGCAGGCAGAGGAGGACAAGGAGGAGCAGATGGACAGCCAGCCGGATGCCTCCTCCAGCCAGACAGTGACCCCGGTGGCCGAACCCCCGAGCACCGAGCCGACCCCGCCTGAGGGGCCCACCTCCCTGGGCCCCTTGGACCTGCTGCGCAGTGAGGAAGTGTTGACAGACACGAGTAACTCCTCCTCGTCCACGGGGGAGGAAGGTAAGGCCCGTGGCCTGTGGCGCGCTTCGCTTCCACGGGACAGCCCTTCCTCAGACTGGTGTCAGCACGGGATTGGCTGGTTCCCGGGACTGAAAAATCCAGGGGGTGCAGGCACTCTGATGGTGGTGTTAGAAATCTAGTTGTCTTTAGCTCCGCGTTGAAGGCAGCAGGGGGATGGGTAGGAGCACAGACTCCGAAGCCAGATTGCCAGGGTCCAAATTGCTGGCCACACGCCTCCTAGCTGTGTAGCTCGGGCAAATTATTAACTCTTCGAGCCTCATTTTCCCCGTCTGAAAAATGGGGTTAGCAATAATCATACCCCCTTCATAGGGCCGATGCTAAGAGAATGAAAGTGAGTTAATGTGTGTAGAAGTGCTCAGGCCCGTCCGTGTTAGCTCTTGTTATTATTCTTTCCATTTTCCATGTGCCAGCTTCCTTCTCAGGTAGCCTCCATTTTTGTGGGGAGGGCGGTGGCACAGAGAACCCCAACCCCCGGCCCCCAACAAGCCTAGCAGGGACAAAGCCTGCTTTCCCACGGGAGGCCCAAAAGCTGTAGGGTTGGCTCTGATTGGTCCATCTTGGAGCCCAGGCCCTCCCCTGAACCAATCACTGCAGCTGAGAGTCCAGGCTGTTGAGCCCGGGGGCACAGGCCTGCCCCTGTGATGCCGGTGACAGCAGCCCGCTGGGCCTGGGCGTGTGTGCCGTGTGCTGCTCTGTGAAAGGATCCCGGGGGCTCTGGCTGGCTGAGCGGGGGGCGGGGTGGCCGTGCCTGCCCTAAAGCCACCCCTGCGGCAGAGAGGAGCCAAGTGGTGCTCCGGTCCATGTCCACCCAGGCCTGCGAGGATGGGGCCGCCTGCCCACTGCGCGAGGCTTGGGAGTGGAGAGGAGCGGTCACCTGAGGGGAAACTGAGGAGCTGCTCAGAGGAGGGAGCAGTGCAGCCCCCACTATCTTTCTCTGTCCCCCAGCTGACCTGGCTGCCTTGCTGCCTGACCTCTCTGGCCGGCTCCTCATCAACTCCGTCTTCCACGTGGGAGCCGAGCGGCTGCAGCAGATGCTCTTCTCAGACTCGCCCTTCCTGCAGGGCTTCCTGCGGCAGTGCAAGTTTACAGGTCAGGGGGCTGAGCTCCCCCGGGTGCAGGGGAGGGGGGTGGGGGGCGGAAGCGAGAGACTGGCAGGCCCCGCAGAGCAGGTGCGGCCCCGGGGGGGGCGGGGGGGTGGGCACATGAGAAGCCACATCCGGGAGACCGGGAGACCGCACCAGACGAGCTCTGCCTCTTAACCAGCTGAGTGGCCTCGGGCAGGGTTCTGAGCCTCTCTGCCTCAGTTTCTTCCCCTGTATGTTGGGGGCATGGTAACAGTCCCTGCTGTTGCCGGGTCTCCTGAGAACTGTATGAGTTGATACTAAACATGCTAAGAGTGGTGGTATACAGTAAGCATTTAATAAACACAAGTTGATGATCACACATTTAGTGGCCGCCCTTTCAGATTTGTGCAGAGGCCAGGACAGATGAAGTCAAGACTCTAGTGAGAATGACAGTAAATAGACACACAAATAAGTCACAGATGTGTGAGGGCTGAGTGTCAGAGGGGTGTCTATGACCTGAGGGGTCTCAGGAGAAGCTGCTGGAAGGATGTGACATTGGAACCAAGGCCTGAGGGAGGCACTCTTATAGGGAGAGGGGAGGAGATGGGGGAGAAACCCAGGAGGCCAGCCGGGTACGTGCAAAGGCCCTGAGGCCGGGGACAGACTCTGGGAGAATCCCTTGGGGCCAGGCCTCCGCAGCCGTGCACGGCGAGGTGAAGCCACAAAGCCAGATGCCGTGGAATCTGGGGTCACTGTGGGGTCCACTGAACGGCTTAGGAGGCTGTGGAAGGGATTCAAGCAGGGGAGGGGCTAGTCAGACGGGCATCATTCCTGTTTCTTTTTTCTGTGTTGATGAAAATGAGTCATGTAGAATCCCCTGCAGAATGAGGGAGAGCGTGCCTTTAGTTGGGGGCCCACAGTCCTCCAAAACTATGCTCGTGTCCTGGAGGGACAGGCACATCAGACTGAGAAACTCAGATTCTGTCCGGGGGGCCCTGGAGAGCCATGGAGTGTTCTAGACAGGTTACTGGCAGGGGCAGGCTTGGCTTTAAGAAGCTACCCCCTGGGGGCGCCTGGGTGGCTCAGTGGGTTAAAGCCTCTGCCTTCAGCTCGGGTCATGATCTCAGGGTCCTGGGATCGAGCCCCGCGTCGGGCTCTCTGCTCAGTGGGGAGCCTGCTTCCCCCTCTCTCTCTGTCTGCCTCTCTGCCTGCTTGTGATCTCTTTCTCTCTGTCAAATAAATAAAATCTTTAAAAAAAAGTAAAATAAAAAAAATAAACTTTTTTTTTTTTTTAAAGAGAAGCTACTCCCTGGACCTCAGGTGGAGACTGAGGCAGGAACTCAGGGGGGCCGGAGTGGGACCCTGGGCAGGCAGGGATGGGCTGACCCAGGAGCGATGCTCAGGAGGTCGAGTGAACACAAGGGGGAGGGGGTGTCCAGGGCAGGACCCAGGGCTCTGGGGAAGTCTGGAGGCTGGCGGGGCCACTCCTGCGCTGGGACCCCGAGTAGAGGGTGGAGGCTTGGGAGGCTGCCGAGGCCAGTGTGGGACCGGCTGGGGTGTGAGGCATCTGGGGAACTTCCGAGGGAAAGTGTTCAGGAGGTCATAGGACCCAAGGTCTGAGGCTCAGGGAAGAAGCCAGGACTGGTACAGAGAGGGAAACTGAGGCTGCAGGAGGAGATGAGATGACCCAAGGATGAGTGACAAACATAGGGAAGAGAGAGGTCCCAGCTCGGAGTGCTGCCAACAACATCTGAAGTTTTAGGGGTCCAGAAGGAAGGATGGGGTACCAGAGCAGGGTGGGTTTGGGGGCGAGTCCCTAGAGAACTGGGACTATCCCAAACGGCCAGTTCCCACAGCCTGTGGGCGGAAGACTGGAGAATGGCCTCCTCATTCTGTCCCTCCCTCCCTTCCTCCCCCAGATGTGACCTTGAGTCCCTGGAGTGGCGACAAGTGCCACCAGCGCCGAGTGCTGACGTACACCATTCCCATCAGCAACCCCCTGGGCCCCAAGAGCGCCTCGGTGGTGGAGACACAGGTGGGCCAGACAGAGGGGCAGAGGGGCGGGCTGGGTGGGGAGGGCCGGTGGGCGGGAAGGGCCGGTGGGCGGGGGCAGGGGCTGACTCCGCCCTCCGGCCCGACACCGCCCCCTGACTCCGCCCTCCTCCTTGCAGACTCTCTTCCGGCGCGGCCCCCAGGCGGGCGGCTGCGTGGTGGACTCCGAGGTGCTGACCCAGGGCATCCCGTACCAGGACTACTTCTACACCGCCCACCGCTACTGCATCCTGGGCCTTGCCCGCAACAAGGCCCGGCTCCGGTGAGCAGCGGCCCAGCCCCTCCCCGGACGGAGCCCCCTCCTTCGGGGAGAGCTACCACAACGCCCATCCAAGGGCTTTGGCCCCAGCCAACGGGCCGCCATCCACCGGGATGGGGAAGGTGGCGAGGGACAGGTTCGGGGGAAGATGAGCTCAGTTTGGGGTGGACCCTGGGCGGAGCCGGGGCACAGCAGCAGGTTGGAGGAATGCGGGCCAGGTGCTGGCTTGGCTGAGGGTGGGGGGCGTTGCTAAGTCTGGGGGACTGGCCAAGGTGCGTTGGTTTGGCCTGTGAGTGACAAGGGGCCCTCTCTGAATTGGGGGAAGGAAAGCACCCCCTTGGAACCTCGGAATCAGACCCTGACCCCCTCCCCGTCCCTGCGACCCCAGGGTGTCCTCTGAGATCCGCTACCGGAAACAGCCCTGGAGCCTTGTGAAGTCCCTCATCGAGAAGAACTCCTGGAGCGGCATTGAAGATTACTTCCACCACCTGGGTAGGGGAGAGGTCGGCCAGGCCGGGGACGGGGTGGTGGCCCGGCGGGGTGCAGCCACGCGGAGGTCTCTCCTGTGTCCACAGAGCGGGAGCTTGCCAAGGCGGAGAAGCTGTCCCTGGAGGAAGGCGGGAAGGACGCCCGTGGGCTGCTGTCAGGCCTGCGGAGACGCAAGCGGCCCCTGAGCTGGAGAGGTCACGGCGACGGGCCCCAGCATCCGGACCCGGACCCCTGCGCCCGGGCGGGCATGCACACCTCGGGTGTGTCCCCTGGGGCCGGGGCCCCGGTGGGGGTGCTGGGACGGCTCTGTCTGACCGCACGGCGCTCTCCTTCAGGGTCCCTCGGCTCTCGCTTCTCAGAACCGTCCGCAGACCCGGGCCCCGGGGCAGGCGTCCCCAGCGCCCTGGTTCTCATCAGCGTGGTGTGAGTATGGGTGTGGGGTCACACAGGCCCAGATCTGCATCCTGGCTGTGTGCCCTCGGGCAGGTGTCTGGCCTCTCTGGGCGTCTACCGGAGTGGGAGCGCGGGCTCACCCCCTCGCATGGCGGAGCTGGAGGGAGAGGAGGTTTGGAATGTGCCCGGTGTGGCGCGGAGAAGTCTGTCCTTCTGGGAGAGCGAGGCCCTGGGGGCTCTGGGAGGTCAGAAGGGCCTGACCTCGCCCCGGGGGGTCCAGAAAGCAGGGAGGGCTTTCCGGGTGAGCAGGCACCCAGAGGAGGTGGCATGAGGGGAACCGGGAGAGATGTGGGAAAAAAGCACTGTCACATATCTCAGTCCTATCTTCTGTGCCCATCCCTAAGCTGGGGGACACTGGGGACACAGAAGTGACTCGAGACCTGACAGCAGGCCAGGGTGCTGGGCGACAGGGCCGGGGAGGGCTTCCCGGGAAAGCAGAGGATTCCTGAGCTGAGACCACGGAGGTGAGGCAGGGAGACCCGCGAGCACAGAGGCCAGGGGTCGGGGAGGTGGGGACAGGACACTCTGAGGATGTGGAAGTAAGGTCCGAGCTTCCAGCAGACCCTGCAGGTGAGAGTCAGCTGGTCACACACTCAGCCTCTCTGGGCCTCAGTTTTCCCGGCGCCCGCCTTCCGGAGAGGGGCGGGGCAGGCTCTCACCTCTTTGTCTTCCTGTTGCTGCCTCTCCAGGATTTGTGTGAGGTAGGGCCCTGCTTCCTGCACCCCCTTCCCTCTCCCCGCAGCCCCCAGCCGCAGCCCCTTCTCCCTGCCCTGAGCTGGGCCCCAGCTCTCCCAGCCAGGCAGCCTGCTGTGGCAGTCAGCGCCGAGGCCCGGATGTAACCCTGACTTTGCTGCTTAGGGACGATAGACCCCAGGCATGTCAGTCACCCTCTCTGAGACAGCTTTCTCCTCTGGAAAGCGGGGTCGTTGTAGTGCCCCTTCGCGGTTTGGTTGTGTGGGTGCTGCTGCCCTAGGAGAGCCTGTGTCCTGACGCTGACCTCTGACCCCTGCCCTCTGCCCTCAGCCTCATCGTCCTCATCGCCCTCAATGTCCTCCTCTTTTACCGCCTCTGGTCCCTGGAGAGGACGGCCCACACCTTCGAGTCCTGGCACAGTCTGGCCCTGGCCAAGGGGTGAGTAGGGGGCCCGAGGGGGCTGGGGACTTGGGCGGGTCGGGCGAGGCCACCACCCCACTCAGGCCCTGCGTCCCCTCCAGCAAGTTCCCCCAGACGGCCACGGAGTGGGCGGAGATCCTTGCCCTCCAGAAGCAGTTCCACAGCGTTGAGGTGCACAAGTGGAGGCAGATCCTGCGGGCGTCCGTGGAGCTCCTAGACGAGGTGCGGCTTTGGGGCTGTGGGGCCCTGTGTTCAGAACCCAACGTGTGGCAGATACCTCGGGGCCTCAGTTTCTTCCTCTTCTGCATAGCAAGGAAGCCAGTCCTAGTCCCCAGCTCCCAGGGGTTGCCAGAAAAATGAGAGAAAGAATTGGCTCTCAGCCAAGGAAAAATGTGCCCGGTGTCTGACTTCAGGTATGGCTGGATCCAGCCACTCTCATGCCATCTCCTGACTCTGCAACCGCCAGGGTTACCTTTGGGGGCATCCTCCTCTCCCGCCTTGACCAAGGTGGCAGCTGCAGCTCCAGGAGGACACGCAAAGGAAAGGGTTCATTCTCACTGGCCGCTGGGCTCACCTGTACATCCCTGACCCCGTCACAGTGGCTGGGGCAGGCGAGGCTTGGTCCTTGAACCCCAGCCCCACTAAGGGGTCACATGAGGGTGGGAAAGAGCCCATCCTGAGGATACGAGGAGGGTCTTGTCTCCAGAAGGGGTTGCCCAGACACTGTCTAGTACCTTGGCCGCATCTCTGCAGACGGCCACGTTCAGTTTCCACTGTGCGACCTTGTGCGAGTGACTACACCATTGCGAGCCTTGGCTTCCTCCTCTGTACATGCTGTTACCTCAAAGACTGTCGAGAAGATCAAATGAGTTAGCGTTGGAATAGTGCCGCGCTCATAGTAAACACCGCGTGTTCCTCTGCGGTTATTGGCCTGAGCCCCGTGCCTGCATACAGTAGGAGCTCCATTAATGTGGTGGTGGGTCAGCACAAAGGTCAGGTATTGGGGTGGTGCCTAAGGGGGGGGTGGGAAGCAGAGGAGTGGCCTGGCATTGGCCGGGTGCCCAAGGGTGTCAGAGCCCGAGTTGGGGCGTGATGGTGAAATTGCGTGTGGTCGCAAGAGACCAGAATGTGGAGCCCAGCTCTGGGGGCTTCGTTGCACCCTGAAACCAGGCTGGCGGGGGGATAATTGTGCTGGGAAGGGCAGCATAGAACAGGGCGGGAGGGAATCGAGACTGGGGTCACATCACCCAGAGAGTGGGATGGCACGGCCTCCCGATCCTAAGTTAAATTCTGATTATTTTCCTCTCTTAAATTGCCAAGGACACAGAGTTGATACCACAAAATCCACCGGACAGCTGTCCCATGAGCCGGTTTGCTCTCACGGGCCAGCCTGTGTTGCCTCGCATTTAAGGGGGCGGGGGGGGGGGCTTGGCTAAGGTCCGAGAAGCTCAGACTTGCCCAAGGTCACACAACAGGGAATAAGAAGAGCACCTGTGCCAAGTGCTAGGTGTTTGGCCATCAGAACCCTGAACTCGTCCTGTGATCTTTCAGCTGGGGGGCCTGGGACACTTACGGGGCTTGCCCAAGACCACCCAGTATGCAGCAGGGCTGTACCTCGAACCTGGGCTGTCAGGGCCCCTTCCTTCGGCAGCGTCTTAGAAGTTAAGCTGGGGGCAGTACGGCTCCACTGTTGTCACGGGGTGGCCTTGGCCGGGGACGTGGCCTCTCAGGACCCTCCCCAGTTCCTCAGCGGTGGGAACCCCTTCTAGCACTCACCTCCCACCCTGCCCACTTCTTCCTCCCAGATGAAGTTCTCGCTGGAGAAGCTGCATCAAGGCATCACTGTCTCGGACCCTCCCTTCGACTCCCAGCCACGGCCCGATGACAGCTTCTCCTGAGGACCCCCAGCCCCGCAGCCGACCCCCCTAACGGACAGATGGACACAGAGCCTCGGCGGCCACTGCTGGCACGGTGTGAGCGCCGGGAGCCTCCCGCCCACCCCTCCCAGTGGCCCAGCCAGGGGCCACGCAGACATGGGGACCACGGAACCGAGATGCACTTTAGACCAGCGTGTGCGAGCCCAGCTGCCATCACCTGCCCAGCCAGGGAGCTGGCCTGGCCCCCCGCTAACTTATTTTGCCCAGCTGGGGTTGTGGGGGGCGCCTCTGGGGTGCACGATTCCCTCAGCTCTGGGTTTAATGTATTATATTTATTTGGGGCCGACGGAGAGCCCCAATAAAGGGTTGGAAACAGCTGTGGCTGTGCCTGTGGGGTCCCGGGGAATGGGCGGGGACCTCCCGTTGCACTGGAAGGGGGAATCTGTCCATTTTCCGGGGGCCGAGTCACTCACACAATCTGGGATTCTTCAGCGTCTTCCATAGGCTTTGCGTCTTCGGGATCCAGTGCAGGGCTGTGAGGCAGACGCAGGTGCCTGGAGGCCTGGGTTCAGATCCTACCCCTGATCCTTAGCGGTCACATAACCCAGGTCAAGCCCTCTGAGCTTCGGTTTCCCCTTCTGTACAACGGGCATAAGAGTGGCACCTGTCTCCCGGGGTTCTTAGAAGTGAATAGTCCTACACCCCCCCCCCAAGTTTCTGAGTCAGCGGCTGGGGGGTGGGCTGAGAGTCCGCACTTCCGACAAGCTCCCAGGATCCCACTTTGGCAAGCCCCTGTTAGAAGAGATGCGTTAACGCATATGGCTCCTCATAAGGGGGCCAGTTCCGAGTGACTAGTCCTCTCATCGTGGAAGAGCTGGAGGGAGAGGAAAGTGATTCCTGTAGTAAGCACCAGCTGGGGACCAGACTTTGTGCCAAGGTCGGGTGATTGCTTGCTTCAGTCTCGTGGTGACTCCGTGAGTTGAGGGGAGGCAGAGAGGTACGCATCTGAGGCCACTGCAGGCCTGTCCCTGGCATCTCCACACTCAGAGGCAAGGTCCTGTCCCCTGCGGAACCCTACCACGGCCTGTCCAGGTTGAGGCCGTCTGGACCCCTGTCTTGCCAACAAGGAAATGGGCCTAGAGGCCAAGTCCCTGGTCCAGGTAGAACCCAGATCTGTCTCACCCGCCCCAGTTGTGGTATCAGAATGAGTGAGAGATGAGGAGAGACCTTTGACTTGTCACAGGCTGTAAGAAACTTCTTCATTGATGGTTTGGGACAGAGGACTGGAGGGAGAGTTTGGATGGAGGTGGGAGGGACCACAAGGGGCAAAGGGCCGAACCAGCCTCTGCTCTAGCTACGTGATCATGGCAAGTTACCCACTCTGGGCCTCCGTTTCCCATACCTGTGAATTGGGAATAGTGATAAAGCCCACCCTGCAGGAAGAGTTACAGTTAATATTAGGAAAGTGCTTAGAACGGCACCAAGCCCGCGGTAGGTGCTCCGTGAACACGAGCTTGTAAGGCCGTGAGTGGGTGCCTTTGCCCGGCGCCTCAGGCCTGTCCTCCCTGCCACTGCTAGGGGGAGGGCTCGGGACAGCAAGAGAGTTATTTTCTGCAAGGCAATTTCACAGCCCAGGAGGTGTTGGCACAGAGGCCCCAACCACAGAGGTGTCCTGTGTCCCCGGCTTCCTGTCCCTCTGCCCCAAGCCTGCCCCACACCCTGGTTCCTCTTGCTTGGCGGCACTGGGTCAGGCGGATTCTGGAACTTCACCGCACCCAGAACTGGAGGCCAGGACCTGAGCAGGCAGCCAGAAGGCTCCCTCCCAGGCCAGTCTGGACAGCCCAGAGCCCACATCCCCAACCTCTCCACCAGCGTTGCTGGGGCGGGGTTCCGGATCCACCTGAGGTCAACTACATGACCCTAGGCAAGGGAGTGAGGCGCTCTCAGCCTCAGTTTCTTCTTCCATGAAATGGGGATAATAATAGAACTTGCTGCCCATGTTGCGGGGCGGGAGGCGGCGGCGGATAGAAATGGATCCAGCGTATCGGAAGGGCTCTACCATTGGCATTTATTCACTTGATGAATATTTCTCAAGCACCTATAATGTGCCAAGCACAGTTCCAGGTGCTGGGAACACAGTGGTGCACGGGACGCTGTCCTCACCTGGGGGCCTCTTCTAGGCCAGGGCTGGAGGGCCAGGCATCGGAAGGAAGATCTAATATGTAGGAAGAGTATAACATCAGTGAGTGGCAACTGCGGTGGAAAAAACTGAAACGAGTAAAGTCGGTCAAGTAAGGGACAGGGGAGGCAATTTCCTGGGAATGGACAGAAGACCCGATGAAGGTGACATTGGAGCCCAGAGCTGCAGGAGAAGAGGGAGTGAGCCTTTTGGTCACCAGGGGGAAGAGTGGTCCAGGCCGAGGCAAGAGCGAAGAGGGCAAAGTCCTAGAGGCAGAAATAGGTTTGGTGCGCTGGGAACAGTAGCAGGGGCCTGGACAGGGGTGTCTGTGACATCAGAGACCGGGGACCCTCCTGAAACCTGGTACCTCCAGGCCCCCAGAGCAGCCTCTCTTGCTTAGATCCAGGGCGCCCCAGCTGCTTGGGTGGGGTCTCCGTGGCCCTAGCCTGACTCCCCCACCTCATGCCCTCTTGGGTTCCAGCTCAGTGACCTCCAGGCCCGGATGTCAGGGATCTGAAGGGGAGGTCACTTGGAGGTCCCAGCGGAGTCCCCCTCCATCCTGTGAGGATGACCTCCATAAACTGAAGGCAGAAGCCCTGCCCCCAAACGCCCTCTAAGCCCTTCCGTGACTCCAGGGGTGACCTTTCCCAGACCCCCATGCTGGGGGACCCCAGAGTCGGGAGGGGTCGGGGACACACAGGCCACCCGCCCATGCTCAGAAGCCTCGGCCCCTGCGCCACCCGGAGAGGCCGGTGCAGCGGGCGCCTCCCGGGCCGCTGCGGCAAAGGCTGGGCGGCCGCGCCCTCCCCCCGCGGTGATTCATCCCGCCCCCTCCCGCTCCCTCCTCCCTCCTCAGGCCGCCGCCGCCGCCGCCGCCGCCGCTGCAGTGCGCAGGAGACCGCGGCCCGCGTCCCAGCGCGCCGGAGCCGGAGCGGGGCCGGGGTCGGTGCACCTGGCGAATGCGCCCGGCTGCGCGCGCCAGCGCAGCAGCCCGAGCAGCGGCCGCCGCCCGCGCGGCGGGGATGCCCGGACGTCGGGCCCCGGGGCTGGGCCCCCGGCGGTAACCGGAGCGGGGGGGCCGCGCCCCCCCTCCGCCCCCCCCTCGCCGGTCCCAGAGCCGCAGCTGCTGCGCCCGCGCGCTCCCGGGGACATTCTAACCGCCGCCCGGGCCCGCTGCCTCTTGCCCCGCTATTAATACCGGCGTCCCGGGAGGGGGGCGCAGCGCGCGCAGCGCAGCCATGGGGACACTGCTGGCCTTGGTGGTCGGCGCGGCACTGGGTGAGTGCGCGGCGTGTTGGGGGGGCGGTGCGTGGCGGGGGGCACGGCCCGGGCGACTGCCCGGCGGCGGGGTGCGCGCGCGGGACCCGGGACGGCGGGCCGAGGGCCGCCCCGGGCCCACTCCCCGGCCGGGCTAAGTCCGCTTCCGAAGTTGTGAGCGCGGGGAGCGGGGCGGAGGAGGGCGGTGGAGGTGCGGGTGGGCGAGCGCGGGCGGGGGCCGGGCTGGCACAGCCCGGCGGCTGCGGGCGCCGGGCCGGGGGCGAGGAAACGCGGAGTCAGCTGCTCTCGGAGCCCCGCAGGCTGCAATGTGACACCCACAGCCGCGGGAGGGGGTGGGGGAAGGCGGCGCCCGGAGACTGGGACTGGGGAGACTGAGAGACAGGGAGAGATGGGGACGCAAGGGAAGGCGCGAGAGGCGCAGCGACTCCGAGTACTCCGGAGTGCTCCGCGGAGACTGGGAATCCGGAGTAACGGGGGAGAAGGAGACGGAGAAGGTTGTAGAGTGTGCCAGAGAGAGGCCGAGAAGCGAGTTAGAAATGGGAGCGCTGGAGAGACAAACTTGGAGAGTCAGGAGAGTTGAAGACACAGGTAGGCACTGGGAGAGGTGGAGTTTAAAAGGGACGGGGAAAGGTGGAGAGTGAGACCGGGAGAGGTCGTCTGCGTCTGGAAAGAGGACACAAAGTGGTGCGCCCTTCAGAGAGACTCCCTAAGAGATATAAAGTAGGGGAGACAGACACAGAGGTGTTTAAGGAGTTAGAAAGAGCAGCGGAGGAAGACAAGGAGTTCCCAAGATCCAAGAGGGAGAGACTCAGGGACAAGGAAACAGATCCCAGAGCTGGAGCAGGAGAGGCACAGCATTAGCTGATGAGCGGGGGGCCTCGGGAAGAGGGTCGCAGGTAAGAATACGGAGGAGGCACCCAAAGGGGCTGGAATCCAGAGGGGGCGGGGCGGGGGGGGGGCAGGGGGTACAAAGTCCCTGAGGCTGCAAAGAGCTCGATGAGTTTCAAGAAACTGATAGGAGGGAGGAGAGGGAAACTGATAGGGGGTAGGAGAGGAGTCTAGAGCTGAGGAGCCTGGGGGCAAGGGGGCCGGGGCCAGAGAAGCTGGGTAGGGGGTGGGGGACTGGGGAGCTGGGCTGGAGTGTGGGACTTCCCTGGTTCCTCGCCCACCGACCCCTCTGAGGGCTTGCCTTCTCCCAACCGCTTCTCTGGGGCTGGCTGGTTTGCAGCCCTCGTGGGGGGCAATGACTGCCACCTTGAACTTCTAATACATCCAGAATTCTAGTCCCACCACCTCACTACTGCAGTACCACGGGCAAGGAGACTTCCTAAGAAGGGGGTACATGGGTGTCTACTCGGGTCCAGAGCAAAGACTCTGGGTGCCTGCCCACACTGACAGCCCTATGTTGTTTGGGTGGGGGGGGGGCTTCCTGCGTGGCAGGCCCCTGCTGGGGCCTTACCTCACTGGTGGAATCTGCCCAGCAACCCCTCGCAGCAGAGATGGCCGTCTGAGGGAAACTGAGGCCAGAGGTGATGAGGGACCTGCCAAGGGCACACAGCAAGTGGCAGGGCCAGGCCAAGCGTCTGGTTCTGTCGGTCCGTATTCATTATCGAGGGGAAACAGATGGTTTCCGAGAGGCCCGAGAGCCAACAGCCAGTAAGCCTGGCATTGCCCCCGGGGTGCTGGGCGCCCGAGCGCCACCTGAGCCTGTTGTCCCTGCAGTGTCCTCAGCCTGGGGGGGCTGCGTGGAGGTGGACTCAGAGACCGAGGCCGTGTACGGGATGACCTTCAAAATTCTGTGCATCTCCTGCAAGCGACGCAGCGAGACCACCGCCGAGACCTTCACGGAGTGGACCTTCCGCCAGAAGGGCACTGAGGAGTTTGTCAAGGTGTGTGTTGGGGAGCAAGGGGGCGCCGGGCACAAGGGGGCGTGGCGGCACAAGGGGGCGTGGCGACAGGCGCAGTGGGGGGGTGGGCGGGCGTTGTTTGCTCGGGCCAGGCACTGGGCCTCTCTGAGCCTCGGTTTCCTCCTCTGTACAGATGGGGTGGCGGTGGGCTCTAGCTCGTAGGCCTGGGCGAGGGTCGATCCAGTAGTTGGCCCTGGCACACGGTGGCACAAAGATTTAGTACCAGCAAGGACGTCTCAGGTAGTCATCATGAAAGACGCAGAACTTTCCCGCCTTCCTTTACATCGTGTGTATTTTGAACTACACCTGAGGGGGCTCCGTGAACTCGTAGGGCCTCCCCGGGAGCATTGGGGTGTGCCTGGCTGAGGGGCGTGCCTGGTGAGAGTGAAAGCCAGGAAGGCTGAGAGGGGGCTGGGAGGTGTGGAGGAGGGGGTGCCTGAGGAATGTGTACGTGAGTGTGCGTGCGTGGCCCAGGGACACATTCAGGGGCACGGGCAGGCCAGGGCACGATCCTCGCCCCCCCGTGCCCCCCGTGCCTGGGATCGTGGTGCCCACGTGTGTGTCCACTGTCTCTCTGAGTGTCAGGGCAAGGGACAGAAGAGTCTGGGCGAGGGTGGGGGGGCTAGGGGGGCGGGCACAGGCAGTGACCAGCGCGGCCACCCCCCAGATCCTGCGCTATGAGAACGAGGTCCTGCAGCTGGAGGAGGATGAGCGTTTCGAGGGCCGGGTGGTGTGGAACGGCAGCCGGGGCACCAAGGACCTGCAGGACCTGTCCATCTTCATCACCAACGTCACCTACAACCACTCGGGTGACTACGAGTGCCACGTCTACCGCCTGCTCTTCTTTGAGAACTACGAGCACAACACCAGCGTCGTCAAAAAGATCCACCTTGAGGTGGTGGACAAAGGTGAGTCCGGCCCTGCCTGCCCCCTCACCCCTGCTGCCCACCGGCAGCCAGATGGTGGGACAGATGGCAGGCAGGGGACAGTCTGGCTCTGGGCCTGGACAGGGCAAATGCCCACGGCAGCAGGCGGAGCTGCCCGTCCCTCCCCAGCCCCAGCTCTGGCTTTTCTTTCCTTTCAACCTGCGGTGGGGCCCCAGCAGACCTCTCCCGTGAAAGTTCTGGGTGCGAAACTCTGCCACCGGTGAGAGGTCCAGCAGGTGCCTTCCTACCTCCGTGGAAGGGCTGTCCCGTGGGAAACAGGATGATAAGGGCAGCCACCTCTCAGGGCCGAGTGAGGATCTAGCGGTGGACTGGGTGTCAGCTGCCCCCATAGTGGGGATGACAGTGGCGATTCCGGCCGGTAGCCTCAGTCCCTCCTCCCTTCGTCACCCTGGCGGAAGAGATAAGAGTGCGTCCTCTTGAGCAGAACTCCTCAGATTCCACTGTGCTTGAGTGTCCTGGGAGTCTTGCTAGCGTGCAGACCCTGACAGCAGACCCGGGGTAGGGCCCCGGCTGCATTTCTAACTCCCTCTCAGCGGAGCCAAAGCAGCAGGTGTGGTGCTGCACCGAACAGCAAGGATCTCAGGCGTTTGGGGACATTTCATCATTTTGGCTCCAGCTGCCTTGGATCCCTTCTCTGAACCATCTTCCGATGGGTGTAAATCGGAATTTTCCAGGGCCCGAGAGCCCATTGGCTTAGAATCAGGAAGCTATCCCAGAACTTGAGCCACCAAAGAGCCATACGGGGCAAGTACGTCCTGTGGGGCCCACGGCGCATGTGCATCATCACACGGGTCCGTGCCTTGTCCTTCTTTTCCCCAAGAGGGGTGCAGTCCCTCATTGAGCCTCTCTACCCACCCTCCTGGCTAGGGGCTGCTACTGTCCCCACTTTACAGAAGGGAAAACCCAGCCTCAAGGGAGATAAGCTTACGTGGCCGAGATCGCAGAGCTGGGACCTGGATTTGAACCCAATCAAGCAAGTGTGACTGCCGTTTCTGTTCCTGGCGTGATTCACTACACTCTGCCGTCAGCCAGAGCCTGTGGGTTTCTTTTGATAATTAGCATTTTTACGTTTGTTATCAAAGTGAACCAGCAGGATTCAGCGCAGGAGACTTGTCTGAGCTCTGCTTTGGCGTAGGTCGCAATGCTGGGTGGGCGGCCACCCGCAGACGTAGGAGACGGAGCCCCGCCCCTGGGCGTGGCTGGAACAAGAAACGCCCCCCAAATCCTGTGGCTTCAGAAAAATCTGTGTCAATCCTGTCTCCTGAATCAGTGCGGAGGCCAGGGGTCAGGATAGCGGGAGGCTCCCAGGTGGCTTCTTGGGGCTCCGCCCTTGCTCAGGATGCTGTACTCATCTGCGGGTCTGAGGCTGGGGCTGACTGGAGCACGCCCGCGACCCAGCAGAGCCTCTTTTAAACTTGATCTAGCATATTCTACTACCTCCCAGAGCCTGTGTGCTTCATATTTACCAAAGGCAGAGCTCTGTATGTTGTCTTCCCAGAGTCTACGGGAGTATCCAACATACTCTAGAGTTGTTGATTTTTTTTTTTTAATCAACATAGTACGGTATTTTATATTGCCATATACTATACTATTTAACATTAGCAAACATACAACAGTATTTTTTTTTAAAGATTTTATTTATTTATTAGAGAGAGAGAGACTGAGAATGAGAGGGGAGAAGAAGGTCAGAGGGAGAAGCAGACCTCCCGCAGAGCCGGGAGTCCAATATGGGACTCGATCCCGGGACTCCGGGATCATGACCTGAGCCGAAGGCAGTCGCCCAACCAACTGAGCCACCCAGGCGCCCCATACAACAGTATTTTTATCATGGTCCGTCATACTAGAGTACTTTCAACATTACCCACCACGCTATAGTATTTTAGATTAATCATACTGTAGTATTTGAAAGATTTACTCGTTCTACTGTGTTCATCATCAGCCAGCATACTGTAGTCTTTTTAACATTACTCGTCACACCACAGTGACCT
Organism: Nasua narica; assembly: GCA_028533885.1. NCBI lineage: Eukaryota > Metazoa > Chordata > Mammalia > Carnivora > Procyonidae > Nasua > Nasua narica. The sequence continues at coordinate 12,953,799 of CM052803.1, read as the reverse complement.
CTCTGCCTCAGTTCCTCCTTTGTGAAGTGGGGGAACAACAGTCCCACCTCCTGAAATGTCCGCGTGGCTTGGCGGAGACTACATTGGACATACAGCGCCCTTTACCAAGTGTTGCTTTGCCTGCAGTCAATTACACCTGGAGCTGAGTCCCGGCTCCGAGTCCAATCCTGGCCGTGCTTCCTTGCCCGGAGCCGTCCCCTCTCTGAGCCTCAGTGTCTTTGTCTGAAAAATGGGCTGCAGAGCCGTGCTGGTCGCTGTCCTAATCCGATTGGGAGAGCAGGAGATACTAGATTACCTAACTCCATTAGAGCACTGAGTTCCAGGAGCAGGGAGGAGAATCCTGAAGATGCGAGCTTTACCCCACATCGATCCAACTCAGTGTGCTTCCTGAGGTCAGCTGACGTGGGAAGCCAGCACTCTCTCTATCCTTGGGGGTGTTTCAGAGACGCAGGGAGATGCTCACATACAGAACTTAGCACAGAGCCTGGCTGAAAGCACACATTCTCCGCATGAGACTCATTCCAAACTTTCTAATGAATGAATGACGCTGGGAGCCCTCGCCCCCGCTCCTCCCGGCAGAGAAGCAGGGGAGAAACATCCAGCCCTGCGCCCTCCCTCCATCCCTCTGGCCCAGAAAGCGTCGGTGCCATCTGCACGGGGCGGAGCGGTGCCCACTGATGGGAGGAAAGACCATGTGAGGACAGCGGGGGCAAATGAGATCCTGGCCACCCGGAAGGAGAGGCCCAGGAGCACGGGCAGACACCTGTGAAATCTGGTTGAGGACGTCACAGTGGCCTTCGCCTCTGGTTCCCTGGCTGAGCACATCTCTCCGCAGTTTAAATTTAGGCTCCGTGAAAGGAAGCTGGCAATGGCAAGAACCAGTGCCATGGAAAGGACAGTTGGTTTCCAGAAAATGTCGGTGAATAGCCAACACTTAGGCAGTGCCGACCATGAGCCCATCCGCGCATGTTACTGGGATTAACTTGCTTTCTCTTCCCAGCAACCTGGTAAGAAGGCATGAGTACTGTTGCCTCCCAGTTTACAGAGGAATCGAGGCTCAGAGAGGTTGAGTCACTTACCCAAGGTTACACAGCTGGCAAGTGACAGAGTCGGGATCCGAACCAGAGCCTTCTGGTTGCAAAGCTGCAGCTCCCGGGTCCCTGCAGCCCCCGGGTCCCTGCAGCCCCCCAAATGACACAGATGCCCCCTCTGGCTGCACGGGGCGGGGCAGGCTGAGGGGGATCCCAAAGCCCGCCGGACGCTGGTTATTAAGAATCCCGGTGACTGGGCGCCCGGATGGCTCAGTCAGTTAAGCGTCCCACTCTTGATCTGAGCTCAGGTCTTGACCTCAGGGTCGTGAGTTCGGGCCCCCCGCTGGGAAACAGGAACCACTGTAACTACGATGGCTCTAGAGAAGCTGCATGGTCCCATTTGCAGACCAGGCCCAGGGAGGCCAGGTCACTTGGCCAAGCTCCCACCCCGCTCGCTTGGGACACCTCAGGCCTCCCGAGCCTGGCCTTGACGGCCACCTGACCCTGCCTGGCCCTTGCAGCCAACAGAGACATGGCGTCCATCGTGTCGGAGATCATGATGTACGTGCTCATCGTGGTGTTGACCATATGGCTCGTGGCCGAGATGGTTTATTGCTACAAGAAGATCGCCGCAGCCACTGAGGCCGCCGCACAAGAGAACGCGTGAGTGGCACCGGGGCCGGGGGGTGCGGGGAGGGGATGTCAGGAGACCCAGATGTGCGGGCTCCCCAGAGGGGTAGGTCTGTTGTCGTGGGTAGGTACCTTGCCCCCCAGGACCCAGAGTCTGACCCCCCCTGAGTCCCCTCCTCCCTCAGAGTCAGGACTCCAGGCCCCATTCCTGGGCTTCCTGTGGACCCCTGGATGTCCAGTCCGCAATCCCCGCCTCTCTCTATCTCCAGAACCCTGTGCACCTGGGGCAAAGACCCCCACCCTCCTCAGTTTCCCCCGGGGGGTGGGCCAGACTGATGATGAGGGTCACTGTACACCCAGCCTTTGCCCCCACAGCTCGGAATACCTGGCCATCACCTCAGAAAGCAAAGAGAACTGTACGGGTGTCCAGGTGGCCGAATAGCCCCGGTAAGGTAGGTGGGACGACAGGGGGCTGGAGGGTCTGGGCGGGGGTCAGCCCACTAGCTTCCCTCATACCTGTCTCTCCCTCACCTTTAGGCCCTGGGCTCCACCTCAAGGAAGAGCCGGCCCTAATGGGGGACATCCGGGCACAGCCTGCCCCCAATGGGGGTTGGCCATTCCTGGGCCTCCACGAGCCGAGCCGAGCCTCAGAGTCCTGCCAATGGAGCCGCCGGGGTGGGAGGGGGCAGGGGGCTTGGCTCACACCCCCAATCCAGCCTACTTCCTCCGGCCCCACCGCCCACCCGCGCCATGCATGATGGGTAAAGCAATACTGCCGCTGCCCCCACCCCTGCTTCTGCTGCCTGTTTAGGAGGGGGGGCGGTGAGGCGGGGGCAGCGGCTCCGCACCCCTCCTTCTTGCTGATTTGCACACACTGGCCGCTTCAGATGCGCAAGACTGAGGCCCAGCCCCTCCCTGCCCCCCTCGGCCGCCCAGGAGGGGGGTCGTGATGGGCTGGCACAGTTTGGGGCAGGGGGTTTCTGGGACCCACTCTGACCGACCTCCCTTCCCCTCCTTCCTCTGGCTGGACCTGGGGTCCCCTCTCCTGTGATGCACTCTCGCCCCAGCCCCACCCTGCCCTCTCTCACCAGCCTTGGACTGGGGCCACTTAGAAAGGCCCATTCAGCCTCTTCTCTCTTCACACAAGTAGTTTTGTTCATGAAATAAAGATTCTTGGACTTGATTCAGAGTCTCTCGCGTGAGCCCCGTCACCCTCCATACCCCCCAAATCCAAAAGCCTCCCTCTGCGGACAATCGGGGACACGGAGGGGGAAGGAACAGGTGGGTGAGTCTCGGGTGCGCGACTTGGCACTTGATTCGTGGGGGCTGGGGGAGTCATTAGCTCAGCGGCGACCTTAAGTGGCATGGGAGGGTGGGAGGGAGCCGGGAAGCAGTCCCAGAGGCAGCAGGGAAGGGAAGGGTGGCATGGAGGGAAGAGAGGGGATGAGTTTTGGTGGTTTGCTGAGTTCCTAGCAGGGTGGCTCTCTCTGCTGTGGCGGGAGCTGGAGAGGGGTGAGGGAGGGAGAGGAAGATGCAGGTGGAGGGAGGGGCAGAGAGACACTAGGGGCTGGAGCTGCCCCCCCACCCCCGCCCGGCGTGAGCCCTTGTGCGAGGCTGTGGCTCTGTATGGGGCGAGAGAGTGGGGCAAGCAGCTGCCGTCTGTGTCTGGGTGCTAGCAGGGGACTGCCTCGGGTGACCCTCGTGTGTCTGGGTGTTTATCTGGCCCTGGGGTCTGACGTGGATCCCTCCTGGCTGCTGGCTGGACAGTGTGTATCCGCCTGTGGACACTTCCGGGCCCTTGGCCTGGACCTCAGCGCTCGCCGCTGCCTTTTCCGGGCCAAGCCCCCCATCCCCCCGCTGTGCAGGACTTCCAGGCTCCAGAGGTCACGGCTGCAGGCGGCAGAGAGGCTGCCAAAGCAAACCAGCCCCCGTGACTTGTAGGAAGGCAGCTGGGGGGAGGGGGCTGGGGCCGAGGCTGGGGCAGGAGTTGGGGGAGGGAGGGGTCTGCAGCCCAGACTGGGACGGCTTGTTGGGGGGGGGGGGCTGGACGTGGGGACAGGAAATGGCAGGGAGTAGTGGGAGGCCTGGGTTGAGGTTGTGGGGGACTGGCGAGCTACGAGGGGCAGGGGTGGATAGGGAGGGAGTTAGGCCCAAGCTGGGGCTGGGTAGGGGTAAGGCAGGGGCTGGGCCGGAGGCAGGAGAAGTGGCAGGAGCAGGGTGGGCTCGGGGCAGCGGGGGGCGGGGGGGGGGGGCGCCCTATCTTGTTCCCTCCAATTCGAAGGCTCACCGTTCGGTCCTTGTAAGCACCCCTCCCTCCCCCCGCCCTCAGCCTGCTCTGTCTGTGTAAAGCCCCTGCCGGCAGGCCAAACCTGTCCCCTCTCCCACCGCCCCTCAGACTGGCCCACCTGGGCCCCCTCCAGGCCGGAGGGAGGCTCTGTGGTTGCAGGCTGGGCCGGCCATCCAGCCCTAGCAAACCCTGCCCCGCCTGCCAGGTGGCCTCCAGCGCTGCCAATCGCTTTGCCCTGCCCCTCCCCGCCCCTTCCCCCGCCTCCGGCCCGGCCCCCTCCTCCTCAGGTGAGGCAGCCAGGCCTAGCAGGCCCCACGCCTGCCTCTGCCTCCGGGCCACCGCTGCTGCGGGCCACCATGCTCCTGCCCAGGCCCGGAGACTGACCCGAGGAGGGCACTATCTCGCAGCTCCGCCCCCACCTGCCGGACCCCAGGGTAAGGACCAGGGCCCCCAGTTCCAAGGCCCAGGGCACCGGTGCCCTCATCCCCACACAACCTAATGCCCACCTCCCAACAGCGGGGTTCCCGGGGACCCTAGAAGTAGGCTCTCAGGCGTCTCTCCAAGGACCTCAGAGCTCCAGCTGCCTTGTGCTCAGACTCAGAGATTGGGCCCCGGGTCTCCTCTTCCCTCAGACCCAAGAGTTTGGGCCCCTACACCCCTCCTCCCACATACCCAGGAGTACTGAGTCCCCAAATCCTCCTTTCCCCAGGACCCAGGCGTTCAGGACGCCAGGTCTCTCTACTCCCTCAGCGCCGGGAGTTCAGATCCTCGATCCTCTCCTCCCCCAGGCCCAGGCAAGGGGCCCCCAGCCCTGCAAATCCAGGAGTCCCCTGGCTGCCGGTCAGACACTGACCCCATCCTTGAACCCAGCCTGATCTGCGTCCGTGATCACGGCGTGCTCTGGCCAGGGCCCAGTCCATCCAGCCTCCCTGGATGGGCGCCTGGGACCGGGGGCACCGGGGCTGGGCTCAGCTCCCCCAGGCCCTGCCTCTCTGTTCATCTCCCCACAGGTCCCACCCCGGCCCAGGAGGTCAGCCGGGGAATCATTAACAAGAGGCCGTGACATGGCGGAGAAGGAGGGTGAGTCCCCTTCTCCTTGAGCCCCGACTTTGGCTCGGCCTGGCGCCCCTCCCTCTGTGCCCTGCTCACAGCCCTCCGCCCCCTCAGAGCCCCCTCTCTCTGGCACCCCTCCTGGGCCCATCCCCACCCCCTCTGAAGTCTCCTCCACCTGATTAACCATTAACCACATTTTCTGTGGGGCTGTGCGCCACCTGCCTTCCTGCCTACCCCATTCGACCTTCCTGGCTCCTTGCCTCAGTTTCCCCTCACACCCCAGTGATGTCTCAGCTAATCCTGGACCTGTCCCCCACTTGGGGCTAACGTGGGAAGACCAGCTATCACGGTTACTGACACAGACACTGGAGCTGAACGCACAGGCCTGTATTCAAATCTGCCTCCGCCACTTGTAGGCCGTGTGCTCTTGTACAAGTGACGTCATTTCTCTGGGCTCCCTTTCCCCCCCACCCCGGATCAAGCACGGATCCTAAGGCTACCTGCCTAGCGACCCGCAGGGTTTGCCGGGAGTGAGCATGGAACCCACACTAGGCACCAGCGTGGGGCTGAGCGCGTGAGACACACGCCGTGAACCAGAGCTGTCATGACTGAGGCCAGCCAGCTGCATGTCCCAGGGACCCAAGAACCCCACCGATTCCAGACCTTCCTCCCACCTCTTTGCACTGTGGGCAAAAGAGCAGAGGGAGGACTTTGGACTCTGCCGAGATGGATGGAGAGGGGAGAGAGCGCAGAGAAGCCGCTCCAGGAACGAGGGGAGCGAGTGCCCGCCTGGGGGGCTGGCCCCGAGGACAGCCTGCCTCCCTCTTGACCTCCCCCATCCTTGGGGAGTCAGCTGGACCGCCCCCCCCCCTGGCAGGGGACAGCCTTTCCTACCTGCCCTCTCCAGCGGGAGCTGGCTGGCTCCCTCTCTTCCTCCTGGAAGCGGGCTAGCGGGGGTTGGCTCCAGATGATAGCACTTTGGAGCTGGGAAGCCCAGGGCAAGCGGCTTCCCCTCTCTGGGCCTCAGTGTTCGTCTGGAAAAATGGAGCTGGGGTGAATGCACCCCTCACAGGGTGGCGTGAGGACTCCAAGGGCATGAGAGGCCGGGAGTGCTGGTTGTGTTGGCTGAAATGAGCCCAGTGGATGACTGGCCTCCTGGGCTCTCAGCAGTTAGCAAATCAGGCCCCGGACCGCACGGCTCGGGCCCAGAGCAAACCCAGGCTCCTGGTGGCTCAGGAGCAGCGGCATTGTGCCCTTGGTGAGCAGAGCTAGATTCTTGGGAACGACTTTCCTCCTGGAGCTGACTGAAGGGAATCTCCAGGGCCCCGGCCCCTGCGAGAATGAACCAGGGAGAAAAGCAGATTGTGCCTGGAAGGATGGCCAGAGATGCTCTGGGGACAGAGAGAACTGAGGCTGAGTGGGCTCTGGTACATTCCCCAAGCAGCTTGGCCCGGTCCCCTGGCTGCATCCTGCTGTCAGGGCTGGAGCTGGTGGTCAGACGCAGAAAGGTTCTGGTGCTGTGCTTACTTGCTGGGTGACCCCGGGTAGGTGGCTGTGCCTCTCTGGGCCTCTTTTCCTCATCTGCAAACCGGGGATGATGGTAATGATGCCTTCCTTATGAACACCTGCCGCGAGGCTGGAAGGAAGGTCACGGCCACGGCCACGGCCAGGCCAGGGCTGTGAGCCGGCTGTGTTCATTTCGAAGTGCGCCCAAGGCAAGGGTCTCGGTGCTCCCTGGGGGCTTGGAATTGGAGGAAGTTGACACTCAGGGTGAGTCAGGACTAAGTACGGGGCGCCCCGCAGAGGGAAGGGCATGGATAGAGGCCGGGGCTGGCGAGCTGCAAGGTGTGCAGGGGCGCTTGGAGAATTCGAGTATTTCTGGTGTGGGAAGTGTGGGAAGTGGAGCCGGGAGAGGGAAGGGAGGGAGCCGCTGTCTCCGGACTATTGCTGGTAAAGGGTCCGCTGAGGCCCCTGCAGTGCCTGGTGTCTCCACAAGATGGCGCTGGCGGTCATTCTTCGTTTCTCTTATTCCAACTTGTGTTTTTACACGTTCTGTGGGTTTGGTTGCTTGTTGGAAGCTCTGTCAGGGGTCCGATAATGACCCACAAGGCTGTCTGGGAATTTGGGGAAACATAAGTTCTGACTCCCAAATCTCTAACAGCCATGCTTACATCCTAGATAGGCTGGCCTCCCAGGGCTGAGGGTCTTAGACTCTGCCTTGGGCACACTAGGGAGTCATGGAAGGTTCTAGGTAAAGAAGGGACAGGGTGGATTTGGTGCTTAGGACGATCCTCAAGTTTCCGTGTGGAGGCTGGACCAGAGCGGAGGCTGGGCCCAGGGTTTGGGTGGGGCTGGGTTCCAGGAAGGAGAAGGTGGACAGGAGGGGCTCAGGGGGCTGGCAGGCTGCGGGGGTGGCAAGCTGTGTGACATGGGAGGTGTCCTGCAGAAGAGGGACAGTCCCAGGGACGAGGGTCTCTGAGACGGGACCTGGGGATTCAGGGGGATGTTGAGGCCAGTATGGGACCTGGGGGGTGTGAAGGACTCAGAGGGTCCCAGGGGGAGGAATCTACAAGGCTGCAGGACAGAAAAGGGAAACTGAGGCTGTGGAGGTGTGTGAGACAGACTTGGGAGCCGGGGGCTTGAGGGGGAGGAGGCCACGTCCCACTCTATGAACTCCAGGTTTCAGGGAGTGGGAAGAGGGTCAGGAGATGGAGAAGGCCCCATCGGAGAAGTGGAAGGAAAATTGGACGCGTGCGGTGTCCCAGAGGCCAAAGGAAAGGCTTTCGTTCGGGAAGTTGGAGTCGGGGACGCCGAGGGCTGAGACACGAGCTGTGACTGAGCCGAGTTTCAGAGACAAGGAGCCCAAGATGTCACCTGTGAGGTTTTAGCAGCCAGATGGTGGGGGGCTGAAGACCTAAGGTGAGGGCTGCCTTCGTGCCCTTGAGGAGCAGAGAGCAGCGACTCAGGGAGAAGCCGGAATGCCGGCGAGGCCACTTCCTGCCTTGGGAGAGATGGGCAGGGAGGGTGCCCCTCACGCTCGGGGGGCCCAGAGGGAGGACACGCCCTATTGGGGCACCTGCCCGAGGGCTGCCCGAAGCCCCCCGACTCAGCGGGCGGGGAAGGAGCTCCCTCTCACGGAGTGGCAATGCTCGCCACCCCAGCAGACACGCCGAAGCCTCTGGGCTGGGCTCCGAGGGGCCCGTAGCGCTGACAGGCACCCCTGAAAACAAAGGGACCAGGACCGGCCTAATGGCTGCAGGAGCCAAGACCTCCCACCGGAACCAGGAAGATGGCTGGGGACAGAGCTGGCAGGCGGGCAGGAGGCCAGGGCTGGCCTGGCCCCCTGTGGCCTCTTTGGAGGGAGGGTGTATTTGTTTTCTCTTGCCTTGACGGAACTGCAGGGCTCTCAAATTCTTAAGACTCCCAGACAATGGCTGCCCCAGGAAGATCCCAGACTATGCCCCGCTCCATTCTGGGTGCTGACTGGCCCTGGGCCCACCGGCTGTAGGACCGAGATACAGGCTGGGGGGTGGGGGGCTGGGACTCCCGCCACCCTGGGGATGCCCTGCAGAGGCCAGGGGCAAGCCGCCGAGCCCAGCTGAAGGCTCCGGGGAGCCCCTCCTCATTGGCCCTCCCACAATCCCTAGCGAAGGGGTTGGCTTTTAACCCCCACGGCCCCTGTTGCACTAAGAATAAAAACCCCCTTCTCAGGCCCCTCAGGCCAGGTCCCTGCCTTCCCCGAACTCATGCCATCCTTGCCATATCTGGGGTCCCTCTCTGGAACTCATCATGCTTATTCTTGCCTCAAGGCCTTTGCCTATGCTGTTCCCTCTGCACACAGGGCTCTTCCTTGAGATCTTGGCGTGGCAGGTTTCAGGCCTTCAGTTCTCCACTCAAAAGTCACTTCTTGGGGGAGCCTTCCCACAGCACCCCACGGAAGCCACCTGCTGCCCCCAACCTGCATTATTTTCTTCATAGACTTTGCCACCATCTGGGAGTGATCGAGCTTGTTTACTTGATTATGTTTTCCCCTCAATCTCACACAAATGGGAATGTGAGCCCCATGAAAGCCAGCATCTCATCTGTCTTGGGGTACATCTCCCGAGCCCGGAATGGTGCCAGAGTAGGACGAGGAGTGAACAAAGCTCGTTTTTACCAAGGAGGCCCAGAGAGGTGAAGGGCATTGCCCAAGAGCGCACAGCTCCAATGATGTAAATCATTTACTGAGAACTTGGTCTCTGCGAGGCATTGTGGTGCGGGGAGGGGAGCACGGCTTTGTGCTTATAGGCTTGGGCCCCAGCACCCCATGTGCCTGGGGTTCCAGGACTTGGCACTGCCTCCTGCTGGCCAAGTTTCCTTGCACATGTCGCTCGACTCCTCTGAGCCTTAGTGTTCCCGAAAAGTGGGAATCCTCCCCCAAACGAGGACAGTGCTCGGGAGAATAAGCCTGTGATGAGTCTGGCTACTATGATGTACGAGAACTTTAAAGTACTGTTTTTAGAGGTGAGGCTGGGAGGATGCCCATTAGCCAGACAAGAAAGCTGAGGTTCAGAGCGGTGAGGCCACCCGCCCAAGGTGGAGGGGTAAGGCCCCTATTTAATAAGTGAGGCTGCTAACTTTTCAAACTTAGGTTCTTAACCTCCAGGGGCATATTTGACCTTGGAGCTGGGTATTTCAGGAGAGGGCTGGTTTGGGGGGAGTGCCCAGGGACAGAGGGACTGGGACAGCAGAGAGGGATGGAGCGGTGAGGACATGGCCGAACAGCAGGGAAGTGCGATGCCAAGAGGGCCCTGGTCAGGGCTCGAAGGCCCCAAGAGGCTCCAAGACCTCTGAGAGAGTGAGCAAAAGTGAGAGGTTCAAGAAAAGAAGGAGATGGCAAAGTGCAGCGTCACTAGGGAGGGAGAGCCGGCAGTGCCAGGAACACCGCAGGGGAGGATTAGGAGGGTGGGGAGGGCAGGGAGGGTGGTGGGTGCTCTCGGCCACGCCCCTTCCCAGCTGGATGCCTTGGGGGAGCCTACAGGACACCTGTTCACACCTGTTCTGCCAAGCTGTAGGGGAGGGCGGGTCCTGAGAAACCTGGCCCAGGGCTGGGCAGTGTTAGCCCCGGGGGCAGGGCAGAGCTGGCCCCGAGCCCAGACCCCGCCGAGAGGAGGACAGGCCTGGCAGCCGCCCCGGCATGGTGTCTGTTGCAGGTGGCCGGACTGTGCCATGCTGTTCCGGACCCAAGGTGGCAGCTCTCACTGCGGGGACCCTGCTGCTCCTGACAGGCATCGGGGCAGCGTCCTGGGCCATTGGTGAGAGTGGCCCCGTGCCTCTCCCCTCCCCTCCCCCCCGCCCCCCCCCTCCCCCGTAGCCCCCTGCCTGCCCTCACCTCTGCCTTCTCTGCAGTGACCTTTCTACTCAAGAGCGATCAGGAGCCGCTGTACCCGGGTGAGTAAAGCAGCCCGGGACCCTCTGGGGAGCCCTGGAGGAAACCCGGTGGGAGCTCAAGGAAAGACGGCTCAGTGTGAGCATGCGCAGAGATGCTAATAGCCGGTATTGAGCACCTGCTCCGGACCGGGGGCGGTTCTAAGCACTCCACCTTGTCTCGTGTTTTCCAGACTCTAAATGTGTTACTTGTTAGTGCCTCATGCAATCAAATTAGGGAGTTGGAAACCACATTTTAAAAAGCATGAAGGAGAGGGCGGCTCTCTCTCTCTGGGGTGGCTCAGTCGGTTAAGCATCTGCCTTCCGCTCAGGTCGAGATCCCAGGGGTCCGGTATCCAGTCCCCAGCTCCTTGCTGAGCGGGGGGCCTGCTTCTCCCTCTCCCTCTGCGGCTCCCTTTCCCTCTGTTGCTCCCCCTGCTCGTGCTCTCTCTCATTTACTCCCTCTCAAATAAATAAAATCTTTAAAATAATAATAATAATAATAAAAAGCATGAAGAAGATTAGATTAGAAAAGACCACAGCGCATCTCTCTCAGCTTAGAAAAGTTTTGTTAATCTTTCGTTTTGGCTCCATGAGACCCGGGCCGTTATTCTCTCCAGTTTACAGAGGGGGAAACTGAGGCTCAGAGCAATGCAGTGATTTGCTCCGGAAAGCACAAGTTCAGGGCTACATTGTAAAATGTAAAAACGGAAAGGTCGCCTTTACAATGAGGCACGGCCAGACCCTGTTTGGGAGGTGCCATATGAATCTGGCGACCCCTTCTCATTCTCCGGCGCTGGGGGTGGGGTGCTGCTGCTATGATCCCCATTTACAGATGTGGAAAGTGAGACCAGAGAGGACATACAGCTGGGAGATGAGGAGGCCAGGAATAGCTCTCAGACAGGCCCGGCAGAGCTGTGTCTGCAGGCAGCTGAGAATGAACGGCCACACTAATAATAGACGTGGAAACTAAATGTGGAGTGAATGGATGAGTCTTCCTGGGTGCCAGCCCCCAGCTGCAGTTCCGTGGGCCCAGCTCAGCAGGAAGAAAGGGGAAGTTGGGTGATGGGATGTATTCTTCACTCCCAAGAGCCTCATCTAACTCCCTAAGGGACTCAGCTCGTGCTAAGAGGAGAAATGAAAATCCGGACAGGGCAAGCCTACCTCAGCGTCGGTCACCATCCCCTAGCACTTAGCGAGCACTCACAGGGGCCAGGCGTAGGCCTTGGGGCTTTATGGTTTCAATTCATTAGCCCTCCCAGAAGTCCCTTTTAATATGGGGAGACCGAGGGCCCAGCGACTTGCCGTAGGTCTCAGAGCTAGGTCTCCGAGCTAGGAAACGGCAGCTCTGGGATCCGAACCTAGGCAGCCTGGATCTGCTCTATGCAGATTTACTACACTCTGCCGTTTCTGGAGAAACAGCAAGCGACTCGCTATAGTGACCGCTACCACCTGCCGCACCCACGCTGTAACTTCGGACCCGTTATCATCGCCCCCCTTTTGCAGATGGGGGAAACTGAGTCCCAGTGAAGGAAACTGATTTGCCCAAGACCACACACACTGAAGAAGCGGCAGGGTAGAGGGATCACGCCCCGGAAAACACTCCATAGCTCCCCACGTCTCAGCCCCCTGCAGGCTCCAGGCTCCCAGGGGGCAGACCCCTTTTCTGCCCTCACCTCTTGCGTGCCCCTGGCGCTCTCCAGGGTCCAGCCTATGGGCCGTTCTCATGCCCTTGAAGGACCCTCCTGGCCCCCACGGTCTTGGCTCACCACCTCTTGTCTGCTCACATTTAGAAGCAGTTTCGAGGTTCCACTGAGCTCTGGGGCCTCGGGCCAGTCCTGCCCTGAGTCCCAGCCTCCTTAACCATTAGCTGCGAGGGGCACAGGGGACAAGGAGAGACGACGCAGTGCTTGGCTCTGAGCCACTTGGTAAACGTGGCTTTTGGGTCTCACCCTGCTTTAACTTTCCTGAGCGAGGCCTTCCATGCTTCCCCCAGGCCCAAGCTCCCCCAACCCCGCGGCCCTGCCTGTTACCCAGGGTAAAATTCTCCCCGCACTTGACTTCTGGGCAATTTCGGGAAGGCAGGGGCCCTGGGTTTGTCACCCCAGACGGTGTCCTGCCCAAACTGGGTGCTCAGGAGGCCTTTGCGAACACGCGTAAGACGAGTCACGGAGGTGAATTAACTTGACCTTGGCCTCCAGCTGGAAAGTAACTAGGCCGTGATTCAGACCTCACTCCTGCCCTTCAGTTATACTTGAGTTGTCCAAAAATGATGGGAAATTACAAAACAAATGAAAACAACCCCCAAACTATATCCCCACCTCATTTTTCTGGGATTTTCACACCTCTAAATATATCAGACAATTCAGTAAGCAAAACCAGATGACCCAGAACACATTTTTTTTTCCCAAATAATACCAACAAGAATAAAGAGTGGAAAAGTGAGAAACAGTGGCCCAGAACGTGGCTTTAAAAATAATCGGAGGGGGCCTTTGACATTCCCTCCCTCTTGCTCCCCCCACGGATATCCATAATGTGATCCTTTTCTTTCTTAAAACCTTACCCTATCTGGAACACTTGGACGCTTTTCATCCCCAGCTGGTGTTTCAAGCCCCAAGCCTTAGTCTTAGAATTCCGGGTGGTGGGTGCCACCCAGCAGAGGCGCCCGGCATCGCCTGTCCCCCACCTCAGAGCAGAGCCCGTGACTGTGACCAGGCAGCCAGGAAGTGATGGGTGACTGCTGTGGGTAAGGAAATTGCTGGAAAGGCTGTGCGGGCAGGCGTGCCCAACTTGGGGATTGGAGTCGCACAGGCCTGAATGCAAGTCCTCTCCGCTTCTCACTCACTTGGTGATGTTGGGCCAGGTGCTCCACCTCTCCAAGCTTCATTCTCCTCCTCTGATCAGAACGGGGTGATCTTTGTGGCCTTGGGGCGGGGTGGCGAGGCCCTGCGGTTGGTGGGCAGGATGTGAGGCACAGTGCTGGGCACACGGCAGGTTCTCGGGAGACAGCGTTCTCTAGAACTGGGTCTGACACTCCTGTCTCCCTTGTCCAGATCCCCTCAGCTTGGGGGAGTTGACTGAGTTTGGCCCAGATTTGGTTTTCTAGAATGTGCTCTGGGGCGCCAGCAATGCACGAGGCTCAGGAGAATAGGACCAAGGGGGTCACAGCTGGCCTTTCCCTAGGCCTGCTCCCCATGCCTCTTGCCCCATCCTGGCCAACGGCAGCGGCCTTCTAGGGCTCAGCCCAGGCCCCTGGGAGTTGTCCTTGACCCCTCTCTTACGTCGCAGTCTGTCAGCAAACCCTGTCCGCTCGGCCCACAAAATCCCTCCGGAACCTCAACTCTGGG
>CM052803.1:12846310-12939945 GCA_028533885.1 Nasua narica | reverse complement strand
CTGGCTGCACCTTTCTCCTGGGAGAAGCCAAGTCCTCCTGGGTGGGGGGAGCTGGCCTGCCTCTCAGCTCATCTGCCCCTCACTCCCTCCCTCTGCTCCAGCCTCCTGGTGGTCCCTCCCCCACCCCACCCACACCAGCCTTGGGATCTCTGCACTTGGAGTTCCTGTGGCCTAGTTCTCTGTTCCCTCACCTACCTTCGTGACTCTCTCCCCTCCTTCAGATCTATGTTCGCACCCCAGCTTCTCTGCGAAGCTTTCCCTGCGGGCCCGTGGAGAACGGCAAGCTCTCCCCGCAAGCCAGGACACCCCCTGCCTCAGTCAAGCTGGCTTTGTCTCTCTCCCCAGCCCCTCATTTTGTGACACACCGTCTATTTTGCTTACTTGTCCCTTTCCTTGCCCATCTTACCTACCGGTCCTCGAGTTCCCCAGAGCAGGGCTTTTGTCGGATTTGTTTATTCCCGTGACAATTTGTTTCATTGCCCAAAATAGAGCCTAGCACAGCCAGCGTGGTAAATGTAAATAAATACGCCTGAGGGCTGTGACCTGGCTTAGGTGTGGAAGAGGGTCCTGGGGCCACATGTGGGGAGCAGCCTGGGGAGGGGCTAAGAGGACCGGCAGTTCTCAACACAACCAGCCCCAGACGGAGGAAGCCCTCGGGCGCTCTCTCCGGCCTTCCTGTATCTCCTCCCCACCTCCTCTCAGTTTGCGATGATGGCTTTGGTTGAGTGGTGTTTTTATTTGCTGTCTGTTTCCCCCGGTCCTAGACTTTGGCTTGGTGAGGGCACAGCCCAGGGCTGTCTCGGTCATCATTATGCTTCCAGCGTCACCCACCCACAGGGCTGGGTATGGGGCATATGTCTAGTTAACGCTTATTATCCGGTGAATGAATGAACGAGTGAGCCAATGAATGAATGGATACTACATGCTCATCTTGGAGAATTGCACTTTAGCATATTCAAGGCTCGGACAAGTCCTGCAGAAAAGATAGCTTTTCTTTCCTTTTTTCTTTCTTTTTTAAAGACTAGGTATCTAAATATTTTGGCCATCTGAGGTGTTAGTCAAGAGTCTTCCGGCTGCATAAGACAAAAGGAGAAAATAAACAAACAACAAGGGAACCAATTCACTTACTTATCCAACCATTCTGGGGATCTCTCAGGTCTGGCTCCATCAAGGGGCAGACATCCCTTGGCTTTCCTCCACGTTGGCTTATTTTTCCCCACATGGGGGCAAAGACGGCCCCCAGCAGCTCCAGCCTCAAATGCCATTCTCTTGGGAGCGTGGCTGAAACCGCTTCCCTCCTCCCCGGTGTCTGAGGTCCGATCAAAGGGCCAAAGGTGCGGCGCATGCGCAGCCAGCTTAGTTAACAGGGAGGCGACCGGCAGGTCCCGGGGTTCCCAGCCTGCAGGTGCGCCCCGAGCTCCTATCGCCCCCGTGGAGACTCAGACCTGGAGACCCCGGGGGACGCGGCTGGGAGGTGACCCAGGCGGCCGTCCTGTCGCCCTGCAGTGCAGGTCAGCCCGGCCGACGCCCGGCTCATGGTGTTCGACGACACGGAGGGCACGTGGCGGCTGCTGTGCTCCTCGCGCTCCAACACCAGGGTGGCGGGCCTGGGCTGCGAGGAGATGGGCTTCCTCAGGTACCGGGCGGCCCCGGGGGCGGCCGGGCGGGGAGGTTGGGGAGGGGCGTGGCAGGAGGAGCAGGCCTGACCCCTGCCTGCCCAGGGCCCTGGGCCACTCGGAGCTGGACGTGCGGACGGCGGGCGCCAACGGCACGTCGGGCTTCTTCTGCGTGGACGAGGGGAGGCTGCCGCTGGCCCGGAGGCTGCTCGAGGTCATCTCCGTGTGGTGAGGAGGGCCGTGGGGCCGGGGCCCCTCCCGCCCGCCATCGGGGCCCTTTTTCCTGTCTTAACTGGCCTCCCCTTTTGTTTCTGCTCCTGCCCCGTCTTTCTGTCACAGTGACTGTCCCAGGGGCCGTTTCCTGGCCACCGTCTGCCAAGGTGAGACCCTGAAACTCGGAACCCTCTCCCTGAGACCGGCCTCCCCCCAGGGCAGGGCCATGTCCCACTGGACCCTCTCCCCATAAACATGCACACCTGCCATATCCTCTTACCCTACAAAGATGGAGTGTGTCCCCTCAGTCGCCCCCAGGTGGCATGGCCATGTCCCCATAGGGTCCCAGGGATGGGATTATTTATTTATTTGACAGAGAGAAAGAGATCACAAGTAGGCAGAGAGGCAGGCAGAGGGAGAGAGGGAAAAGCAGGCTCCCTGCTGAGCAGAGAGCCCGATGCGGGGCTCGATCCCAGGACCCTGAGATCATGACCTGAGCCGAAGGCAGAGGCTTTAACCCACTGAGCCACCCAGGTGCCCCCCCCCCAGGGATGAGATTATGTCTCCTCACTCCCCTAGGGTGGGCCCATGTTCCCCCACCCCTCAGGTCAGGGTCTCATCCCATCAGACACCCTCCCCCCTCCCACCGGCCATATCTTCTTAGATCCTATGAGGATGGAGCTGTGTCCTCGGACTCCCCCAGGGTGGCAGGTCCGTGTCCCCTCAGTCCCCCAAAGCAGGGCCCTGGTCCTATAGGTCCCCGGGGATGGGGCTGTTTCCTGAAGGTTCCAGGCCCGGGCCTCCCGCTGCCCCTGACTCTGCCTCTCCCATAGACTGCGGCCGAAGGAAGTTGCCTGTGGATCGCATCGTGGGAGGCCAGGACACCAGCCTGGGCAAGTGGCCATGGCAAGTCAGTCTTCGCTACGATGGGGCACACCTCTGCGGAGGGTCCCTGCTCTCTGGGGACTGGGTGCTGACAGCTGCCCACTGCTTCCCGGAGTGAGTGTCCCCCACAGCCCCGAGCGGGAGAGGCAGGGGAGAGGCGAGGTGGGCTGCGCCTGGGGAAGCTGCGTCCCTCCTCTCTCATTCCCTGGTAGGCGGAATCGAGTCCTGTCCCGATGGCGAGTGTTCGCCGGTGCCGTGGCCCAGGCCTCCCCCCATGGCCTGCAGCTGGGGGTCCAGGCAGTCGTCTATCACGGGGGCTATCTCCCCTTTCGAGACCCCAACAGTGAGGAAAACAGCAATGACATCGCCCTGGTCCGCCTGTCCAGCCCCCTGCCCCTCACGGGTAAGTCGGGGGGATGAGCGTGGGCCTGGGGACCCCAGAGGCGGGGAGGACAGAGGACCGAGCCATAGGAATCCATGGTGATGAGGCAAACAATCTCGAGGGGAGTGGAACACAGAGCATCATCTGCTGCAGCAGATGCACCTGGGGCTACATGCCCCGAGGGAAGGAAAACGTGGGTGCATGCAAGATCTTCGACTCAGGTGTTCCCGGCAGCTCTGTCCATGACGGTCAAAAGACAGCAGCAGCCCACATGTTTATTGGACACAGGGAGAGACTACATGAGGTAGATCCCTGCCACAGAGTAAGATTTGGTCATAAGGGAATGATGGGGCACAGACGCGTGACCCACAGCGGATCAACCTTGAAAACGTTGTGCTAAACCGAAGAAGTCAGACACAGGGGTCCTCTGGGCGATTCCACTTACAGGAAATGTCCAGAAGAGGCAGAGCTGGGGAGAGAGAAAGTGGTTGCCAGGGAGGAGGGCTGGTGTGAGGTGGGGAGGAGGAGGGGACAGGGAGAACGGGAGGTGACAATAGAGAATACAGGATTTCTTTTGGGGGTGTTCCAAATGACCTCAGATCGTTGGTGGCAACGGTGGCACCTTCCTATGGGCAGGCACGCAGCTAAACTCTGTGGACTCCCTAAAAACCACTGATTGTCCGCTCGGAGGAGGTGAACTATGTGGTGTGTGAATTCCATCTCAGAAAAGCTGTTTACCAAAAAATACAGTTAAGTGCAATGAAGAAAACTTTTAAAGGCTGTGAATGAACCCGAGAGGGAATCAGAAGTTATTCCCTCTGCAGTTTTCCAGAGGGTTTCCTCGCTCTTGGGGAGAAAGACTCCCTTGGGGGTTAGGCTCCCCTTAGTGCTTCTCCACCACACGCTGGCGGATTGAGAGCTGGCTCTCAGCAGGCCACAGCATGACGACGATATTCATAAGAACAGTGCTGATGAAGTCATCGAAGAGGGTGATGGTGAGCCTTCAGCAGGCAACAGCATAATAATGAAAAAGTTAAAAAAAAAAAGTACAATAAAATACTATCCCGGCAATGATGTTGTAGCATGAACACTCGCACCTTACCTCCTGCCTGCGGGTCCTGTTCTCAGCATGTCCCCAGCCTGCGTGCATTTAGCCCCTACAGCAGCCCTGGGAGGGCGGATCCTCGTAGGATCCTGTTTTCCCACACGGGGGGAGGTCCCCACGCAGAGAGGGTAAATGTGGCTCCTAAGTCCTGCAGCTGGAAAATGGCAAAGATTTGGGTCGAGGCCACCTGGCGTGGGAGTCCGACCGTTCTGTGGCTTGCATTCTACTTCTTTTCATGGTTATTTTCTTTTGAATGATCCATGTTCCTGGTTTTCCATCGAAGGGGATGGTACACATTTTTCTTTAAAATTAAACACACTCTTGTCTTTAGGGAGGGAAGAGTTACAAATAGTGACGTAGAGAAGGGCTCATGGAAGCACAGGGGGATGGGGTGGGAGCTGCTTGGCTGGGAGACACATGGCCGAGGGGATAAGAGCATCAGGTTTGGGATCAGGTTTGGGTACTTGCCAGGTACGTGATCTTGGGTTCACCTCTCTGTGCCTCAGTTTCCCTGGTCCATTAAATGACTTCCTAGGGATATCAAGTCAATTAAAAGGGTAATAGGAGAGGTGCCTGGGTGGCTCAGTTGGTTCAGCTCAGGTCATGATCCTGGGCTCCTGGGATCCTGAGATCGTGAGATCTCAGGGCTCCTGAGATCGTGTCAGGCTCCTTCTGCCCCTCCCCCTGCTTAAGCTCTCTCTCTTGCTCTCTCTCAAATACACAAAATTTTTAAAAAAGAAGTGAGTACAGAGCACAGAGCTTACAGTGATGGCAGCATGCAGGGAGCACTCAGTTACCATGAGAAGTCATTGCCATTTTTTATTACTATTAGTGGTTATGTGAGCCTTTCTTATTTGCCGAGTGTGCTGCTCAGGGCTTCACCGGTTTCTCACCACAACCTCTAAGGGAAATGATTATTCTGTCCATTTTATACCTGAGAGCCCTGACGGTAGGCCCGTGAAGTCGCCAGCAGGCAGGCCTTAGACAGAGCTGCCAGGACCTATGGTGTGGGTTGTGCACTGCACAAGGACCTCACATCTTCGGGGCACCATTCTCACTGTTATTCGTGTAGACCTGTGTACCTAGTATAATGATCTTCTGGCTGACGGAAGTCAAGTATCTAAAGATAGAGATGCCTTTTTCTGTTTCTCACAAAGGCACCTTCTAGGTGGGGGGGGGCGGGGGGGGGGAGGCCTGTGGGCCACGGTTAAGAATGCAGCGCTTGGGAACCAGGCCAACCCGGGTTCGAATTCTAGCTCTGTCACTGCCTCGTCACAAGATCTCAGACAAGTGACTCAGCTTCATCTCCCTCCTCTGGAAATGGGCTTATAGTAGACACTCCTCTCTGGAGTGGCGGGAGTTTGGAGAAACTGAGGCAGGAAGACACCGAGCACCTGGTGGGCTCTCAGGGGAGGCAGCCTCTGCTGTTGTTATTTTAAAAGAACAGAGGAGAGGGTGTGCCGGAACCCCTGAGGCCACGGGACAGGGGCTTTGTCCCCGGGGTGGGGGGGCAGGCTGGCAGGGGCCGGACCGCCTGTCTCTCTCACAGAATACATCCAGCCCGTGTGCCTCCCGGCTGCCGGCCAGGCCCTGGTGGACGGCAAGGTCTGTACTGTGACTGGCTGGGGCAACACGCAGTACTACGGTGAGTCCCGTCTTCTGCCTGCAGAGCCACCGAGAAGGAGATGAAAGTGCGCTGGGGAAAGGCAGTGTGGCTGGAAAGCAAATGCTTCTTGGCCCTGGGGCCCAGGGACTCTGATGATTCTGGGGGTGGGGGGTGGAGTGCAGGCAGCAGGAGGGAAGGGGGCCACGCCTGTTCCCCAGCCTCAGCCTGCCTTGCCCGCACACCCCCAGGCCAACAGGCTGGGGTACTCCAGGAGGCCCGAGTCCCCATAATCAGCAATGAGGTCTGCAACGGCCCCGACTTCTACGCGAACCAGATCAAGCCCAAGATGTTCTGCGCCGGCTTCCCCGAGGGCGGCATTGACGCCTGCCAGGTGAGGGACTGTGCACAGCAGCCCCTGGCCCCTGTCACCCCAGGGATGGACACACAGGGCAGTGGGTGGCTGGGCTCCCTCTCTCCGGGCCACAGGGCTCTGTGACCACAGCCCCTGGCCATCCCAGAGGGCCTCCCGGATGGCCCTCTTGGCCTCCAGCCAGGCCTCCCCTGCCCCCACCAGGGCGACAGCGGTGGCCCCTTCGTGTGTGAGGACAGCATCTCTCGGACGCCACGTTGGCGGCTGTGTGGCATCGTGAGCTGGGGCACCGGCTGTGCCCTGGCCCAGAAACCAGGTGTCTACACCAAAGTCAATGACTTCCGGGAGTGGATCTTCCAGGCCATAAAGGTGAACGTCGGGCCCAGAAGGGGGCCGGGGGGCGGGAGTATTTGGGACTCTAATGGAGAAGGAGGAGGAAGCAGGGGGTTTCTGGAAATCTGTACTCAGGCCAGGGGACAGATGGATTTCCAAGGGCTTGTGGGGAGGGGAGGTTAGCCGTGGGACTGGGGAAGCCTCTCAGACCTCAGAAGCCCCCAGTTGTCTTTCTCCAGACTCACTCCGAAGCCAGCGGCATGGTGACCCAGCTCTGACCTGTGACTTCTCCTTGATGTGCGTGTCTCCAGGGCCCAAGTTCACCGAGGTGGCTCCAGCTCCACCTGGTGGGGTTCACCCTGGGCCCGGAATGGGACGTTTTTCTTCTTGGGCTGAGCCCACAGGTCCAAGGATACCCTCCCTCCATGCTCCTCTCTTCCACAGTGGCAGGCCCACTCAGCCCTGGGACCAGCCGAGCCTCGCCCTCCTGACCCCCATGTAAATATTGTTCTGCCATCTGGGGACCCCCATCTAGGTGCCCGTGATGACAGGATGCTCTTTAAATAATAAAGATGGTTTTGATTAACATGGCCTCTGAGTTTGCAAGTCTAAAACAGCAATGAGGACATTTGTCCGGGAGGGCAGAGGGAAATTAGGGACTGGCACAAATCAGGCAGGTGGCATTATCCTCCAATTCCCACTGGCTTAAGAGGAAAAAAGAAATTAATTGGTTCACTTAACTGAAAATGCCCTGGAGCAAGTGGCTTCAGGTACTGCTAGATCCAGCTGCTAATTTTTTTTTTATCAGGACTGCCTCGTTTCTGCTCCAAAATCTGCTTTTGTATGAGAGAAGCTTTATTTGCAAGAAGCCTCCCCTACAACCAGAGGCAGAGATGTCCCCCACCTACCCAAATGCTAGCCCCAGTGGAAAGGAAATGCTTTCCTCCCAATAGCTACAGCAAGGAAGGCCCAAGCCAGGCTCTCACTGGACAGATTTGGGTTATATGCTCACCCCTCAGCAAATCACGATGCACATGATGCATGGAGTCAGGGGGTTGACTCTCAAGAACTATATGACTTCAGTGTAGGGAGTTCCCCAAAGGAAAATGGAGTGCTTTTTCTAAAAAAAGGGATGTAGATGCCCAGTGGAGGGAAAAAAGACATTCACCATAGGCCAACACAAGAAACCAGGCACCGTAGGATAGAGACAGGAGTGCCAGGCCCTGAGGACCCTGCCCCTTCCTTCATCTGGACTGGCAGTTAGGTCCCAGCTTCCCCCAGGACTCACTCTCATGGAGGAGCTCATGGAGGCTTCAAGGCCAGCGGGGGTGTTTCCTGTGTTTGCCACCAGGGGGTGCTGCTGCCCCTATCCTGGGAGAAATTAAGCGTTTTCTGCCCTAATAGTCCACGCCTTGCTGAAAACCAGCTGGTCTGCGGGAAAATGCTCATGAGCCTGTCTCCCATGACTTCCAGTGATAAAAAATTATCACGTGTTACCCATCACCTGTATGCTCCTAAGCAATTTCCTAAAACATAGACGCAGGCAAGTGCCTTCAACTAACAGAAGACTGTTCGGAAGACGCTCTAAGCTTCACTCCTCGGATACCAAATCCTTAGCGGGGCTGATCCCCACTATAGCTCCTTCCTTCCTGAGCGCCCCAGCAACCCACCCCTCCCCTGCTGCCCAGTCTCATTTGCAAGATCCAGGCAGGTTTTCCAAACGTCTGCTCCGGGCTGCGCCCTCTGACCCATCCTATGGGAGATGTTCATTTGAGACTTGGCTCACACATTGTTTTGTTAGAATTTTGTAATAAGCTGAAAAATGAACAGTGCCTGTGTTTAATGAAGCTCAGGGATCCGGAGAGAACACGGCCGGGGGTCGGGGGTCTTGAGCAGAGACAACCATGTCCTGGAGGGTCTAGGGGGACACAACTTACCCGGGCAGGAGGGGGTGCTCTGAGCAGACCCGGCGGAGCTCTGCAGGGGGAACAAAAGAGGGCGTGGCCTTCCCTAGGGGACCTGAGGGGAGGCGGCCCGGGTCTCTGGGTCTCCGTCTTCAGAAAAGCCGACCATCCAAACTCTTAACTTCTATCACTGGTTAAGATAGAACCAGAACGATCCGGCCCACCGGACGTAACCACATCAGGAGCTTAAGCGAGGCTCTGCATCCGCAGTCAGGGCTTCCAGCTGAATATTCACTGGCAAATATAGAAAAGCCTTCCGGATGTCAGTTGGAATGGAAAGCGTCGCACGTGGTTCCTCGGTTGGCGTCCTCCCAGTCAAGCCGAAGGAGCGATGCACAGTCTTTCACAATAGTTATCTTACAAGGAAAATGCCACCATGATTAACAGTGATTGTGATGATCAGAAATAATTACTGTGAACGTTCAAGTAGTGATGCGAGCAGGGAATGGGTTTTCGTTTCTGCAGAAAAAGTAACGCTATTTAAATCCTGCGGTATCACGTGGGCAGCGGCTCTAGTTCCGGCGCGGGAGAACAAACCAGCCCCAACTTAGTGGGGTGAAATAGCGACCGTCTCAGGATGCTCGTGGATTCCGTGGTTCCGAAAGTCAAACGGGAGCAGCAGGGAGTGCTTGGCTCTGCTCCGTGATGTCGGGGACAGAGACAGGAGTGGGGAAGCTGCTTTTCTCTCACGTCTGGTGCCTGGGCTGGGGCGGCTCAGAGGCTGGGCTCTAATAGCAGCCCGCCAGCTGAGCGCGGCTGCCTCAGGACATTGGGACATCTCAGGGGTCTCAGGCTCCCCGGCGAGCATTTCTGCAAACGCTGCCTCTTATATCCTAGCCTCCCTTCGGCTCTACTCAGTCCGTTGAAGGCGTCGCAAACCTGCCCAGACTCAGAAGAGCGGAGAGAGACAGACCCCGCCTCTCAGTCCGTTGAAAAAATTCGGGGCGGTGTTTTAGAACCTCCACAGAAACTCATGGACTGTAGGAGCGAGTTGGCCGCTGCCGAAGTGGAGACGTCGTCCCTCACTAAAGTGTTCCACCTCAAAGATTTGCCCGCTGTGATTGTGGATAATGAGATTGTGACAGTAATAAATGTTTAATACGTTTTTCAGATTGGTTTTTATGTTTCAAGAAGTTCATCCTAGGTTGGTGATACTCAGCCTTGGGGGGTGTCTTGATCTTAATGCTCAGCTGGTCAGCATTTGGCCAGAATGCCTCTTTGTTGTCCTTGTAAATAATAATAATTTTCATCAGAATAAGTGTAGGAATGAATATTTTTTAGTACTTCTTCCGTGCTGGCTCTTACAGCAGGGCCTGATGTGAGCATCCCTCTCTCCCACCTGGTTTGGCCAGGTGAAGGCTTGGCTTTGGGGAGCCAGTGCAGTGCCCTGGGGATCCCAACGTTGACCATGGAGTCCCCCCTCGGCCTAGTTCAGCACGTCTTCGGCCAGGGCAGCCCCCATCGGTTTCCACGGGGGCACAGCAGGAGCCCCCTTTGCTGGTCCCTTATCCCCAGCTCCACATCGACCTTGCCTTCTGCCGGTAGGTCCCCCACTCATGCTCCCAAACGCTCAGCTATGAGTTTCTAACACAGAGTCCCCCGTTGTTCTCTGCAGCCGCCCCGCATGGGCCCCTCAGCCGGCCTGCAGCCCCTTAAGCTCCCCAGGGACACATCTGGACGACCCCCTCTGCCCCTGCCCGCTCAGGGCCCAGGAGGCTGTGCGTGCATCTCTAGGGGAGGGCTGGCCGGACCCAGGGAAGGACAGGTACCTGCGTCTTCAGCTCCTTGGGGCAGCCGAGCTCCAATTCCCCGTCTGTGGATTGCTGGACTCACGCTCGGGCCTGCCGATGAAGTGGGGAGCTCCTCCTGGACTCTGAATGCCTCTGGCAACCCTGCCCACGGGGAAGGCCCTGGAAGGCATCTATCCGCTCTGCCCAGCTTACCCCACCCCCACCTCAGCCCCGTCGCAGGCCCTCACGTCAGCCCTGGGTGTCAGCCACTGAGGCACCCAGTACGCGAGGCCACTGTGGCGATGCTCTGGCTGCTGCTGGCGGGCCAGGGGCACGAGGGCTCCGGAAGAGGGCCAACTGCGGTGAGTGGACCCCAGCGCCTGGTTGACACCCTTCCCCTCGGTCCTGCGGAATCGAGTGACCTGGAGCGAGGAGATGGGAGGTGAGACTGGACACGCCCCTAGTCTGGTGAACCTCCCCCCTCCCCACTCTCAAGCCCAGGAGGCAGGACCCCCAGCACCGTCCTCTCTCAGGACCTGGAGTCCAGCCCAGTTCCCGCCTCTCTCTGCCGCTTCCTGGATCAGCAGTCCCCGCAGCCGGCAGGGCCACCGTGGGCACCTGCACACCCCTTCCCATGCTGCGGGTCACCTGGGTCCCCAGGGCCGTCTGCGCTCACTGTCGAGATGCAGCTGAGATCCAGCGCTCTGTCCCAGCATCGTCCCTGCGGAAGTCGAGCTGGGACGTGGGGAGCCCCAGCGCCAGAGCCCCTGGTCCGGCTGGTGGTGCGCGGCTGGGACATGGTGGTGAAGTCCCGAGACCCTACAGGACGCGCGCCGGTGAATGAGGCAGGGGCTGGGCTAGAGAGTGGAGCGGGGAGGGCGCCCCCGGGAGTGACGGACACAATGGGAGACCAGGCGGTCACAGAGACCGGCAGAGGGTCCGGCAGGCAGAGAGCAGATGGCAGATGGACAGGCAGACAGAAGGAGAGAGGGACAAGAAGACAGACCGTCAGGCAGATGGACGGACTGATGGACAGAGAGAGCGTCAGGCTGATGGTAAACCAGAAGGCCGGGATGATACTGGGGTGAACGGAAGCAGTGGCGAGACAGAAGTCAGGGAGACAGACGGACGGGTGAGCACATGGTGGGCGGAGGGCGGACCGCATGGTGGGCTCTCCCGAGGCAGACAGAAGGTCACAGGCCGGCGGGGGCCTCCCCAGGGCCGGTCCTCACCACAGGCCTCTCGTTGCTCCTCCGAGGGGCGGCCTTCCAAGGCCTCAGCTTCACCCCCACAACCCCCTCCACTCACCTGGCTGCACGACCCAGTCTCTGGCTGCCTCCTGACCCAGCCACTGGCTGAGCCCACTGGCCGGCCAGCCCCTGACCCCCTGAGCCTCCTGCGGCTGCCCGGTGCCCCTCCTCTCAGATTCCAGGCTCGGTCCGCAATCCCCCCCGGCCTGCACCCTTCCTACCCTCCCACTCATCGGGCAAACCCCACTGCAGAAGGCTCCCCTGTCCTCCTGCTCTCGCCCCTGGGCCAGCTTCATACCTGCAATCGTGACCTTGAAGGGCCACCTTCCCCAGGCCCCGCGACACTCGCTCGCCCCCCCACCTTTTCCACGCACACCTCCTTTCTCGAACCTCTGGAGCTCCCTTTGAGTCCTGGCAGCTGTGGTGACGGTGGCCTCTGCTCCTGGGTCTCACCCAAGCACTCTTCCTGTTCTCTCTCCTTGGCATCAGTGGTTCTCAAAGCGGGGTCCCAGGGCACACCATCAGCAGCACCCGGGAACTCGTGTGAAATGCAAGCCTCTGGGTCCCAACCCCGGCCACCACTCCGTGGGGCCCACAGTCTGTTTCAGCCGGCCTTTGCGGACCCTGATGCCCACTATACTTTGAGCCCCACTGGTCTGAGTCCACGCTCGGTCTGCCCCTTCCTGCTGGGTCCTTCTCACGTTGTTCCAACAGGCTGTGATTTGTCGCATTTTATAAACCACCCCCAACCCCCAGCCCCTCCAGCTGGTGCCTTCTTTCTTTGAAACCCTTTAGAGCAAAACTACCTCGGTGCTGTCTGTGCTCTCTGCCTCCGATCCCCCCCTTTTCATTCCGTGAACCCCCTCCGGTCAGGCTTCTGTCCCCCTTCAATCTCGTGTCACCAAACCTCTCTGGATGAGGTTCCCCTGGTCCAGTGGCCCAATCCGTGGCTTTAGACACCCCAACCCACCCTCCTCCACGAAGCACTTTCTCCCTGCTTCCAGGATTCCACGTTCCTGGTTTCCTCCCTCCTGTCCAGCTACCAGCACCCCAGACGCTGGGCGCCCGGGACTCAGCCCACCCTCCTCCTCTCCCACCTTCACCCACAACCTCGGGCATCCCTTTCATATTTTCTGCCATCCATCCCCTTTCCCTCTCCAGAGTCTCACCCATCCCCGAGCCTAACCCCCTTCTTTCTGACACGTGGGTGTCTATCCAAAATGCCTCCCGCTGAGTCTCTACCGCCCCACCCCCCGGAAGCGAGCCGGCAGGGGCCCCTTGACCCCAGTGCTGCACTCTGTCCCCACAGCTGGGCGGGCACCTGCTTCCTCTGCCGCCTCCCTCCCCAAGGCTGGGCGGGCTGTCCACACATGGTTCTCAGTCGCCCACTGAGCCAAGGACACAGGCCTTGAACTGTGGATCCAGGATGCGCACCCGGAAGCGAAGGTTGCTGTCGCCGGGGTGTGTGTGGGCCCGAGGCCCTGACGCCCCTGGGAACGTGCCAGCTGGAGCCTGGGCCACTCTGGCCCGGCGGGCAAGAGGCGGGGCCCTGCAGCTCAGAATGATCCAGCTGCCCGGCCCACAGGAAGGCCAGGTAGGAAGGCCTCAAGGCCTGTGGGCAGCTCTCAGAACCGACAGGCCCCTTTGCAGCCTGGGCCGTGGCCCATTCCTGGACAGCTGTGTGGGGCAGCTGTGTGCAGCCCGTGAGAGCCTGGCTGTGGGGCTCTGGCCGCCCTGGCCTGAGCCTGTCAAACAGTTGACATCCCTGTGGGCACCCGGTGTTGCCCAGCTTCAGCGGTGAGCTGGGGGAAGACAGCAGAGGAGAGTGGGATCTGTGCCGAGACCGCCATGTACAGTGGCACAGGCTGTGAACTGCACAGAAACATCTATCCCTGCTTTGAGGTCTGAGAGGACACAAGCCTGCTGTGTGTGTGTGTGTGTGTGTGTGTGTGTGTGTTGGGGGTGGTTCTGAGGAAGACACAGGACTGGGGCTCTGAGGGAGGGGTGAGGGGATTGCCCAGTGCTTGGTGCTGATTTCTCTTGATCTCTCCTCGCTCCTGAACAATCCTGCCCCAAAAAACGGCCACGGGGAGAACGTGCTGATGTCTGTGAGGCAAGCTGCCCACACGAGGAGCTGCTGGCCTGCCGCAGCCTGTGTCGGTCACGAGGGCGGCATGAAGGACACCAGCTGTCTGGTCAGTGATAGGGCCTGGGGGACCGGGCCTTCTGTGGCTGCCGCCAGCGGGGCCGGGTCCTGCCCCTGGGGGCTCCCGAGCTGAGCGCCCTCTGCTGGGAGCTGTGTGAGTGCAAGCCGGAGCCTGGCGGGGGTCCCAAGAGACAGGTGCCTGGTGACCCCCACCCCCACCTAGGGGTCCTGCTGCTATGTGCTAGGTCCTGCACCTATTGAGGGCATCCGGGGTGGGGGGCTGCCCGACAACCAGTGTGACTGCAGGGCGGTCGATCAAGAAGGACGCCCATGGGATTAAAGGGGATGACGGAGGCTCTCTTCTGGGAGGTGACAGGTACGCCTGGGCGGGGGCTGGGACGCGGCGTATCGTATGTGCTCAGTCTGGGTTGAACATATGCTGCAGAGAGGGGCTTTGACACGTTCATGAACTCTTCCAACAACGGTTCATGAAGTTTGTCCTAGGCTGGGCCCTGGGGCGGTGGCAGGCCAGAGAATTTGATCTTGGGACAGTGAATCCACCGCTTGTGACAAATGTCTTGTGTGCCTCCAAAGCCAGCCCGCTCTGCCGGACAGCTGCGGGGACTCTGTGCCAGGAGGGCTGCCGGTGTGACACGGGCTTCAGGCTCAATGTCACCGACGGTGTGCCCCCGTCCAGTGTGGCTGCCCCATGGGAGGCAGGGACAGGCACCCCTTGGCCGGGGAGGCCTCCAGGGGCTGGGGAGCCACCTCCCCCAAGGGAGCCCGTGGAGCCTGCCCTGGGGGCCCAAAATCCCTGCACAAAAGGCTCTGCGCTCAGTCCAGGGCCCTCAGTGACCTCGTCCCAGGCCCGTGCTCAGAGGAGTGGCCCATGCGGCGCTCGTGCACACCCCGAGCCCCATCACCGGGGGTGGGGGGACCCAGGTCGGCTGGGGAGCGTGGGGGCTGCTCTACGAGGATGCCAGGCCTCCTGCAGGACTGGGAAGACAGGAGGCGGGCCTGGCCTGCCTGGCACCCTCTCCTGGGCACCACGTCCTGTCCAGAAACTCTGAGGCAGCAACAATTCCAAATTCACACCCGGCCTCCAGGGCGGCAGAAAGGTCTGCGCATCAAGGCAGGAAGATGGAACCCAGGTCGCTGAACACTTTGCCCGCTGGGAGATGTGGCGTGTGGCCCCCATTTGCACTCTTGCTCTGGGCCCCGCAGGTGGAGGAGGGAGTGGACGTTGGGCCCACACAACACAGGGTGTCCGTCGATGCTCAAAGAAGCCATGTGGGAGAGGGATGAAGTGGGCAGCGCCGGGCCTGGAGACCCGGGTTCGAATCCCGCTGTGCTATTTGCTCGCTATTGACCTGGGCCTAGTGGCTTTCCATCTGTGCGGCCTGGTTTCCCCTCTGGGGCGGAGGGGATAAGGGTGCGGTGAGTTCCATGTGGAACGGTTCTCTGCCCACACGGAACACACCCAGAGATTCTCCAGTTCCCTGCGGGCACCAGCTGGGCCTCCTGACGTTCGATTTCATTCCGATACTACCTACCTGAAGAGAGCACAGGTGATGGGCTGGCCCCCCAAGACTGTCCCCCCAACTTCAGGCGCCAGCTGCAAGTAGTAGGTTGCCCACAACTTCGGTCTCAGCATTGGGGGCTCCCACGAGCCCCTCCTCGGGTTTGGTAATTTGCTCTAACGGCTCACAGAACTCAGGGAAACGCTTAGGTTTACTAGTTTATTATAAAGGCTGTCGCGAAGGGTACAGGTGACCGGCCAGGTGGAGGAATACACATGGCCCCGGGGCCAGAGGGGTCCTGAACACAGGAGCTCCTGCCCCCGGGCAGGTGGGGAAGGCCACCCTCCTGGCGTGCGGACGTGTTCGCCAACCTGGAGACTGCGAACCCCACGCTTGAGGGATTTTTATGGCGGCTTCCGCACATGGGTATGATCGGTCATTAACTCGAGTTCCGGCCCCTCTCCCTTCCCCAGAGATGGGGGCGGGACTGAAAGTTCCAAGCTTCTGGTCATAATTTGGTCTTTCTGGTGACCAGAGCCATGCAGGCGCCCGCCCAGCGTTGACTCATTAGGACAAAAGACACTCCTACGCCCCAGGAAATCCCAAGAGGCTTAGGAGCTCCATGCTGGGGAACTGGGGTCAAGGACCAAACCTTAGAACAAAAGACATCCCTGGCACCACCATCGCTCAGGAAGTGACTAGGGTTTTAGGAGCCGCGTGCCAGGAACGGGGCAGAGACAAAATACATATTTCTTAGTATGTACTTATCTGTGTGTGAGGACTAAGTGATGCGAATTGCCAAGGACAAGGCATTCAGTCAGGGCATAAAAGGATTTGATAAATAAATAAAACATATAACTGCAAAGTCAAGCCAGCTTTCTAGCAGCGCCCTGCTGCCCCACTGCAGGCAAAGGTGCAATCTTTAAAAACCCAAAGTCAGGTCACATAGGTCCCTTTTTAAAGCCCTCTCGTGGCTCTGTCTTACTCAGACTAAAACTGTGGCCTGTGTGACCCCACAAAAGGGGCCTCCCTGCCCTCACATCCTCTTCCTTATCCTCCCCTCGCTCTGTTCCAGCCACAACGACCTCTCCATTGTTCCCCCAACACTCTGAGTAGGCTCCCACTTCAGGGCCTTTGCACTGGCTGTTCCCTCTGCCCCAAACAGTCTTCCTTGAGATGCTCACACAACTGACACCGGCATATCATCCTTCATGTGGCAGCTCAAATGTCACTTCCTCTGGGAAGCCCTCCCCGACCACCCCCATGAAAGGAGTCCCCCTCAGTCTCTCTCCACTATAATCTCCCATTTTCTTGCCTTCAAACTATTTGTCAGTACCCTAAATCATCCTTTCTATTAATCACTTCTCTGTTTCCTGACTGTCTTCCTCTCGACAGCATAGGAGCTCTCCAAGGGTAGAGACTTTATTTTGGTGAAAAAAAAAATAGACAAAAGTCCCTGGGAGAAAGACAATAAACCAATACCCAAGCCAGCCTCAAGTATGTCAAAGGTAATGCATGTAGTTCGTCCTGGAGAAAAATAAGGCAGGGAGGGAGGTTAGAGAGGGAGTCGTGTAGACACATGAGGGAAGACTGTCCAGGCAGAGGGAACAGTTACTCTAAAGGTCCAGAGGTTGGAACAGGGCCTGGTGTGTGGCTGGAGCAGAGGGAGTGAGGGGCTGAGTGGGTGACAGCGAGGACAGAGAGGTGACGGAGGCCAGTCTCCGAGGGCTGCCCAGGCCGCAGTGGGGACTTTGGATTTTGTGTGAGTGCACCAGGGAGCTGTGCAAGGGCGTGAGCAAGAGGGGGATGGAATCTTGCGGAGACTGGATCACGGGGGCAGAAGCCTGGGCCCCGAAGGGCTGGTGTCTGGCGACGGCTTCCTGACCCACCTGGGCGTCCGTTCTCTCTATTCCGGGAGCTGCCCCAGCTCGGCCTGCCCCCAGCTCTGGCCGGGGTCACGCTGTGGGCCTGCTCCAGCTCCAGATCCTCAGCCATCACCGTTTCTGGGCCTCAGTTTCCTTATCTGTAAAAGGGGTGACAAAAGTCTCTATCTCATGAGATCGTTGCGAGGTCGAAACAAGATGGGGTGTGAAGAGCAAGCTCCTGGGAACTGCTCAATTATTGGTCGTGCTTCTCATTTGATGAATGATAATGACCTTGTATGGTTTCTGGCTAACTCAGGTTTCTTCAGTGAATTCAAGAGGAAAATATGAATTATTATAAGAGAGAACACCTGGAGGGGGCATAGAGCAGGACCTGGCATACAATGAGTGCTCGGGAAATGTTATCTAAGACAATCAATCCCTTTCACCATGAGCACCACCAACACCATCACCACCATCACCATCATCACCACCATCATCATCACCATGGTCACCATCATCTCTACCGTCATCACCACCATCATCACCATGATCACCACCATCACCACCATCAACACCACCATCCTCACCATCATCCTCACCGTCACCATCATCACAACCACCATCATCACCATGATCACCATCATCTCTACCGTCATCACCACCATCACCATCATCACCACCATCACCATCATCACAACCATCATCACCATGATCACCATCATTACCACCATCACCATCACCACCATCACCATCATCACAACCATCAACACCACCATCCTCACCATCATCTCTACCGTCACCACCATCACCACCATCACCATCATCACCACCATCATCACCATGATCACCATCATTACCACCATCACCACCATCACCATCATCACCACCATCATCATCACCATGGTCACCATCATCTCTACCGTCATCACCACCATCACCACCATCACCATTATCACAACCATCAACACTACCATCACCATCACCATCATCACAACCATCATCACCATGATCACCATCATTACCACCATCATTACCACCATCACCATCACCACCATCACCATCATCACAACCATCAACACCACCATCCTCACCATCATCTCTACCGTCACCACCATCACCACCATCACCATTATCACAACCATCATCACCATGATCACAATCATTACCACCATCACCATCACCACCATCACCATCATCACAACCATCAACACCACCATCCTCACCATCATCTCTACCGTCATCACCACCATCACCATGATCACCACCATCATCATCACCATGATCACCATTATCACAACCATCAACACCACCATCCTCACCATCATCCTCACCGTCACCATCATCTCTACCATCATCGCCACCATCACCACCATCACCACCACCACCATCATCCCCACCATCACAATACCTCCTGATGATACCTCCACATTCCCTGCCTTGTCCTTATGACCCGTCCTTGGCCTCCAACCTGCCCTCTGCTCCCCCAGTCCCCTTCTGGTTGGAAATATTCCAGAATGGTAATACTCGGTCAATTATTAACCCCCATCTGTGTTCCTCCAGAGCTGCCCTGCCCTCCCAACAGCCACAGTGAGCTCCGTGGCTCCTCACCAGTCTCAGCTCCTGAGCCGAGACGACCCTGCCTGACCGCTGCCTGACACCATGCCAGGCGGACTGCCAGTGTGACCTGGGCCTTGTGCTCAGGGGCACTGACTGCATGCCTCTCATCCAGGTGGCTCTTCCTTGGGTGGCAGGTACCACCTGGCCAGGGGGGCTTTGGGGGCTGGGGAGCACTGGGGGCAGTTCTGCCACCACACTGTGCGCTCGCTGCTCCCCCTCCTCCTGCAGACCTGGGCAGAAGTGTGGGAGCCTGAGAGGCATCTCTGGGTGTCACCCACTCTCCCCTGGGGAGGTGCCTCCCAGGCAACTGGGCACTCACACATCACTGCCTTCCATGGGAGGATGGTTGAGCTCCCAGGCACCTCTGCTTCTGTCTTTGCCAATCCCCGTGGCTCCTGTGGCTCACTGCCCTTTTTCCAGGAGGAACCTGTGAAGGAGAGCAGGTCCTTCCCAAAGATGTCTGTCCAGGGGAGCAGTCTGAGACTTGTCCATAGACAGAAGGATCGACTTGGCCAAGGTAAGCACTTACTGGCTCCTGGAGATACTTGGACTGATTAAAGAGAAAAGAAATGCTTTGGCTCAAACGAAGTAAAAGTCATGGGACATATCGCAGTGAAAGTGTAGTGATGCCGGGGCCACAGAATTTCTCTGTGCACTAGTTTGGTTGTTATTGTTTACAAATAACAGGAAACCTCATTAAAATTAGCTCGAACAAGTCAGATTTTTAGACTCATAACTGAAAGTTCCAGAGGAAGATCAGGCATGACTTGATCCGGGTGCAGTTTCTGTTTCTTAGCATTTCTCTTGGTTTGTGGTCCTCTTCAGGGTTAGCTTTGTCCTCAGGTTGGCTCTTCCTGTGGTGGCAAAATGATTGCAATTTCCAGGTCCTAGATGTGCATTTCCCACTATCCAAAGCAAAACCCCCCTTTTTTCTTCCCTCAATTACTAAGCAAAATTCTGTGCCTCACTTTGATTGGACCCTACTGGACCAATGGTTGTGGCCCAAAGATTACTTAACCTCTCTGGTCCTACTCTCAGGAGCTGTAGGCGGGAGAGACCCCCCTCCCCACCATCCCTTACAGCTGCTCATTGCAGGGGGCCCAGTAAGGTGGGCTCACGTTCCCAAACCAGTATTTCTCGTTGCAACAATCTTTAAAGAATGTAAATGCTCTGGAAAAAACTCCCTTCTGAGACTTGAAAATTTTATCTGGAGCCCATAGTGGTGGATGTGTTTTCCACGCCTGAGGGCGCCTGCCTACAAGAGTTCCATTGTTGACTGTTGGAAAACACACAGCCCTGCCCCTGCCACCCCACCCCCTGCCAGGAAGGGAACCAGCTTTCAGAATTAGCCGCCAGCATCCCACACAACAACCCCATTGAATCCAAAGGGCAGCCGGGCAGCGTGAGTGCTATTCTTAGCCTAATTTACAGATGGGGAAACTGAGGTGCGGAGGAGACTGGCTGGCCTGAAGTCACATAGTGAGAAAGGGGTGGAGTTAGGATGTGAACCTAGGCTCTCTGGTTCCAAGTTCCTTCCCTCTCTACCTGTGGGCCTACTGTGTGCCTCCCACGTGTGATCCTACATAAGGAGAGCAGGGGCCTGGATTCATCTGTTACAAGGCCTGGGATACGGTAACTCTCAAGAATGGTTTTCATTCAGTCACTCAACTAACATTTCTTGGGCACCTACTATGTGCCGGACCCTTGTGCTTGGCGCTGGGGATGCAGAAGGAATGGAACAGCTGAGGTCCCTTCCTCCCGGAGCTGACATTCTAGAGGCAAAAGAGATAATAAGTAGAACCAGTAAGTGTGTAATTATACACTATGTCAGGAGGTGGTCGGGGCAAAGGCTACGTGGAAAAAAGAGAGAACAGGGTGGGACGGGTTTCCAGGTGGAAGGTGTAGTTCTGAATCCAATGGCCAAGGAAAGCCTCATCAAGAAGGTGAGGTTTGAGCAAAGCCCTGAAGAAAGGGGGAGAGGGAGAGACCCAGGTGTGCCCCTGCGAGGAGAGTGAGTCCTCTAGCGGATGTCTGGAGGCTGGAAAGGCGCCCTCTGTGGTGCTGGAGGACCAGCCGGGAGCCCAGGGTGGCGGGAGCGAGTGAGTGAGCGGTTGAGGAGGGGAGATGATGATGTCAGAGCGGTGACAGGGGACCCGCCAGAGCAGTGACTTCTGGGTCGTGGGTCATGGTGAAGACTTCGCCAGGAGAGAGCTGCAGCCAGGGGAGGCTCCGAGCCAGCAGGGCCCTGCCCTGACTCAGGGGCTTACGGTCTCCCCGCGGCTGCAGGTGGGCTGGGACCAGATGGAGGGCCGGCGGGGGAGCGGGGAGCCTGGGGAGCGGCGTCTGTGGGGTCCAGGACGGGCCAGGGTGGGGGCCGTGGGGGAGAAGTGGTTGGTTCTGGAGGTATATTTTGTGGGCCAAGTCTCTTTTCTAACCTGCTGTCTGTTGTCGGGACGGTCAGATTTACACGGGGTCCTGTCGTCCTTTGGTCACTCCGCTCCCTGCCCCCACATACACACGGGTGTGGAGCCCGTCGACCTGGCGTGGGATCCCAACCTTGACCCTTGGGTAACTGTGCGCCTCGGGACTAAGTGACAGCCTCTTTCTGCCACACCTGTCCCCACGGGATGAGTCACGGCCGCCTGGCAGGTGGTGAGGCCGGCCGCCCGGTAGAGGATGACTCGTTGACAGTAGAGTGAGACAGTTAGCGATCGTTGGTAAATGACTCAGGGATGCGCAGGGGTGTGGAGTTGGCTCTGCAGGGCGCGGCACTGCCTTCTTCGACACGGGTGCAGGGGGAAGGAGAACGGGACTGCAGGGATGTCAGGGCCCCTCGCCAGCAAGCTGCTGGGTCAGTGCCTCCCGAGAGCCACCGGCGCCAGCCAAGCTCTCAGAACTGGAGACTCATCTCTCTGCGTCCAGAGCCAGGCGGGAACCTGCCAGCCCCCGCACCAGCCCCCGAGCCCCAGGGCCCCCCAGCGGGCGGGGCCCCGGCAGCCAGGAGCCGGCAAGGCCCCCACAGCGGGGGAGGGCCAGAGCCGGGCACCCTGCAGTCAGGGACGCTGCAGGCCAACCAAGTGAAGGAAGAGGGAGACACCGGGGGAGGGTGAATAAAGTGCACAAGGTTTCATCCACGAAGAAAGAAATTTATAGACTATTTCATCTATACCACGTGCCATATCCGTAAACCCAGAATTCTCTAAGTCCGCTTAGATTCTGTTTACTTAACACTTTATCCAATGCTGAGCTTACCTTTTCCTCCATTCCTTTGCCATTGTGTTTTTTTAATCATGCGAGGAATTAGTTTGTATTAACTTGAATTCGAAATTTTTTATTCCTTGTCTGCAACTTTGAGTTTGAATTTTTGTCACGACAGGAAAGTTACCTAAGAGCACAACGAACCCACACGCCCTTCATGGGGATGCGCCGATTCTTACTATCTTGCCTCATCTGCTTGCGCTCCACATATCTGTACCTTAGTTATTATTTTTTTCTGCGTGTCTGGCCTCGCAGGCATCTTCTCCTGCCTGTCTTCGAGCAGGCGGGCACCGTGGAAGATCGGGTCTTCTCTGCTGATACTTGCCCAACAAAGCCTTTAGGGGAGGGAGTCACAAAACGCGACTAAGCCTTCCCTTAATTGTGCGTTTTCCCCAGTCGTGGGCGGACTCGGGAAGACAGTCCTGGGGTCTTTCCTGCATAAACCACGCCCGATCCAGCCTGGGCTGCGCCCCTCCAGGGTCTGTGCTGTAACGGAAGGCCCAGAGGCGGAAGCAGGTGTGACGGGAGGTGGGTCTCCCTGTCCCGTATTCCCTCCCGTGAAGCTTCCATCCAGGGGGAGATGGCCTTCCCCCTCCAGCCAGTGCTGTCAAATGGGAACACGGATGCTGTGTGAGGGTGTGTCTTCCTAATAAACTAGAAATGCAGCTTAGATATTGGAAAATCCCGATGCTTAAACATTGGCGACTATTGATTTTTGCAGTACTTTGTGAACCAAAGGAAACATGTACAATCGTTGGGCTTGGGCCCTTCTGAACATCAGAAACAAATGGCAAAACCAAAATTAATTAAGTCTGCGTCAGTAACTACGTAACGCCCTATGGCTTTGATTTCGTGCTTCAATTCGGCATTCCTGAGAGCTTTGTGATGTTCAAAAGCTACCTGTAGGTTTGGTTTATCTCATCTTGCAAGAATTCCTAGGATACTGAGAAATCATGGCTGATCACAACTTCGGCTGGTTCTTTAGGGCCAAATGATGTCAAAAGCAAAATGAAGGGCAAATATTTCAAATGACTTTATTATTATTACTATTTTTAAAGATTTTATTTATTTATTTGACAGAGAGAGAGATCACAAGTAAGCAGAGAGGCAGGCAGAGAGAGAGGGAGGCAGGCTCCCCCATGTTTTTATTTCTAATTTTTTAAAAATATTTTATTTATTTATTTGACAGAGAGAGAGAGAGATCGCAAGTAGGCAGAGAGAGGGGGGAAGCAGGCTCCCCGCCGAGCAGAAAGCCTGATGCGGGGCTCGATCCCAGGACCCTGAAATCATGACCGGAGCCGAAGGCAGAGGCTTTAACCCACTGAGCCACCCAGGCGTCCCTAAATGATTTCATTATTAATATAATATATAACATATATTTACATATAAAAGATTATATATACAGCCATATCTATAAGAGAGGAGACTTCAGATATGATTGAAGTCAAATTGACCTAGAAGACACCCTAAAAGAGATCCCAACTCCCTGCAAACCTTCCCCAAGAGTCAGTGTGCATGCCTTCACCCGTCCACATGGGGGTCTCAAGTCCTGCCTCCCCGGGGCCTGAAGCCCCAGCCCCAGGCCAGCACAGGGATGCTGTGGGATGACACAGCTGTGGGATGCTTAGGGATGACACATTCCGGTCCAGCCCCAGGGTGAAGTTACGGTTGGTCTGGGTTGAGTAAAAGCCCCATAAATGAAAAGCCACTGTAACTAAAGGTTCAGGAAATGAAGTTGGCAGAAGTTGGTTTCCCAGGCTGAAACCAGCCCTTAGATATATTTGTTGGACTAGCATAATTTTTAAAACCTGCACATTAAAAAAAAAATCTAGTTAACTTTTTTTAAAGCAACCTCTGCACCCGGTGTGGGGCTCAAACCCACAACCCTGAGATCAATAGTCCCATGTCCCACTGACAGAGCTAGCCAGGAGCCCCTGAACCAACTTTTAATATTGGGAATTCCGTATAGAGATTCAGGTTTCTGACATCGGTTGAAAATGTAGCGGCAGTTGGCTGGGATTATGTAGAGACTACCTTTCAGTTCTTTTAATCACACTTTTTTTTTTCTTTTTCAAAGTAGAACATTTTCAGACTATGAAATTTAGAAGGTACTGAGAGGGAGTCTTCCTTCACCCCCTCCCCCAGCCTCTCACTCCTCCTCCCCAGAAGCAGAATATCCGAAGATACTTCACTCATGACCAAGTGTACGCATGCACATTCTTTTCTGCCTCACAGATGTACTTCTACACATTTTGCTTTTTCCCCCGTAGCGAGAGACGTCTGGGAGCTGCTTCTGTCTCTGTCTGCATGAGCTGCATGGCTAGCTACAGTCTCCCATTTGCCCAGTTGCCAGCGCTCCTTAGGGCCTCATGCCTGTCCTGCTTCACTTGTTCACAAGTCTTGCCTGGCCCCTTTGGCATCTCAGTTTGCAGAATCTGGCCCAGGGGAAGGACAGCCTGGCCACAGAGAGCTCGCCCCTTCTCACTCTCCGAAGCCTGCAGTTCCTGAACTTCCCAGCAGAGGGAGACACCACTCAACCGGCAAGAACACCAAAGGGGTCTTCCCAGGGACACAGTAATACTGAAATGTCTGGGCAAGGAGGGATGTATGCTCTCTTCCCAGAGACAAAGACCCTCTTAGCTGGACTGGGATCCTCCCCTCCAGGCCTCCCTTAACTCTGTTTCTGTCTCCCCCGAACCTCCCACTTTGACTGAGCCCCACCCCAAGTGTCCCCTCCGCACCATGTAGGGACTAGCTCCTTCCTAATGGGAGGAGGGTAGTCGGTGGGTGGGGGCGGGGAGGCCTTGTCCTAGTCTAAGGCCTGGGATTGAAGAATTGCCTGAGGGAGCCACAGAAAGAAAGCATGTAATTGGGCGTGCCTCCTTTGCTTCCCCATCCCTTCCTGCTAGGAAGTGGGGGGTCCTTTCTCTCTGTCCCCAGCAGGCAGGCCCCAGCAGAGTCTTGACCTCGGAAACCCCCTTTCCCCATCTTGCACTCCACAGTCTCCCTGGCCTGGCTCCTGCAGCCCTCTGCCCCACCCCCGAGATGGGGTTGGGGGTCGCCTGGAGTCCAGCTGGTGGCCAGGGCACAGCCACCCCTTTCCTGGCCCTGCCCCCCCCCATGACCCCAATCCTCCGCCAGCCACTCAAAGGCGCCTTGTTCTCCATCCAGCCCCCAGACAAAAGTCCCTCTGTCTAAAAAGGCAGAATTGGGGGGAGGGGGCACCCCAACGAGGACCATGTGGGGCCCTACACAGACCCCAGCCAGAAGGAATGCCATGAGGAGGAGGGGCAGGAGGGGGGAGGGAGGGGAAGGGAGCCTCGCACAGTGCAGTGGCCTTATCCGGAGTGGGAGGCAGCCTCCACCCCAACGCCCACGGCATAGACCCGGGCATCTGGCTCCCGGCACCCTTGGGAAGAGCCTGAGCTGGGAAGGTCTGCTCGACGCTCAGAAACCAGTCCCCAGTCTCTCCAGGGCATCATGGGCATGTGGGAGAGAGGTCATGGTCTAAAGCCCAACAGCCCCCACCCCTCCACTCCCACCCCTTGTGCACCCCGACTTCCGCCTCATGGTCTTGGTCCTATCAGACTTTTCTGCTGACCCTCAAACTGTCAAAAGCAACAAGTGGTCTGGAAGGGGACCTTAGATGTCCCACAATTGCCACCAAGCCCTCCTCCAAGCGTAATGCGCAAACTCAGTGAAACAAATTTGATAATTACACCAAAGCATCCCTTTTGGGGTGCTGCCAGGCAGAAGCTTTGCTGTTAAAGACCCCAAATTTCTTCCTTACAGGTCCTTTTCACGGGGGCAAGAGATTGAAGAAAGCCCCCTCCCTGGATGTGAGGGGCAGAATTCCAGCCCATCCTATGTTCCTTCTGCCTACCTGAAGCTGCTGCGACCTTGGGGACCTCAGGGAGCTCCCTGCTGAGAAGAAGGGGTGGTAGCTGTCTCTTTAAGAGCAGGAACGGGGTGAGAGAGCCCCCGAGCTTTAGGGAGTCTGACTTGTTCTCTACCTGCCCAGGTTTGCCTAGGGCGTGGCAGCTGCGGATGAAGGCGGGACTCAGGCTTAGCAGCCACAGTCTCCCCCTTCGCTCCTGGAACTTTCCAAGCAGCCTGGGGAGCCACACAGGTGAGCGCTGGGGTCCCCTCCCTCCAACACCCTTCTTGGCTCTCCCCCCAAACTCTCCCTGCCCCTCTCTCCACTGATCTCTGTTAAAGACACTAGAACTTCCTCTCTTCAAGGATCTTTTCTGGGGGGCAGGGGACAGGCGATTAGAGAAAGCACCTTCCAGTAATGTGATCATCTCCCCATCATTCTCCCTTCAGGGGGCTGGGTGAGCTAGCTGGGATGAGCCCACCAGGGGGATCGGGGTGACTGGGGAGATCGGGGGTGTCTGAGTTGACCAGAAACATCTGGATTGGGGGTATCTGGGTGGATCAAGGCTGGATTGAGGGTATCGGATGGGGGGGTGACTGCGGGGACTTGGGGCGTCTAGGGATTGAGGATGTGTGGGTCCCAGAGACCTTTTGGAAAAGGGGATGGTGGCTTCCCGGGGAAGCTGTAAAGTGGGGAGCTGGGTAGGAAATTTCAGGGACATGGGGGAGTCCTTCTGCACAGGCTTGGTGGGCCTGGCCACCATCATGGAAGAACAAAGGGGATAGCAGAGGGCGGACCGTGGAAATGGCCATCACAGGGGTGTTGGGACCGGCAGAGCAGGGAAGGAGCCCAGCGGGCTGGGCAGAGCCTCTCTCTGCCGGCTGTCTTCCCCTGCGAGCCTTCGCACCAACTACAGTCTGTCCGGGGCATCTCAGGAGCCCCCTCCAACAACAGCCTGGGCGGGGAAGGTGAGGGCAGATGCCCAGACACCAGCTCGCAGCAGCCTGCCCTGCGGGAGAGCCAGGCTGGGAATGTGGCCCCGGGGTTGGGGTGCGGCCGCGATCACTTGCAGGTCTCCCCTGGGCCAGGGATGCTGGGACAGATGCCCGGGGGATGGGGAGTAGCAGCGCGTTGGCAGCCAGGGGGGACTCGGTGAACTCCATGGCAAGAGGCTTCAGAGTTGGGTCCCCGGTGACAGCATACAGCGTTCAGCTGGGTTAGCAGGGCTTACGGGGCTGTGACAGCACCGTGGGGTGACCACGGTGCCAGCCCCATGAAGCTGCGGAGATATCCGAGTAAATAAGTGAAGAGCTGAGACCAGTGCCTGGAATGCGGTGACCACTCATTGGGCCCTAGCTCCTATAACCGGGGCGTCATCTCGGGGTGACGAAGCCTCACGAGGCAGCTTTAGACAACAGCTGGTCCTTCCGCAGACCTGTGCCGGGACCCACCAGGCTGTCCCGCCCACACACCCCCTCCAGCTCTCCTTCCCCAATCTGCGGGGTCCCGAATGTCTTAGGAATGCTCCCCGAAGCTATGGGCCCCCTTCCTGCAAGAAATGGATGCATCCGAGTCCGCCATATGGGATTCACGGCTGGGAGGATGCCCAGGACCTGAGTGGGCCCAGGGGGAGGGAGGGGCCCGTGAGAACGTGCAAGAAACGGAAGGGAAGGCGGGGTGGGGGTGACACGGAGGGTGCAGAGAGAGACGGGGTTACTCTCTTCGGTGGTGGAGAGGAGTCGGGGGTAGAGCAGGGAATGTCAGATGGCTTAGTGAGGGCACGAGGGCTGGAAGAGATCACCTCCGGGGTTGCCGGAAATGGGTGACGGCACAGCAAGGTCATTGGCCGGGGCCCAGCTCAGGGTGGCGGAGGACGACGTGCTGGCTCTCGCTAGCAACACTTTGGCAGTGTCTGCCGGCAGCAGTGGGGCAGGGGCTGGGAGGGGACCGGGGGTCACACAGAGACAGGGGCCTTGGCTCAGGCACTCGGGATGGGGGGAAGGTGGGCTGATATCAGGCCAGGAAGGGGGCGGAGGGGTTCTTCTTGCTGGACAGGCCTATCTGGGGAAAGAGGAAATAATGGCTACCAGGAGGAGCTTGGCAGGGCCAGGGGTAGGCGCGGGGGCAGGGGCAGGGCCGGGGTAAGGGCTGGGGCAGGGGTAGAGGCTGGGGCAGGCGTACGGGCTGGGGCTGGGGCAAGGGTAGAGGCAGGGGCAGGGTCTCTGTCAGGGGCAGGGCCAGGGGTAAGGGCTGGGGCTGGGGCGGGGCAGAAATGAGGAGCTGTTGGGGGCCGAAGAGGACGCTGGGGCTGCAGCCATGTGACTCCTCTCTGCTCTGGTCCTCACCCCTGCCCCATCCTCTAGCCCTCCCCTCCCCACACCCTGCTCTGAGCAGCCCGAGGAGCCAGCCCGAGGTCTGCAGGGTCTGGGCCGGGCAAGCAGGCTCTGAGCTGTCTCTGAGAGACACACCCGGGAACCGGGCCTCGTGCCACTTGGCTCCCTCCATCCCGTTTCCCAAAACACCCCGAGGCCCTGAGAGTTCCGAGCCTTGAACAGCCGCTGCAGAGCCCGGCTGCTCGAAATCCCGCTCCCTGGCAAGGTGACCCATTTTCAGCTTTCAGAGCCTCAGTTTCCCCATCACCAGGGCCATGCCCGTAGAGCCCCAAGTCTGGGTGGAGCAAGTGGTTCCTATGGCTCCTCTCCAGGTTTGTGTTGCTAGCCACGCCCCTGCCCTTGGCGGCCCCTCCTCACCTCCCAGCCAGGGGTGGGGGTTGGTGCCCCGGAGGAGAATAGGGGAGGACGGGATCCAGAGGCACCGGTGGTGGGGGGGCACCTCCAGGCTGCTAGAGCCGGACCCTCCCCCCACCCCTCCCCCTCCAGGCCAGCTGGCTGCCATGCGGGAGGTGACACTGAGCCTGCTCGTCCTCCTGGCAGGTGAGTGCCCCCGCCCCTCACTGCCTTTTCCCCAAACCCCGCCACGGAGTGGTGGCCAAGCCCCACGTCTGTCTGTGCGTGTGTCTGCCTCCCCTGTGGGGCGGCGACTCCCCGGACGGCATCTCCTTGAGGGTCGCGGTGTCGCACTGGTGGTTTCAAGGTGCATGCAGAGACAGGCCCCCCTTGAGGTCTCCCTGATGAGAAGGCTCAGCCCCCCCGGTGCCGGGTCTTTAGCACCTCCCTCGCCCTTTATTACAAGAGGGAGCTGGGAGCTTCGAGGTTGCAGCCGTTATGGAAATCCTTTGTGCCTCAGTTTCCCCAGCTCTACTGGTAAGTACTTAGTTAGTAGGCCCTGTGAGGATTACACAAGTTGGTATTTGAAAAGCAGTTAGAGCAGGGCCTGGGACTGAGTAAGCACTAGGTATTTGTGCTTTAAATATAATTAGAATGTATAATCGCCCTTGAACACACAAAGGACAGTGCTTGGGCCCGGAGCTCAGGTAGCCCACCGCTTCGAGCCAGAATGTAATCCTAGTCCTTCGCTTTTATTGTATTTTTTTATCCCTTACATCGGGCCAGGCTGGCATTCCCTTCAGGGTAGGGAGAGAGGGCCGAATTTTTAAAGAAAGCGTATTAAGCTTATAATTAGTAATTTGCTCTACAAGGAAGCAGTGAGCCAGCACCCGAATGGGTGGGGTGTGGACGAGGCTCCGAGAATGACCTGGGACCTGGGACCATCTGTCACCTCCACGAGGATGTTGCTCGGTTTCTGCCGGAGGGAGGATTAGCCCGGTGCCTGGAAATATCAGGCCAAAGAGTGGTCCCAAGCCACCCAGGCTAAAACCTATTTTGGGAGGCAAAATGTGGGCGGGCCCGGGGTGGGGCTGGGGGAAGCCCACACCTCCAGGTTTGGGGCCGGGACCCCTGTGCCCTCAGGAGGCAGGGACTTCAGTCCATCAGGGGCTCCTGAGGCTCTGTGACCCTGCCTCCCAGCTTTGCTGAGGCCAGCAGGCCATGCCCTCTCCTTTCCGCTTCTCCCAGCAGGCCTGCCTGCCTTGGACGCCAACGACCCAGAAGGTGAGTCAGGATCCTCCACCAGGCTCATGCCCACCCCCCCCCCCCGAATTCTACCCCCTACTCTTGCCTCCTGGCTGTTGTCAT
The DNA here is from genome assembly GCA_028533885.1 of Nasua narica. Classification (NCBI taxonomy): domain Eukaryota; kingdom Metazoa; phylum Chordata; class Mammalia; order Carnivora; family Procyonidae; genus Nasua; species Nasua narica. Next base: position 12,910,114 of record CM052803.1, on the reverse strand, counting down.
AGATTCATATTCTTTTTCTCTTTCTTTGCAGATAAAGACAGTCCTTTCTACTATGGTGAGAGCTTGTGCCCCTCTCTTGCCCACCCCCCACTCTCCTGCACCCCCTCCTAACATTTTGCATCCGGGGTCCCACAGGGCTTGGGTGGGAGTCCCATGTGGGCGAAACAGGGGGCGAGGATAGGAAGGGGTAGGGATGGGGCGACACTGAACCGTCAACACCGGAATAAAGGAACGAGCCACGCGGGTCTGGTCCCCGGGAAGGTTCTCTGCGGGCAGGATAGCCGCACACAGGAAGCGGGAGGGTTCACAAGAAGCCATTGTTATGGTTCAAGTCAGGAGCCAGGAGGAGGCTGGTTTTTTGCAAAAACTGCCTAGAGGAGGGGAGCTATGGGGTGGCCTTCCTGCCGTTGCTCCCACACACACAGCAGACTCACTGCCCCGGACCTTTGTACTTTCCACCCCCCCGCTGCCAGCGCCCCCACCCCCCACCTCACCTCCTGGGGGCTCTGCTCAGAAAGGCCTTCCCTGACCAGTCTCCCTAAAAGAGCTGCCCTCTGACTTTTTGTTCCCCAGCTCTGCTTATTTGCCTTCAGAATGCTTATCTCTACCTGACCTTCCATTAAATCTCTTATCGCTTGTTTGTGTGTAAAGGAGAATGTGAGCACTGGAGGGCTGGGGCGGGGCGGGGGGGGGGGGGGCTATCTGTTCTCTCCGCTCTGTACCCGCAAATCCCTGCCCAGAGTCGGGGCCTGATACCGACCTGTCGGATAGATGGAGGTTTGGACGGGGAGGACACAGGCAGGCACTGATGGCCTTGTCTGGGTTTTTCCTAGACTGGCACAGACTTCGGGTCGGCGGGCTCATCTGCGCCGCGGTTCTGTGCACCATCGGCATCATCGTCCTCATGAGTGAGTGGGGACCCTGGAGGCCGAGCTGGCAGGGCAGGGCTGTGGGTCCCCTCCCCCAACCATCCTTTCTCCCCTGACAGGTGGGAAATGCAAATGCAAGTTCAGCCAGAAGCCCAGGTAAGTTGGGTTCCCCCTGTCCTGGGGGAAAGAACTAAATCCCGCAGAAAGAAGCCTCCTAGCTCTGCCCTGGAGAATTCCTGCCACTGAGATGTTCCAGGTTTATCCTTCAGAGCTGATAGTCTTCAGAAGGCCCCCCAAAAAACTTTGGTCCCATTCCAGGCAAAATAGCAAGGAAGCTATGTCAGGGCAAGCTGAGATTCCTCTAGCCTTAAGGGAGAGGACAAGGGGGATGGATACACATCTCACCACTTTTCTTTCCCTAGGCACCATCCAGGGGATGCCCCACCTCTCATCACTCCAGGTAAGCCAGGAACAGAATGGGGAGGCAGGGAACACGGGATGTGAGGACTGGGGTCATGTGAGTGTGCGTGCCTGTGTGTGCACATGCCTTGGGGAGAAAAGTCCATCCGCTCTCACCAAGCTGACCCATCATCTCTCCCAGGCTCTGCCCAGAACTGTTGAGGATGGCTCTGCTGAAAGGACACAGAGGTCCCTTCTCTTCCTCCAAGTCCTGGTTCTGCACAGGAGCCCGGACTCCAGGATGGAACTCTCCCTCCTCCTCAGAGCACCTTGCCGGGGCCTCACCTTAACCTCTCACTGGAGGGGGTCTCTTTTTGCTCAATGTTTATTCTAAATATGGCCTTTTTTTCTAAAAAAGGCCTTGCCTCCTTATCCTTTATTCTAAAAATTGATTAGCCAGAGTGACCTCAAGACTCCCTATGTGTACATCGGGGTGGGCTTTTGAGGACTAGCAGAAGGCGGACACACACTGGCAGCTGGGACAGAAGCTGGCAGATGAATCTCTCTGTTGGAAAAAGTTCAAGTCCTGCTGGTCGGCATGAGGCCCGCCCTCCGCCCCCAAGGCTAGGGGAACCGCAAGGGCAATTTAAAATTTTCTAGTAGCCAAACAGCGGACGCTTTGGGGAGTGAAAGAGAGCTTTAACCAGATGGAATGCTGGGATATTCTAGCGGACACTGAGACCACCCCGGGAAAACAAGGATGTGGATCTTCCCACCACAGTATAAGTAGTCAGATAAATTACGATTTTAATAGGAAGACCCCATGACCCTCCCACACTCCGAGACCCCACTTTACCATAGAAAACCCTCCCTAATACCCGACTGTCCCTGTGAGGCCTTTAAATTATTCCTCACGACACTCTTAATGATATATAGAGGTGTGAGAACTTCCAAGGAGCCTCAAACTCCCTTGAGACTCCCCAATACGCAGTAAGATCTCCAAAATGACCCCAAGGGCCACCCTATAAAATGCCTAAAACCCTTTAAAATACCCAGAACTATCTTTTACGATCCCCTGAGTCATGACCCCAAGAAAAAACCCACAATAAACCAGAGACTTGTCCCCTAATAATGCCCTTCTATCCCTCAAACATCCCATAAGCCCCTCCCCCACAACCCACGAGCCCACACTCCTGGGGTAAGCGAAAGCACACCAGGGCAGCCAAAATGCACCCCCGGGGCAACCCCCCCCCCCAAATACTGCTCCTGGGACACCACTCCTCCCCCATGTTATCCTCTCCCAAAGATCCCACAACAACGAGCGGGGCAGGTGCACAGCGCGTTTATTGAGCTCATACGCTTTCTGTCCTCCCCTGTCCCTCATGGGAGATGGGGAGCCGAGGGTCCCCGCAAGAGCTCCTGCTTTCCCACCTATTTCCCGTGCATGCGCAAGAGGGCCAACACGCTGGGCTTCCGCCTTGGCAGCAGGCATGCGCACAAGCATCGGAGGACGTTAGCAAGCCTGGCTGGGAAACCGGCCCAGCGACTGATGACGTCATGGAGGCGGGCACTAAAAGCGATTGGCCGGATTGAGTTTAGACGGAAAGGCAAGCTCCCTCTTCCTCAGTACTTTCTCAGGGAGCGGGAGGGGTGGGCGTGGGTTGAGGGGGGGGGCACTCCCAGACCTCACGGAGTTCTGCACATTATCGCACGCCCATGACTGGTATCCTGGCTCCTTGCAGTGCCCCAGCCCAAGCCCCCAAGTCATCTTTAGTGGGGGCAGGTGTTGCCCCCAGCCCAACATGTTGCTTAAAGACTGGAAGGACAGCTCTTGCCTTGAACTTGGCCTGTGGTCAGGACCTCACAGGTACCGTCAGATGCCCGAGTATGGCCAGGAGGCCACTCAGGTGGGTGTCCAGAGGCCTGGGACTCCTGGTGTTGGTGCCGCCTTCCCTCCCAGCCATGGCCAAGGTCCCGCGGGGTCTCAGGCACTGAGGTCTAACTCGTGATGCTGGTAGATCTGTGTGGGGCCCTTGAAGCAAGCAGCAAAGAGGAAGCGTCCGCCGGCCATGGTGATGTGAGCAAAGGCACGAGGGGCCACCAAGGCTGGGGGCCCCAGCTCCTGGAGAGGTTCCAGGAGCCCCTTGTCAGGCTCGAGGCGGAAGACCTGGCTGAAGGCGAAGTCGCTGCCCAGGATGGCCAGCTGGTCCCTGGCGATGAGCAGTGGCTGGAAGACGTGGGCACCACGTGAGGGAAGTTGCTGCAGGAGGCGGAACATGGAGCCATCCCAGCGCATGACCTGTGAAGCGTGGCGACCAGTTAGGGCCTGGGGTTCAGGAGGGCCCGGCCTGCCGGGAGTCCTTTGGGTTCCAGAGCACCTGGAACAGCTCGGAGCCGGGCCCGTGGGTCCCCACTTCCGTCCCTGCTCCCACACACACGTCCCGGGAACAGCCGAGTCAGACCACCGCCTTCTAGGCTCAGAGCGCTCCACTCGGCTGTTCCTCACCCCAGAATGAGAATGCTGGAGCGGGTGGGCCGTCAGCCTCGGGGCTCCGGAGTGTGGTGGCTGCGTCAAATGGAAGGCTCAGAGTGGGGGGCCAGTGTCAGTGTTGGGGGGATAGGAAGTGGCTTATGGTCACTTAGCTTTGAGGAGTCACGGTGGTCTTAGAGTCGGTGGAGGGGGTGGGGGTGGTCAGAGTTCAAAGATCAGTACCTCAGGTGGGGTCAGAGTTCAAAGGTCAGTCTGTGAGGTCAGGTCAGAGTTTAGAGGCCCCCGCTGTGAAGCCAGTCAGGTCAGGTCTGTGGCCTCCACCGCCTGCCCCGCCGGACCGGGCGCAGCCTCACCATGGAGTCCCCGATGTAGCGTGTCAGGCACAGGAACACATCCCCCCCAGCCTGGAAGTGGCGTGTGGCGTAGACGTCCTCGGCCTCGGGGATGTCCGTGCGCCTCTCGAAGCGGCCGCCGAGCCACTGGAAGAGCACGGGCCGCTGGGAGGCGGAGGCCAGCAGCAGATGGGGCCGGCCGTCCAGCTCCAGGGCCTCGGCATCCGTGTCCCGGTGCCAGGCATGCAGGCTCTGGCGAGGGTAGAAGCCGGGCCCGTCCTGGCACAGCAGCGTGGTGCTGCCCGCCTTGGAGGCGTCGGCCACGACGAAGCAGGGCTGCCCGTCCAGCCACAGGAGCTCGGCATCGTTGGGCCGCAGCAGCCGCCGCGGGGCCAGGGCCTGCGTGGGGGCGAGGCGCAGGCCGGGGCCGGGCCGGGCCCACAGCTGCGAGCCCCCCCAGAGGCGGGCGGCCAGCACGAAGAGGCGCGGGCCCAGCACCAGTGGCTTGCAGGACACCACCGAGGGCGCTGTGGGGGGGGTGGGGCGCGGAAGGGCAGGTTAGGCCCTAGGGCAGGCAGGAGGAGGATGGAAAGGGGTGAGGGGTGGTGGGGGGCTCACCGGACAGCTCTTCCTCAGGCCGGAAGCGCTGCAGGCTGTAGTCCCAGGTGAGGATCAGGCAGCGGCCCGCAAAGGGCTGCGCCAGGACGATGTGGGGCTCCCCCTGGTAGGAGAAAGACTCCACGCCCAGTGCCGACTCCCCAACCGTCTGGAACCAGGACAGCTCTGGGGGTGGCAGGAGAGAGTCAGGTGGGCGCTGGGACCCGGGGGGCCCTCATTGCTGAGCCTCGGTTTGCACATCTCTGAAATGAGGACCGTCGCCGTGTGTGCACCTCATAGGGACACAGAATGGGATCTTTTCATCTACAGATGAATTAAGTCACAACAGCAGAAGAATCCTTTATTTTCTAAGCTGCATGACACCATCAAATCATTGCTTAGAAACAACGTATTTCTCAATTCATTTAGGGACGTTCCATTGTACCCATTCTACAGATGAGGACGCTGAGGCCGACAGGCACAATCCAGCTTTCCCATCTTCCATGAGAGAGGCCTGGAGCATAGCCACATGACCCCAGCAACCCCCCAACACCTCCCTTCTGAAATTAGATGTGGCCCTGTCTAGGCCAAGTTCCCGTGGAGAAAGAGCAAAGTGCTGGCGGTAAGACCCGCCTCCCTTGTTTGACGATGGCTCGTCTTGGACTTGGTTTCTTGCCCCTTCTCCCCGCGACCCAGCAGACAGATGGGCCACGACTCAGTTTCAACCATGGAAACCAGGACAACACCCAGGGGCTGCCCCCCCCCTGCCGGGACTGCTCACCTCGGACCCTTCTGTCTTCTTTAAGTCATGGGATTTGGGGCCTCTTGGGTTTTACGGAAACAATGCGCCAAGGTTGCCCAGTGTGGAGGGGGAGGGGCTGGGTCATAGACTCCGGGTTATAATACTTCACTCTATGTGCGGGGCCCTGTTTCCAGGCACCAGGTTTGGGGCAACAAACTGAGGCACCAAGGATGCCCACCCAAAGGTGGATCTTTGAAAAATGGCCATCATATCATTCCCCCCTGCCCAAAATCCTCCGTGGCTTCCCACAGCCACATGTCAGATCTGGGTCAGATCACTCTGCTCTCTGTGGCATTCAAAGTCCTACACGGTGAGGCCCCTGCTGCCTTTGACTTCACCTGTGTCCTCCCCTTCACTCACTCCCCCAAGATGCTGCCTGCCTTTGATCTGCAAGCAGGACAGACTCTCTGCTGCCTCAGGACCCTTGCACATGCCGTCTCCTCTCTCCAGAGTGCTCTTTCCTCTGTACTTCACTGAGCTACATCTGAATGTAAAGCCACCTCTTCAGAGAAGGCTTCTCTGACGCCCCATGGAAGGTAGGACCGTCCCGCCACCTTAATCTCCCTCATCGCTCCCTGTGTTTATCACAACGGGTAGCACATGTTTGTTTCTGCAGCGTTTTATTTAATGTCTGTGTCCTCACCCGCCAGGGCTCTGAGGGCAGGGCCCATGGCTGTCTGGGTTACCACAGTGTGCCCACTGTCTCTCACAGGGCCGGACATGGAGTGGCCCTCAATGACTGTGGGATAGCTGAATGAAAAGGGACCCTTAAGTTAACTTCTCTGGTTCTATGAGTGCCACAAACCCAAAACACGACTTATACCTAGATGCTGGTAAGAATTGATTATTGCACTGATAGCCTTACCCACTCCCTCAGGAAGCCCTCTCTGGCCCTCCCGTTGCGCCTGGCCCTCGCTCTGGCTCGGGCCGCCTGCTGCCCGGGCTCTCACCCTGCACCGTCCCCTGTGCCGTGGGCTCCGGGAAGGCAAGAGCCAGGGCCGTCCTCGTCACCACTGCGCTTCTTGCACCGCCAAGGACCCATAAAGGTACCGAAACGTGTTTATGAAAAAGCAACGGTTGCTCTTGCATCGCTAGTAACCACCGGAGCGCACACTTAGGAGGGCCTCCCATCCAGGGCTCTGCCCCAGAGGCGGGCGTGGACGCATCACGGAATTTGCAACCCTATGGCACAGGTTATTACCTCCATTTTACAGATGAGGAAACTGAGGCTCAGAGAGCTGATGCTCATGCTCAGGGGCTCACCAGCCAGGGAAGAGCAGAGCCGGGAGCGAGGTGAGCCCTGCAGCCCTGGGAGCCAGGCCCCTGCTCTCCCACCTTCTTCTGGAACCCCTGCTGCCCCTCCCACCCTGTGGGGAAAGCCCCCACCTATGGCTCTGCACTTGAACGTCTTGGGGTCGAGGTGGCGCAGCTGCATGTGGGCCACAGCAGGGGGGCCGGCGCACGCCCCCGTCCCCACGCTGGCATTCACGGTGGGCGTCCACTGCAGCAGCCAGAGGACTCGGCAGTCACACTGGAACGGGTTCCCGCGGAGGTCCCTGGGGCAAGAGGCCGGGGAGGGGCTGCGACCTGGCCTCCACGTCCCCCCGCGCTGGAGGCCCGCGTGCCCCGCCCCCTCCCCCGGCAAGGGTTCCAGGCAGGGTCCTGCAGGTGGCGTGAAAATTACCGAAGAACCGCGGCAGCCATACTTGTCGGTGTTGGCCCAAAGTGGGCCCAGCTCTCCCTTCCCTCTCAAACACCCCCCAACTCCCCGGACCCAGCCAGCCCCCTTGAGCCTCACACGTGAGTTAGGGTCTCCAGGCCTCGGAACAGGAATCTGGGGAGGGTCTCGAGGTTATTATTGGCCAGGCTCCTGGTGGAAGGAGAGGAGGAGGAGGAGCCGTCACCCGGATCGGTGACCCGGGGGTCCTCTGTGTCCCTGGGTGATGGGGTTTGGGGCAGGGGTGCTGTCAGGGCAGGCTGGTGAGGCGGAAGGGAGGGGTGAGGCCCTGGGGGAGGCACGCACAGGTGTGTGAGCGAGCGCAGTCCTCTGAGAGCGTTCTTAGAGATGGAGCCAATCTCATTGTCCTCAATGAAGCTGTGGAGGGAAGGCCGCGTGAGGGGAGGCCCTCGGTTCCCTGCTGTGACCCCGGGGCGCTTGGGGAAACTCACCCCCTCGAAGCCAGAGGCCACTGGAATGTGCTGAAGCCTCCCCAGAAACCTCCCCAAGGTTCCAGACGATCATCCCAGGAGCCAAGAACCGAACCCCGTGCTCGCTGCTGAGCTAACCGTGAACCCTGCCAGCACCGGCTCACGGCCACCAGTGTCACCACCGACACCTCCACCGCCGTCCGTCACGACCGACATCTGGGCCTCCGTCACCATCCACAACCCCGGGGCCACCAACGTGGCCATGACTCAGGTCAACGCCGGACGGTGCCACCACCGCCACCAACCCTGGCCCTGCCACCGAGTCCTGTCATCCATACCCATGCCATCGTCACCAAGCCTCAGCCAGCATCGCCAACAACACGGCCTTCGTGACGACACCAACGGGACCGCCACCGACGTCACCAACGCCAGCACCCTACCCCCAGCCACTGCCAATAGCAACATCGATGCCGGAATTGCCAACGCCCCCAACAGTGACACCACCAGCCTGACACCGGCCCCTCGGACTTCATCATCAGTGTCACCCCCAGCGCCGGTGCCACCGGGGCTGCCATTTTTTACCAACGTCACCCCCACGTCATCATCCTCAATCGTGCCACCGCTTCCCTGTGAGCCCCAGCGACAGGATCCCATCAGCACCATGGTCACGCACCCCGACGCTAGCGTCCCCATCACCCCCATCACCGCCTCAGTTGTCTCCCGTTCTTAGGAAATATTTTCTTGTCTCTGGCCTCTCTGGCCTCTCCCTGGGCTCCGCTAAGTCAGGGAGGGCTAGAAAGAGTCTTGGGGTATCCAGGCCCTCTGTGGATCTTGAGGCACAGAGAGGGAAGGTAAGCAGGCTGAGGTCACACAGCTGAGCAGGAGCCCTGACCCCACCCCAGACACCAGGTCTCTTGCCCCTCCAGGAGGGACATTTGTCCAGACACTCCTCCCTTCCCCAACATGCCAATAAGCCCCTATCTCCCTCTACTCCCGGAGCCCCAGAAGGGTCCCAGCTCCTCTCCCAAACCCTCATCCCCGCTGCCACCGCCGGCCTCACTCACAGGTACTGCAGGTGGGACAGGCCCGCAAACGCATCGTCCTCAATCACGGAGAAGGAGTTGGATGTGAAGAGGCTGGTAGGGGAGCAAGAAAGATTTTTCCAGAGTTGCTGCCCACTCTCTGACATGTTAACATGGGCCCCCACCCTCCACCCTCATGGGTGTGGTCACACACACACACACACACACACACACACACACGCAGGTACCCGCATTGCCTTCGCAGACACGCGCATACGCACACGTGTGCACGCGCCCCTCACGCGCCTGTGCGAACACCCACCCACTCCCTCGAGCTAGTTGTCGGCTGGGCCGGGCCCCACTCACAGCAGGTGCAGCGTGGGCACCCTCAGGAAGCTGCCGGCCTTCAGCTGGGTGACTCCGGTCCTCACGAGTGAGCTGGGGACGTGGGCGATGGTGGGTGAGGAGACAATCACCCCCAGTGCTCCGGGCCCACCCCAGAGCCGTCTCCTGTTTGGGGGACACGGGCATGCTGCCCCAACCCCGGATGTCTTTCCTTCCTGTCCTAGGGAAACAGGCCTTTGCCCTCCTCACTTGGCAGGGATCCTGGCAACATTCAGCTTCCCCCACCAGCCACGGCCTCCCTCCCCCCTCCCCCCCGGGCCCCAAATGCTGCCCTGGGCTTTGCAGTCTCACTTCGGCTCCTGTCCAAATCCCAGCAGCCCCCTTCGAGCCATCCCAACATCCTTTGCTGCCCACCTCCCAAGATCCTGAAGGGTCCCTGCTTCCTTGGGGACCCCGGCACCCTGCCCCCAGCCCCCCGGGTCTCAGGCCTCTGATCCTCGCCCTCAGGCCCCCAGAGGGCCCGACACTCACAGTGCCAGCAGGGTCGGGGCGAAGCTCTCGGGCAGGTCCGGAGAGCCCTCACACAGGGCACTATCCTTGGAGCAGGAGCAGCTCAGAGGACACTTTCCCTTTGGTGGTCTCCAGGCCACCCCCACGCCGGCTCCTGCCAGCAGCAGCAGCAGCACGCCGGCCCCTCCCATGCCCCCCACCCCCGCTGAGGCCCCGGCTTCTCTCTGCCCACCCAGCTCGGCAGGCTGGGGCCACTACCTCTGCCGTGCCAGGCGACCCTCCATTCGGCCAGCTGGTACACTCTGTCCCGCCTTGTCTTTCCTTTCTCCGTCTCTCTCTCAGCCTGTCTTTCTTCCTGTATCCCTTTGGTGGCTAATTTTCTTGTCTATTTCTCTTTCCTTTTCTGTCTCTCTCTCTGTATTTCTGACTCAGTGAGTTAGTCTGTTTCCCACTCTCTGTCTCTGTCTGTTTCTCTCTGTGTCTGTCTCTCAATCTCTGTCTGTTGGCTTGTGTATGTGTGTGTGTGTGTGTGTGTGTGTGTGTGTGTGTGTCCCTCTGTCTGGTGTCTATTCTCACCACCCTTTCCAGTTCCCTGTTCTTCTCCTCCTCCCACGCCCCTTCTCCTTGGAGGTTTGGGAAAGGGACTCACTGGGCACTGGGTGCGCCAGGCAATGCAGCCTAAGAAGGAGGGGGTCAGAGGCCATCGGAAGAGCAGCCCTAAGGAAGGGACTGGATGGCCCCATGGGAGGGGAGGGGCCACAAAGAGCTGGAGCTGCCCGGACCACTCTCAGCCAGCCCCCTCCCCAGATTCCCCACTCCACCCCACTCGGAGTGTGAGGAGGATGTCACCAGGGTGGGGACCGGATGGCTCGGCAGGCCCAGGGGGTGGGAGGAGAGACCACTGGGGGGCTGGAGCCACCCTGGCCACGCCCAGCCAGCCCCCTCCCCGGGCTCCCAGGAGGGTGTGATGTGCCGGGTCACCAAGGCTCAGAGGGGTCCAGCTGCTCCCTCTGGTGGCCATACTGGGCAGGGCAGCTGCCTGGCCCCAAACCCACAGCCTCCCTCCCTGGCCTGAAATTAACCCCTTGGGTGCCCACCACCCACTGAGATAAGGAGCCAACTCCTGGGAAAAATGAAGGTGAGGTTGCCATCCCCCTCCTCAGCGTTGGCTATGCACTAGGCCCTGTCCTAAAACTTTGTCAGCTCATGCCGACCTCATCACAGTCCTCTGATGTTGATCCTATGCTATGGCTATTTTACAGATGGAAACACTGAGGAGAGAGGTCAAGTTCACTTGAGATTTGGCTTACCAGCTGGGACAGAGCCAGCACTCAAGCCCAGGCAGCTGGATCCAGGGCCTCTCCGCGTGATTTTGTATTCTTTCTTGGGAAATCCGAACTCATGGATATTGGTCGTTTTCATTTGGACTAAGCTTTTAGCAATTTGGATAGATTCTGCACATTAAATAAGAAAGAATTAAATAAGAAAGAAATGGCACTCGTTACCCAACCTGAATAGCAGTAACAATAATCATTGAGCACTTCCTGTGCGTCTGACTTAACATGAATTTATTCAGTTCTCACAACGGCCCCGTGAGGCGGGTCATACTACTGATCTGCCCTCTGCAGATGGGAAAACTGAGGCCCGAGGAGGTCAAATGATTCCCTTCATGGCCCTGGCCAGATCTAAATGGAACCCCTCTCCTCCCGCCGCTGAGGGACACACTCAGCCTCTCTGACTAGGGCTGCACACACCCCTAGCCGTTTTACATAATCACCCCAACTTCCCTCTGAGGTGACTATGAGTTTATCCCCATTTTATAGGAGGAGAAACTGAGCCTCAGAGCGGTTACGTCAGGTGCCTGGCATCACTCAGTTAGAAAGTGGCGCACTGGGCCTTGGGAGGGGGAGAAGCCAGGGTCGGGCTGGAGCTGGCCCGGTGCCCCCAGCCCTGCTTGCTTTCCCCGCACCTCTGTCAGCCCTCTCCAGGGCTGCATAAACATCAGGGTTATCATTAACCAGAGACTGCCGGTGACCTTGAGGTGCAGGGCCATGAGGGGCCGGGGCTCAGACGCACAGGGATGAGGGGGCGTTGTAAAGCCCCCTGGTCCTCTGAGGTGGGTCCTCCGCGTGTGTGTGTGTGTGTGTGTGTGTGTGTGTGTGTGTGTCAGGGCTCTCCACCCCATGCCTTTGTCTGAACACGCTCACCTGTTCTCGACCCTGGGTCCTCCAGAGTCTGAGCCCATTATCTGACCCTTTCGGGGGGGGGGGGGCAGGTTTCTGTCCTTAGCCACCAGCGACCTCCGGAGAATTAGCTCCCCCTTGCTAAACCTCGGTTTGCTCATCCCTAAAACGGAGTGGATAATAAGGCCGTGTGGGGTTCAGAGACCTCTGAGGCTGGCCTAGTGTGATACGTATGATCTCGGTGCTTTCTCCGAGGACAGAAAACTGAGGCACGGAGAGGTCACGTGGGCCGCTCGAGGTCGCACAGCCAGGAGTGGCAGATCCCCGACAGGAAGCCAGGAGTCTCTGTCACCAGAGCCCGTGAGTCTGGCCCGCGTGTGAGGACACCGTGGGCGTCGTTCTCCACAGAGTCCCACAGGCCACGCGAGATCGGGAAAGGGGAGCTTTGGGGTTAAACACATGGAGACACGTTTGGAGGTGCCTCACGCGTGTGGGCCACTATGCCGTTGGCCCGTGTGACGGTACGAACACAATGTGCGTGTGTGGCCGTTCTCGTGGTTATGCGTAAGGGTGGCGGGTCGCAGGGCGGGGTCCCGGACAGAATTTCTGCTTCTCTTTGTGCCCACGGCAGCGTGTGCCAGCCCCTGTGTCCATGTGGACGCGGCGTGTGGGCCTTCCTGTCCCTGAAACCGCCGAGAAAGGCCGGCGGCGCGTCTGGGCTTCTGCGCGTGTTGGGTGTGGTGTGTGTATCGGTGTGTTCCCGCGCAGTGATTTGTATGTCTTCACAAGAGTGCGACCGTTTGTGAGGGCGGACACGTGTGTGGCCAGGTCTTCGTGTCTGTCTATGGCATCCGTCTGAATATGTGTGTGTGTGTGTGTGTGTGTGTGTGTGTGGTGTGCCTTCCTGGGGGACCTCACAGTGAGCAGCAGACAACCTACACACACACGGAAATTCCCCACAAGAGCCCTGCCGGGCAGCCCAGGTCCCTGCAGGACATGGGGGTCCAGGGTCAGTGGGCTCCTGAGCCCTCAGACCGGGGTCAGCTTCTGGGCCCAATCCCCTGGGAGCCCCACAGAAAGCCCCTGACCCCCACCCTCCCACCGCCGGGCGCGAGCGGGGAGCGTGCGTGCGGGCATGTGCGTGGATCCGTGGTCCCGTCTCCCCCCCACCCCCACGCGTCCCTTCTCCCGCGATCCCCGACCCGGCCGCCGGCCTCCTGCTGCCGCTCCATCTGAACTGAGAGAGTTAACCTAGCGGGCCAGGGCGGTCTGGGCTGGGGGCCGCCCCCTGGCCCCCCTCCAGCCCCGGCTCCAGTTACAGCCGCTGGTTGGGGAGGGGAAGGCTGGGGTGGGGCTGGGAGGGGAGACCGCTGAGGGCGGCGCAGTCCAGCTCTGGGCCAGGGGGTCCAGAGTGCTCGCCCCCGGCACGGCCGGACGTTTGGGGGCCTTCTTTCCGCAGGGGACAGCCTGATTGGGGTGAGCGTCCCCTGCCCTCCCCTCCAGGCCTCACCCCCTCGCCTGGCCAGGCCACCTATTTTGGGAGCAGGAGTGGCCAGCCCGCTGGGCCAGACAGGAGAGGAAGGGAATGTGGCTGGGACGGTGGGGATCCCCAGGAGTGGGCGTGGGGGTGCAACGCCTCGCTCCCCTGCTGCTGCGTGTGCACCCCGGCTGGGGTGGGTTTTGGACACTCACGTGTGTAGGTCGGGTTGCGTCACGGTTTGGGGGCACTGGAGGCTCAGATGAAGAGAATCGTTTTAGCGACTGTCTCCACCCCGGGTCTGGCTCCAACCAGGAGTTTGGGGGAATGGGCGTTGTCTCCATTCCAGCCCCATTGCCTGTGCCTGAGTGTGTGCGTGCGTGTGTGCGTGCGTGTGTGTGTGTGTCCCTGCCCCTGGCATCTGTCTTCTGTCTCTCAGCCCCACTGCTCTGGGCCTCATGCCACAGGCCTGGTGGCGTCCGCTTGTGGAAGATGTCACCCAGAGGCGGGCGGAGGGGATGTTTTCCCCCGTTCCCATCATTTCCAGAAGGCGAGAAGGGGTGGCCTTTCCCACAGGGGCAGCCGGGCCTCACCCCGGCGGGGTTGTGCATGACCCCCGAGTGGGGGAAGGAAGGCTGTTGCCATGGTGGCCCGTGTGAGGCAAATTCCTCCAGGGTGAAGTGGGAGATATTTATACCCAGGGTCAGGCCGAGAGCCGGCCGGCGGCTCGAGGGCGGGAGAGCTGGGATATTACACGGGCACAGCGAGGCCGTGGTGGGTGGGCAGGTGGGCCCTCGGGCAGGTCCCGGCTGTGACATCCCTCACTCCTCACCCCTCACCGTGTGTGGCTGTGTGTCTGTCTCTCCAGCTGGCTGGGGGAGCTGCCCGGCTCTTCCCCTAGGGTAGGTGTGGGCCATCTGGGGCCTGCTGTGGGGAGACCCAGGCCTGTGGGAGACCCCTGTGGACTGTGTGTGTCTCACCCCTTGCCCTTGCCGTGTGTTGTATGACCCCCACTGTGACTTGTTTTGGTGACACTGTGTCCGATGAAGCAGGGGGTGCCCCTGTTTCTCCCAGTGGCCAAGCTGGATGATGGACACTTTTGGAATCAAACCCCCGGACTCTGATTTAACCCCTTGGGTTCAAGCCCCACTGGTGGGGGGAACGAGGGAACACATTTCTTGACCCTTGGTGTCCCCCAGGACAATGGCGTCTCTCTACCACATCTTGGTTCTCTGTGTGAGTTTTCTCACCATGGCCAGCGCAGGTGAGTCTGGGGTATGTAGCCCACCACCCACCTCAGCCCCAAGGGAGGTGGGGGTGGGGGCTGGGAAGCCCTTCAAGAGAACCAAGTTGGAGACTCCAAGCTAAATGAGTCAGTTGGGGTACCAGGATATTGGGGGTTTCACATGGGGTCCGGTCATAGGCTAGTATTTGGGGTGGGGCAGATGCAAGGTCAGGCAAAGGTGGGCAGTGGGATGGAGGCCCACTTCCCTCAGATGACAGAATCACTGACAACATGGGATAAGACAGGATTTGGGGCAGTTGGGTGACCCCTGCACCCCCCAGGTCAGGGCATATGAGGCAGCTAAGACCTAGAGAGGGCGGGCAGCCTGCTCAGGGTCCAACGGTCCCCAGACTCTCGGCCCAGGAGAGTATAGCCCCAGAAGATCTCTTTATGCCCATCCCTGTCCAGAGTCCCAGGAAGCATCCGACCCCTGACTTCTTTCTCTTTCCAGAAGCTCCACAGGAACACGACCCATTCACCTACGGTGAGGGAGGGAGGGGTGTCTATCCGTGGGAGCTGGGAGGGCGCATGGCCTGGGTTTGTCCATCTTGTCCTTATCACTCCATCTCTGTCTCTCTGACTCAGTGTTTTTGTCTCTGTCACTCTCCTCTCTCTCTCGTCTCTCAGATCTCTGACTCCTTGTTTTGATCTCCCCTTGTCTGTCTCTCTGTGTCTCTGTGTGTCCGTCTGTTTGATCCCTCTCTGTCTCTCTGAGTCTCTTTCTCCTTTAACCTCTCAGTATGGTATGACTCATCCTCTGCTGTGCCTCCCTTTCTCCCCTCTCTGTTCCCCTCATCCTCTCCACCATCCTCCCCTACTTCCTTGTTTCCTTCCTCCTCTCTTCCCTGCCCACCTCCTCCCTTTCCTTCCCACCCTCTCCTCCCCCTGATCCCTCTCTTCCCTCCTCTCTTATCTTCTTTCTCCTCTCATCGATCTCCTCTCTCCCTTTCCTCCTCCCTGATCCTCCTTGCCCCCTCCTCCCCATTCTGCCCCTCTCCTATCCTCCTCCTCCCCTCCCTGCCCTCACTATCCTCCCTGCCGCCCACAGACTACCAATCCCTGAGGATCGGAGGCCTCATCATTGCCGGGATCCTCTTCATCCTGGGGATCCTCATCGTCCTGAGTGAGTATCCCCACCCGGTTACCTCCAGCCCCCGCAAGTGCGGTTTTTTGTCCCCGCTCCGCCCCGTCTCCGCCCCCGTCTCCGCCCCCTACACCGCCCCCTGGACCGCCCCCTCTGCTCCAGCACGCCGCGTTGACGCCCCTACCCTACCCCGCCCCCGTCCCGCCCCTGTCCCCACGGCTCCGCCCCTCGCGAGCCTGAGTCGGCCCACGAGCGCCACTCGGTGCCCGCCTAGAGCCGAATCTCAGCCTCGTCTTCCACCTACCCCCACCCACAGGCAAAAGGTGCCGGTGCAAATTCAACCAGCAGCAGAGGTAAGAGGCCCTTCTGGGCTCTCGCTCACCTACTTTCGCTCTAGAGGGGCGCTGCAGGGTGAGGCGGGGAGTCCACCGGACCCGCAGCCAGAGACCCTTCAGCAAATATGTATTAAGCACCTACTATGTGCCAAGCCCCAAGCCAGGCCCTGGGGACCAAATGGTGAATAAGTAAACTGCCCTCCCTGCCTGGCTGAGCTCCCAGCCCAGTGGGGGCGGCGGCCGTGGGTTCCAGCTTCCCCACAAATATAAAATCACAAAGCGTGGTAAGTGCTGTGAGAGAAAGAGCCACGGCGAAATGAGATCACCGCACTTGGCGGCCCAGTTTAGCTCAGCGTCCTGTTCCTAGCTCTTTGATTCATCTTTAAATAAAAATTTAAAGCAGTGTATGAATACCTTCTCCATGTTAAAACAAGTATAGATGTGATTTTAAATAATAGCTAATATTTAGACCCCAGTGTCAGATATTGTTTTATTGTGAATTACCTTATTTACTCCTCACACCCCTTGTATGAGGTAGGTGCTGTTGTTAACCTCATTTTTCTGATGAGGAAACCGAGGCACAGGGAGGTGAAGTCACTTGCCTGAGATCACTCAACTAGGAGATGAGAGTTCGAGGTTTCTAGCCTAGGCTGTCTCCAGGCTGTCTGCCTTCAAGTCCTTTGGCCACCCCATCCCCCACCAACTTCCAGGCTCTTCTCCAGCACTCCGGGAGGCATTTGTCTCCCCCACGCCCACCCCGCCAGCCGCTTAAACCGCTCCGCTCCTCGGTGCGCCCGGTTTTCTGGCGGACCCCGCCCGAGCCTGCTCCTCGACCATCTCTGGCCCTCAGACAGGGGATCTGTAAATGAGGGCTGCACTGGGGGATTCATGAGGCAGCTGCCTCTTTCCTTTTTCATCCCCAATTCCTTTCGCCAGGACTGGGGAACCTGATGAAGAGGAGGGAACTTTCCGCAGCTCCATCCGCCGTGAGTCTGGGGAGACTTCGGGTGTTTGGGGGTGAGGGGAGGTTCCAAGAACCCCTTTCCTGGCCGGGACAGGAGCGTGGAGGGAGGGGCTTGATCTGAAACCAGAGGTCCGGGAGTTGCCCTGGGGCTCCCCGCTCTGCAGGAGCTGGGATGCGCCTCCTGACACCCCAACTCTCCGTGTTCACCCTCAGGTCTGTCCACCCGCAGGCGGTAGAGACACCTGGCGCGATGGAACCCAGCCAGGTCCTGGAGCTCGGGCTGGACTGGGGGATGGGGGGAGGAGAAGGGGGCGAAAGGTGGGATGGGATGGTTGGGGGCTCTCTTGCCTCTCTCACCTTTTTCGCCCCCACAGGATTCCCCTGGCTCCTGATGCCTCCTACCCACCACCTGTGCGCCCACCGCCCCCTGGACTGTCCTCTTCCCCAGCCCTGCCCCCACAGACTCCTCTCTGCCGCCCAGACTTCAATAAAACGTGCTTTTCTCTCTTGACAGCGCTTGGTGGATCTGTCAGTCCCTCTGCGCGGAAGCCCGGGCGCCCCCTTGGCCCCGGCAGGGGGCGCCCCCACCCTTGGGGAAGGGGCGGGGACGTCGGCAGTGGGCGGGGGCGGGGGCGGGGGTGGCCGGGACGGGGGCGGGCTCTCCGGGCCCCCATTGGCTACGGCCCCCCCCACACGAGGGCTCCCCCCATCTCCCCCCGACATCAGTCCGTCCCGCTTCCAGCTGCTGCAGCCGCGCCTTCACCTCCTCGGCATCCAGCCGCCCCCTGCTCCGGCCCGGCATGGCGACCCCGACCCAGGCCCCCACAAAGGGTGAGCGTCACCCGGGGAGAGGGCGCGCGGGTGGGGAGGGAGGCTCCCGGATCTTAGAGCTTAGGGGAGAGGATCTAGGGAGATTCCAGTACTGAAAAGGGAGGGGAATGGGGAAGGGGATGTCAGTTCCTTCCATGGGCGGAGGCCCCTGCAGTGCACCCCTTGGCGCCCCTCCAGGCCTCGTGGACACCCCCTCCCGGTGGTGTCGCTCCTGTGCGGGACCCGCGGTTGGAGAGCGGCAGTCCCGGGAGAAAGGATGCGCGGACCGGTAGCTATGGCAACCGGGCGGCTGGTCCTGCATAGCGGCGGTAGTGGACGCGAAGAGACGGGCTTCGAGGGTGGGAAGCGGTGGGTCTGCGACCACAGAGGCTCTCGCAAATTTCAGGGTCTCCAAGGTGGGCAAGAGGGGGCATATCCCTCTCTTTTCCAGCGCCGGCTCCTATGGTGGGTGTTTCCAGAAATCCCTGACAGGCAGATTCCGCGGGAAGGAGGGAGAAGGACGGAAAGACAGGGGAGAGAGAGCTGGAGGAAGTGAGAGAGAGAGATGGAAAGAGACAGAAGAGAGAGAGAGAGAGAGAGATGGAAAAGAGTGTGAAAAATTGAGACCCTGAAAGAGAGAGAGAGAGAGAGCAAGAGAGACAGGAGACCCAGAGTCGGAGACACAGAGGGAGACCCTGGAGGAAGACAGATAGAAGGCTGAAAGAGATTGAGAGTGATGGAGAAGGCGGAAAGCAACAGAAAGAAATGCAGAGAAGGAGAGAAAATCAGAGACAAAGAGACAGAGAGGCATAGAGAAAGACACAGAAGAGAGATGGACCCACAGGGCGGGAGAGAGATAGCAGGAAGAGCAGTGTGGGGTGGGGCCGAGCCACTGCGGTGAGCCCCCCTTGGGCAGGAATGGATGGCAGGACCCTCCTCCCCAGCCCGCATGCAGAGGTGTTGTCTGGTCCGGGAGGTACCCTCGGGTGTGCACACAGATGTCCCTCTTTCACCCCCATCCAACCACACGGCAATTTACATTTCACACCCCTTAACCCAGTTATGCGCCCACTTAAATACTCGCTGCCCCCTAACAGCCCCCTTTCTTGAGCCTGCTTCTGCAGAGGAACGCAAGGAAGAATGCTCTAATGGGGGTGTGGGGGGGTTTCCGGCACTGAGAGTAGGGCCAGAGGGGATAGGCCAGTGGTGCTGAGGAGCCCCTGCTGGTGAAGGGAACCCCAGTTCCACTCCGATCTCGCCTTCCCTGCCCCCTTTCCCGGCAGGCAGGGGCTGCTGCACCGAGCTGTATCTGCAGAATTTGAAGCAGGGCGGTGGGGGGGGGGGGGCTGCAGAGGCTGGAAGCCACCCTAGGGAGAGGGGGCAGGGCTGAGCCAGCAGACCTGGCGGGAGCCCAGGGCTTCTTTTCGCAGAGATGGTGGTTAACAGGATCGATGGCAGCAGACGGGCAGAGGTGGGAGGACAGACGCCTCAGCCCTTTTCCCCAGTCATAGCAGAGGAGGGGACCGCAGGTCTTGGGAAACCCTGGGGGAGGGAGAGCATGTTGTGTGTTGCACCACTTAAACTGATTAATGGATCAGTTGGGGGGGCACGAGGGAGGGAGATGAGGGGTCTCCCACCCTGTTAGAAAGCAAGAGGGAGAGATGGGGCAAACAGAGAGGGGATGCAGGAGCACAACCGGGCCTGGGTCCCTATCCTTGAGAAGGACCCTCAGCTTGGCCAGAAGCCAGCCCTGCAGGGGCAACACTGAGAGGTACAAAGGGAGCAGAGGGAGCCGAGACTGGCCCCAGAATTAGACACCTAACCCCCAGGACCCCACCCAGCCTAGGGTGACCGGACCCATTACCTCTCTTCACCTCTTAAGATGCCCCAGTTGCCATAGCAACCACCTCCTTCCTGATGTCTCCCTGGCAACTGGCCAGGAGTGGTGCACATTTCTTCTTTTGCCTCCTGGCTCCACCCTTAGCCCAGTCTTGCCCTAAGGAACCAGATTCCTGGGGTGCCAGGGACCAGAAGAGGGACTTTTGCATAGAGCCCGGGGCCCCCAGGGTGGAACCAAAGAGGATTCTGGAGCAGGTGCTCCCCCGGTGGGCTCCCGATGGTTTGGGAAGGCCGGGTATTTGGCAACCCAGGAGACAAAGTAGGCTAATCCAACCGCTCCACCCCTGATGCGGCTTCCTGCAGCCTGGCAGGGGCTCTCATTCATTCATTCACCTGCGCACTCACTCATGTATTCATTGTTTCTTTCATTCATTCCAGAAAACTTCTTCGAAAGACTTTTGTAAATGTCAGGATTAATGGCAGAGGAGGCAAGCAAACTTCCTCCCCATCTGGTGGGGGAGCAAAGACAGCACATACGACTCTAAAATAATGTTTCCCCACCTTGACGCTTCCGAGGATGATTTTTGCCCTATCCAGGTGTGCCCCACACTCACATTTAGTATTTTTCCTTTAAAGGTTTAGCTTTTGACAAAACATAACTAGCTTCATTTTATATCACCATCACAAATGGAAAATCAGGACCTTCCCTCCTTCCCTCCTTCCTTCCTTCCTTCCTTCCTTCCTTCCTTCCTTCCTTCCTTCCTTTTGCCTTAAAGGCAAGTATAAACATGATCTTTAACAAGTGACTCCACATTTCTGGGCCTCAGTGTCCTTCTTTGTGGAACGAGGGTGAAGACAGCACATGCATCAGGGAGCGGCTGTGTAGAGTGTGTTAACACCTATGATGTGCTTAGAACAGAACCCGGCATGCCGTCAGTGCTATCAAATGCTGGTTAGATAAGTCAATAAAGGAGAAAACCAGATAATGTCACAAAATTCGACAGAGCTGCCTGCTGAAGGCTGTGAGCCCACAGACAGTGTCCTCGTGGAGAAAAGAGGGAGCTTAGCAAGACAGAAGGTGTTAAAGACGCCTCCACACCTACCCCACACTTCCTCCTTGAAGACCGGACAGGGCACTGAGAAGGACGACCTGACACATTAGGCGAAACCGTGCTATTCCGCGTCTTGCCTGGGTGCCACCGGTATGCGTCAGTTTAGGCTAGAGTGTGCCATGGTTAACAAATAGTACGAAAAATCCCGGTGGCTTCTGACAACCAAGGTCGAAGTCATACATAGGTCCATCGCAGGTCGACGGGGGGGGGGTGGGGGGCGAGGGTGTGTGGGGGGGTCTCTGTTCACCAAAGAAAACTTCACTACACGGGGCCAACAGGCGAAAGGGAGCTCTTGTAAGAACATTTAAATGCTCCAGCCTGAGAGTCACGTGATGCTTCCACTCACAGTTCATTGGCCAGAATTAGTCACATGGTCTCCCCCCCACCTCACGGCAGCTGCCATCCTTCCGCAAGCCTGGAAGCCAACACTAATGACTGTACCTGGCATTGGCCTCACATTCCCAGTTCCCCTCTGCTAGTGATGCACGCTCTGCAGAATTTGGCTTTAGACAAGACACAGTGTCCTGAGAGCCGTCCGGGATTAGGGAGCCATCAGGTTGGGCTTCTTGAATGGGAAGCATGGTCTGAGCTCTCCTGAAGGGGAATATAGTTTGGGACAGGAAGGTGAGGAATGGAGAAAAGTAAATACACACACACACACATTTTATCCACACATTAACATTTCTGAAATTGGGGTGAGTCTTCTAATGGATGGGTATGATTCGTATGGTAGAGTTCCATACATATTCACGTGTATATACACACACTGAGAAAGCTATTAGGAAATCAATTTTGCATCTTAAAATTGATGATGTCTTAGAAATAAGTCATAAAGTATATATTATACGTAATATAATATAGAGTATTTTATAGGACAGCTCCTCTGCATTGGATTCGATGGCAGGAGCGAGTGGATGAGATAGTAGCCACAGTGCTGGTTTTGGGAGCTGTCAGATGACTGAGAAGTTTAAGGGAGTATTCGGGGGAAGCTGATACACCCAACCGTCTGCCAGTGGGATTGGAGTCTGTTAACTCCAGCATCATATGCAAACGCGAGGTGTATGTGTTTTTCAGGAAATGAGTCCATATCTTGCCTCAGACTTCCACAAGGGGCTAGTTCCAGGACTGCCACGTACAGTTTGGTGGGTTGTGCACTGAACAAGGGAAGGTACTAGCTGATGGTGTGAGTGGGGACTGGAATCCAGACTATGCTCCACTCTTCAGGCCTTGAGTCTTACCATGCATGAGGCTATATCATTCAGATCAAGGGGCGTCTTTATCTGATTTCTATCCAGAAAGCATTGGGCCAGTGGCCCTATCTGGAGTCTCAAAAATGTTAAGAAACCCCAGTGTTGAAATATTTTTTTCCCCTCTCTCTCTTTTCCTGCCTTCCTTGCCACAGTTCCTCAGGAACCTGACCCATTTTACTATGGTGAGTGGCAGATTCTGATGAGGGTACCCTGGGGCTGGAAAAAGGGGTAATTGCTGGTCCCCACAGGTTACTGCGGAAGTCAGCCCTGGCAACATGATATCTGCTGGGCCACTGGCTGTGTGACCATGCGGTTTCAGTTTACATTGGTTGGGCTTGTAGAGGGCAGAATCAAATTTGGATGGGTGTGGGGCGGGTACCCTCTTTGGACCTTCTTCAGGCTTCACCAGGTCTCTGGGCTGGTACATTGTGGTCATCAGAGAAGCATAAAACTCTGAGGCCAGGCTGCCTGGATTCGAATCCTGGCTTATCCACTCACTAGCTGTGTGGTCTTGAGCAAGCAACTCGTCCTTTCTGGGCTCTTCTGTAAAGAAAGGGTAGTATTACCTATGAGGCTTGTGGGAAAGATTTACTTGGGTGATGCCATTAAATCATCCCCATGGAACTGAAGCTTAAAGAAGTTATCCCAGGCCTAGCAGACCTGACCCGAGTTCCCTCTCTAAACACCCCTCTGCCCTCTCCCTTTGCTCACTCGTACTGTTCCTCCAATACGCCAGATTCTTTCCCATCCCAGGGCCTTTGCACGTGCCGTTCCCTCTGCCAGGAATGTTGGTCATCTAGCTCTCCCCTCAGCTGACTCGGGTGCTCTATAAATTCATATCTCAATAAATACAATCGGCCCCTGAACTATGTGGGGAGTAGGGGTGCTGAGCCTTCTATGTAGTTGAAAATCCACATATAGCTTTCGACTTCCCCAAAACTTAACTACTAATAGCCTACTGTTGCCTGGAAGCCTTACCGATGACATACACAGTCGGTTAACACATATTTTGTATATTATGTGTATTATGTACTGTATTCTGGCAATGAAGGAAACTAGAGGAAAAAATGTTATTAAGAAAATCATAAGGAAGAAGGGCACCTGGCTGGCTCAGTCAGTAGAGCATGCGACTCTTGATCTCAGAGTTGTGAGTTCGAGCCCCCAGTTGGGTGTAGAGCTTACCCACAATAAAATAAAATAAAGTAAAAAATCACAAGGAAGAGAAAATACATTTATAGTGCTTTACTATATTTATTGAAAAAACATCTGCATCTAAGGGACCCTGCTTGTTGTTCAAGGATCAATCGTATTTACTGTGGCATATTGGACAAGAATGCTTCTTTTGAAGGGAAATACAGGAAAGAATGAGATTATAAAGTGTTAAGGAGAAGATGGGAAATTGCAAATAGACAAAGTTTCAGAGAGGCTTTCACTGACATTCGAACAAAGCCCAGAAATTGGTAAGGAAGGAATATTGGCGGGGGTTGGGGGGAGAGATTTCAGGCAGAGGGCACAGCAGACTCAAAGGCCCTGAGGTAGGACCATACCTTATCCGCCACAGGAATGGCAGAGAGACCAGGATGCCCAGGGGGAGGGGACTGGGGCAGAAAGTGGAGTGGGGTGAGGTCTGAGAAGGAAATGCAGCTTTTCCTCGGAATGCTCTGGAAGCCAGGGAGGCGTGGGGCCCTCCGAGCTGAGGGACCCTGATCTGACTTAGGTGTTAGCAGGATCCCTGTGGCTGGGGCGCGGGGAGACCACAGAGCAGGTTGCTTGCTGAGATAGTTCAGACAGGTGACAATGGTGGGCAGGATCAGGCGGGAGGCATAAAAGGCGGGGAGGTGCACGTGTCTATGATGTACAGAATGGTTTTATGTGTACACAAAGCATCTAGGGAAGAGTCGAGGGTAACGAGGTCAAGGGAGCTCCCCAGCTCTTGCTCTCCATTCTCACACTAGCCCACGGGGGGCTGCCCAGCATGGCCCGTAGCATCCCGGGCCCCTGGGCCCCTGGCTGGGCAGCCTCGAAGTCAGGTCGAGGCTCCAGGGAGGGCTGTGCTGCTCGCTACATCGATGTCCTCCATTGTTTCCCCCAGACTACGACACTGTGCAGACAGTGGGCATGACTCTGGCCACCATATTGTTCCTGCTGGGTATCCTCATCATCATCAGTAAGTGTGACCCTTTCCCGGGCCCCAAAGCACTGCGAAGGGGGCCGCGTCAGGGTCCCTGGGAGCCTACAGTTTCCCTGCTGGCTTTCGTCCAGAACTTCACGTCCTGTCTCCTTGTGTCTGTCTGTCTCCTCACAGGCAAGAAGGTGAAGTGCAGGAAGGCGGACTCCAGGTCTGAGAGGTCTGGCAGCAGCGGGGAGAGAGAGGAGAGGGGTGGGAGCAGCCTGGGGTGCAGGGGTATTTCCCTAACAGACCAGGGCCCCCCCCATCTTTCCCAGAAAGCCTCTGGCCATTGGATTTCTTAACGCTTTTCTCTCTGGTCTTTGCTTCCACAGCCCAACATGCAAATCCTGTAAGTCGGAGCTTCCTTCCTCAGGTGAGGGGGATGAAGGGGTGCTTCCGGGAGGAAGGCAGATGGGGGCAGAAAGGGGAAGGGGGGCTGCAGTGGATGTCCCCGAGAACGATGCCACCAATGAATGGACAGGGGACCCGCAGTAGGAGCCGAGGCCCCGTGGATGGAAGAGGGTAACCCACGGAGAGTCGGTGGGATGTGGGAAACGTCCTAAAGAGTCCCCTGAAGCTTCCCAGAGACAAGCGGAGAAACTCCGGGAAAGCAAGGATGGACTAATTCTCCAGGGGAGAAAGCCACCAGTCTGAGAAGAGGGGAGGCCACAGCAGTCTGATTAGGGACAGAGGTGAGCACTACAGGAGGCAGGAAGATGGGATATTTTCCAGACCTCATTGTTCAGGTGGGAAGACCGAGGATGAACTTATCAAGAGAAAGGAAGGAGATGGGCACCTGGTTGGAGCTTGTGACTCTTGATCTCAGGGTTGTGAGTTCGAGCCCCACGTTGGGGGTAGAGATTACTTAAAAAAAAAAAAAAGAAGAAGAAAGAAAAAGGAAGGAGAGGAGGAAGGAGGAGGGCGGAAAGAGGGGAAGGGTTTTTGAATAATTGTATCAAAATAGCCAAAGGGAAGACCCACAGAATACAGATTTTAAAAACTGATTTTGGAAAAGAGAATATAGGGATGGAAGGAGTATGATGATGGAAAGTGCAGGAAAGGGATAAAGAGCGAAGAGGATGGAGGGTGTGTATGTGGGGGTTGGAAGGTGGGGGGGTACAGGAGATGAAGGGGATGAAGAGTTGAGGGGCCATGAAGGGGGTGGGGCGTGGCGGGGTTGGGGAAAGAGGGGGTGCAGGTAGGTGGAAGGGGTGAAGGAAGATGGACCGAGATTAGGATGTAGGAGGGGCTAAGCTGCAGATGAAAGAATGGGGACTCCTTGGGGGCGTTAATCCAAATTATGTAAAAATATCTTGACCTGCTTTTAGTGGAACTGCATCCTTTCCAGGGACTTATAAAACTCAGAAACGGGAATGTCTCTGTCTCTCATATAAAGGTCTTAAAACTGAAAAGTGGGCCTTGGGGTTCTCAATGCTTGGGAGGTTTTGGTGTGAAATTTGATGTTTTTGGTTTTCGTTCTGGGTTTTTTTTTTTTTTTTTGCTTTTTAAAAAATTTTAATGAATTTGATATGTTTTGTTTCGTGTTCTTTTCATGAGATTTAAAAACCCTAATGGGGGTTTGTGGGTGACTTTGTGGAGGACGGTGGGGGGGGGCGGTGTGGCTAGCACCTGGGGCAAGGTCTCAGAAATATGCCCCGGGCTGTGACCCGGAGTGGGGGGTGACCAACTCCAGCCGAGTGATGGTCCCAAGTGGGTGGGATACAGGGGAATTCTGACTGTGTCCAAACAAGCTGGGGAGACAGGGTGTGGACCTGAGATGGGGGTGTAGGAGGAGGCTGGGGACCCAGGAGGGGCATGGAGACTCCCTTTCCAGCAGGGGGACACCCCGGAAGGTCCCAAGATGGGCCAGGGGTCTCCAGCCTCCTCACAACTGTGTTCCCCTTCATGACAGTGTTCCGTGGGGCAGGACAAAAGCCACACAGGTGTCCCTAAAGGGATCATTGTGTCAGGAGGCAAAGCATTCCCCAGTGTTAGCTGGAGGGTGACAGTCGCTGGGGGTCTGGCTCCCATGGGACGATGGAGGGAGGGGGCTGCCTGCACAGGTGCAGCGTGAGGCTGACCACAGCCCTCTGACTGTCTCTGTCTCTCTCTTTGTCTCCACCCACCCCCTGGTCCCCAGCCCCTGGAGGTGGCGGCGTGTAAAACCAGCCCTGGGCACCTCCACTGCTGTCCCTGCCTGAGTGCGGAAGCCTGAGGACCGGGTGGAGGCGGTGGGGACCCCAGCCTTGCCCCGGGGAGCGCTCCCCCGAATGAGCCGCCCCACCCACCCGAGGCTGGTGCGCTGCACCCCGCTGTCCCTCCCCAGGTCTTGGCAATGACGACCCCCCAAAGAGCCCATCTGCATCCCGGTCCCAGGGACTCAGGCCTCCAGCTCCTGGGGTCCAGGAGTCCAGCTCCAGCCCCCCAGAATCCCCACGTATTACTCCCCTGCACCTCCCTGTCCCCCTTCCGAAGATTGGTTTCCCTGCACCCTTGGAGTCTGTCTTGAGCTTAATAAATGTGCATTTGGTTTTTTCCCCTGTTCTGTCTGTGAGTTCTCATCTGTGGGGACAACATGGGGGAGAGGGCAAAACTGAATCTTGGGGGAGCTCTCTGTCATCCCCAGACTTGCCCCCTCCTTCTTCCTCCCCTCCCCCAGCGCCCCAGTGGCCTCCTGCTGTCTCAGAGACCCGGGAGTTTCCCCTCCCTGCTCAACGCCCCCTCCTCAGTTGCCCCTTCCGTCCCTTCCCCGCAGCCCCTGCGACCCCAGAGTAGACACCCCACCCCCGCTCCCCTGCCTCCCCAAAGGATCCCACCCGCCAAGACCTGCCGGTGCTCTCCTCCCCCTCCCCCAGCGGGTGGGTGGAGGCCACTAACCGGCCTTTCACCCCTGCCCCCCATCGCCCTCAGCGTCTCCCCCTCCTGCTCCCACCGCGGGCTCTGAAGCCAGGAAACCGGAGAGGAAATGACTGAGCCCGTCTAGGTCCCCGCCCGCCAGCTCTCTCCTGGCCACACCCTCCGCCGGGACGCAGCCACCGCCGCTGCCGCCTGTCCACGAGGCTGCCGGCTTGGGACCCCCGGCTCTGACGTAAGTCTCTCCTCCGATCCGACTGTGCCCGCCTCCCCTCTGCCCAGGGGCCGGGCTCAGGTGCCTGGAGGACGGCCCTTTTCCGCGCCTCTCTGCCCCCCACTCATGCTCACGTCTCTGCGCCTGCTCTTCGACACTACAGTGGGCTGCGGGCTCCTCTTCCTCCTGCCTCAGTCTCCCCAACTCTCTGCCATCCCTCTCCGGCCGGGTCGCCAAGAGGTGCCCAGCATCCTGCTCTATTGTCCGTGAGGCGGGGAGGCCCCTAACACCAGCTCACTTTTTCCTTTGAGATCGGGAGCACATTACTCATTCTTCCTCTTTCCCCTCCTTCCTGACTCCTGGCCTCTGGGGCGCCCCGGAGGGAGGCCCCGGGCCCCCTGATCTACTCCCGTGCCCTGTAGGCTCAGTCTTGGTGGGGTAAGTTCTTCTCTGCCCCAGGGATGTCCCTGTGCAGTGGCTGCTTCTGGAAGCCCTGTTTGGTCTGATGCTTCTCGTTTTCTTTGGGGGCCTGCAGATGAAAGAAGGGGGTGGTTGCCGGGGACCTCCCTCCACTTCTAGAACCCTCCCTCTGCCCCAAAAACCAGCGGTCAGCCCTGGCAGGGGGGTTCTTGAAGCCAGAGGTTCTTGCTCCGGGTAAAGAAGGGGCTGCAGGATCCCCACGGGGCCGGTGTGTGTAGGGGGCGGCTGCCTCAGTGACATCATGGCTGACCCCAGCTCCCGCTCGCCCCATAGATGTCGCCCTCTGGTTGCCTGTGTCTCCTCACCATCGTTGGCCTGATTCTCCCCACCAGAGGTAAGGCTGAGCCCGTGTCCCCACTCTGCCCCAGAGCGCCCCACCTTGAGTACACTGGTGGGGGGCAGGGGGACGCCCATCGGATTTGGATTCCTCGCCCTGCACCCTGCGTCTCCACCCTCCTCCCCGAGCCAGCACCAGGAAGTGGGGGCTTGGTGGAGGGGGCGGGGTTACACCCTCTTTGGACACCTCGCACCTGGGTGGCTGCTTCCAATGAGTCTGGCCAGAGCCCGTCCCGCTGAGTATCGTCCATTTCACCTCCAAGAAGAACTCCCTGAGTTTGGTTTGGCTGGGAGACTGGTGTCAGTTTTCTACTGAGCGGCCAGGAACTCTAGGATCCCAGCGGAGCGGCTCCCTGGATACCCGGCTGGTACACGATTAGGCAAAGGGGAGGAGCTGGGGCCAGTCCAAGAGTTAGAGGTGTCTCATCCCCGCCTGGGGAGGATTTCCATAAGGTGGTACCCATGCCGGGCATTCGCAGGTGCTTTCTACATGGCAGGTGGAGCCTAGGTGAACTCATTTAGACTTAGTCTCTGCCCTGTTGTGCATACAGTCATGCCCATTTTATGCACGAGGAGACTGAGGCTCAGCAAAGGGAGGTGCCCTGTGCCAGAGGCTAGTGAGCAGTGAGGCTGGCATGCGACCATCTTTCTTGCCCCCTGGAACCCAGGGCATACCCGCCACGGAAGTTGCCCCGTTTGTCTTTGATAAAATGGTTTTCGTGTGTTCTTTCAGTCATTTGCCAAGTATTCGCTGAGCAGCTACTATGTGCCGGATTTTATTCTGTGCACGGGGGAAGCAGCATCGCATAAGACAGGAGCTCACATTCTAGCTGGGAAAGACAGGCGCTAAGCAATCCATCCGTAATTTATATGGCATGCTGGAAGGTGGTGAGTGCTCTGGGGAAAACCAGAGCGTAGGAATGAGGACTGTTTAGATGGAGCGGCCCCGGAAGACCTCGCTAGAAGGTGACATTTGGGCAGGCACTCAAAGGGCATGAGGAAACGAGCCAAGCAGGCATCTGGGGGGTGAGTGCTGTCCGGCGAGTGTGAGGGAACAATGGGCAGGCCAGGAGGCTGGACTGGGGTGAGCAAGGGTGGGTGGGAAGAGGAGAGGTGAGAGGGGTGACAGGAGACCAGGTGGAGGGGAGAGGGGGAGGGCTCGGGCCGCACAAGTCCTTTGGCTTGGATTAGGAGCAAGGATGGGGCTCTGGACCAGCAGGACCTTGACCTGACTCAGGGGTTCACAGGCTCCCCCTGGTTGCAGGTGGGGAGCAGATTGCAGGGGGCAGGGGTGAAGGAAGGGGTCCAGGCCAGAGAGGGTAAGGCTGGGCCAGGGCTGGAGCAGTGGCTGTATCCAGCGCTGACTACGTATCAGGGAGTCAGGGAGACCCTCTGCCGGGTCCTTTCGCCCTCTCTCTAGCCCATTCAGTTAGTGCCCACTTCGCAGATGAGACAACTGAGGCCCAGAGAGAGAGCTTCACCCGCTCCAGGTCACTTGGCGAGGAAGTCATTGGATGCAGAATTTGAGACCACAGCCCCGGCTGACTCTAGGACCTGGGCTCTTTTCCCACAAGGATGGGCTGGGGAGAGGGGCTGGAGAAGGGGTGCTGGGCATCAGTGTTTCTTTCTTTCTTTCTTTCTTTTTAAGATTTTATTTATTTAAATATAAGTATCCTGTACTTCATAGCCCTTATTTTGTATATTCCTGAAAGTGCCTTTGTGAGCTCTAAACTGTATATAAAATAGAGGAATAGCAATAGCAGTTTTATTTATTTTTATTAAAGATTTTATTTATTTATTTGGCAGAGAGAAAGAGATCACAAGTAGGCAGAGAGGCAGGCAGAGAGAGAAGGGGGAAGCAGGCTCCCCGCCGAGCAGAGAGGCCGACGTGGAGCTCGATCCCAGGACCCTGAGATCATGACCTGAGCCGAAGGCAGAGGCTTTAACCCACTGAGCCACCCAGGCGCCCCGGCATCAGTGTTTCTTAAAACACTTCCAGGACCACGATGGATACCCTCATGCACATGTCTGTCTGTCTGCTGTTCCACCAGCATGTCCGGAGCGACTCCCCACAGCTTCAGAGGGGAGGGCAAGGTGGAGCTTTGGTGAGAGAAGCGGGGGGCAGAGGCTCCTCTCTGACTTCTCACCCTTGGTTTCCCAGGACAGA
This sequence comes from Nasua narica, assembly GCA_028533885.1. Classification (NCBI taxonomy): domain Eukaryota; kingdom Metazoa; phylum Chordata; class Mammalia; order Carnivora; family Procyonidae; genus Nasua; species Nasua narica. Next base: position 12,880,040 of record CM052803.1, on the reverse strand, counting down.
TATCGAAGGAGGCCACATCCGTTTCTCCAATAGACCCAAACAGGGTGAATGTCCATACCCTGACGCCGGCCCCAGGTGAGGAAAGAGGGGTGGATCAGCCACAAAAATCCCAAGCTCGGACTGCTCAGGAATTTTGGATTTGTGCAATTGGAAAGTCTGGTGATAGGCCTTCAGGCATGGCTGGGTCTAGGTGCTCAAATGATGCTATCAGGACCCTATCTCGATCTCTCGGTTCTATCTTTCCTGTGTTGGCTGGATGATCCTTTTATGGGGCCAAGATGGCCCCTAGAGACCCAAAGCTTCCATTCGCCCTGCTAGGAAGCCAGAGGAAAGCGGATTTCCCCTTCCCCATTCCAGTCCCACAACTGAGCGTCCCTGACCAGGCTCAGGTGACAAGTCCAACCGGGAGCTGATCATTGTGGCCATAGGCCAGAGCTGATTGGCCAGACCCCAGTCTCAGGTTCAAACCCAACAAGACTGGTGCCAGCCTCACTGAATGAAGTGGACCCAGACTCAGAGAAGGGTGGTTCATAAGGAAAGTTCCAGAGGCTCTTACCAGAGGGGAATGCGCATCTGTGGGAAGGGAGGGCTGAGGCAGGGGAGGTGTGGGCGTGGCCATTGGGGTGTTAGGAAATGGCTCGGGTAAGTCATTTCAATTATACCAAAATTGAGTTGCTACAGAAATTCCCCTGTCCCTCCACCCATGGACCTTTTCCACATCTTCTCTCTCTTCTTTCCCTGTTTCTGGACTCCAGACGCAGACCTAGAACCCTTGTCCACCCATCAGACAACCCCACAGACTGGTGGTGAGTGGGGCAGAGGGAGGGGGCGGGAGCGTGGGCCTGGGACAGACGCCTCTCCCTCTCTTCCTCCCACACGACACTCCTCCGGGGCCTTGGTTACTCATTTCGGTCCCCCAGCTCTGAATCCTCTGGCTTTCTTTGTGGTGGGACCGCCAGCCACACACCTCTGCTTCTTTAGAAACAAATCTTTTGAAATCATGAAAAATAAGGTGCATATCGAAAAGTACAAAACCCATAAACGTAGAACAAAAGCAGATTACTCTAAATCGAACCCCTGCGTGATCGGCACCCAGTTCAAGGAACTGAAGGCACCCCGGCAAATCCCCAGGGGCCAAAGCCACTCCTTCCTTCCTTTAGTCTCTGTATCTTTTGCCTTTTTTGAGTTTTCAAACCCAGTTTTGAACTGTTTCTGGGAGCATTGTTCAAAAAGTGCTCCCTGATTTTCTCCAGGAATATTTAACGCCACCGTAATGCATGCGTACATTCTGCTGGGAAGCGATACAAATATTATAGACGGGATGAAATCCTTTGGTTCACCCCCCATTCTGTTCTCTCCCCCGCCTCCGAGAGGCCCCCACTGCTGGCGCTGGATGGGGAGCAGCCCCTCAGGGATGCTGGGCCAGAGGGGGATTGCCTGCGGAAAATATCCTGCCTGGGAGGCGTGCTTCTATGAGCCGGTCATTTGCAAAATGATCGTTGTTCTGCAACTTGCTATTTCCTCCCATGCGACGGTGTTTGGAAGCTCTCCCCACATTCCTGTATAAATGCTGGTCTTGTTCTTTCGCGCCGCTGCGTGGTACGCCGCCGGGTGTCGGTGCGCGGTTTATAAGCCTTGAGCGTCTTGTGAACATCTTAGTCTTTGCAATAGGCAACCTCATTCCCTCCTCCTTAAGCAAACCCCGTTAGCGCTTCTGATGTATGGGCCATGGTTCTCTCTGTCTGACCTGTGTTCACTCACTCAATCCTCATCCAAACCTTCTGAGATAGAACAGCCTTCCTTCACAGGCAAGGAAACAGAGGCTCAGAATAACTCACTCAAGGCGTCACAACAAGTCAGGGACAGAGGTGGGACGGGGGGTTCCTGGAACACAGCTTTTACTCACAACGCTACGGGGCCAAGGACACGAACACTGACATGTGTTTTCAAAGCCACTTGGGAAGTGGCTGTGCGGATCTGCCCTGCCACCAGCTGTGGGCCAGTGTCCCCCTTTCCCGCCCACACCGTGACACCTGCAACATGACTGTCCTTGATTTTCACCAACCTGAGGAGGGGGAGAGGGCCCCCTGATATTTCATGGACCTGTAAGTCCCTGTTTCACTCATTGCTCACCCTTGCCTCGCTCATCTGACCTGAGTAGGAACAACACAAGAGCAGGAGGAGGGGAAGATCCAGACCCCGAAAATGGAGGAGACCCAGTCCTGGCAACCGACGGGGACACACGCGCTTCTAGCCACAGATCCGAGGACAGGCAAGAGCGGCCCAGAAGGTAGGGCCTGGGACTAGAAGGGCAACATACAAATTTTGTTTAAATCTGTATCTGGGTCAGCAGTTCCCCAAGTACATTTCTCAGAGCACCCGTTTGGGGAATTGCTAATACATTTTCAAAAAACTCTGTTTTGATTTGCTGTCAAAGGTATTTGGGAAACTCTGAGTTAAAGTTAAACACATTTCTTTTTGGTGGGACTTCTTGGAGTCCTATTAAAGCTCATTTGCAGCAAGCGTCCCCTATAGGAGCTTCTAGTATGTAGCGTTTTCCAAACCTGATGGACTTGGGACTCTCTTTTTTAGAGTTCCTTTATAGGGCTGGTGCCTGGAAATGTGGATGTAGGTATTTCCTTTGTGTACCTCTTTATGTCAGAGCAGGAGCTTTTCAGTTGCAAAATACTGCAAATGCAACTAAAAGTAAAATAGATTTATTGGCTGTATGTGTTCCGTAAAGTCCAGATATAGGATTTCAGGAACAGCTGGATCAAGGTACTTAAGCACTGAGCAACTGACTTACTCTCCCTCTTTCAGCTCTGTTATCTACATTCTCAAGTTCTCAAGTTCCTTTTCCCCTCTCGGTGGCAAATACAGTCCTATAGTTCTATTTAGGTCACAAACCCAGAAGATAGAGCATATCTCCTTCTCATCGCTAGCCCAAGGCATAGAATTGACTCTCATTGGCCCAGCTGGGGTCACATGCCCATGTCTGGCCAAAGGGAGCCAGGGAAAAGGATTGCTCTGACTGGTTAGGCCCGAGTCCTATGCCCACTTTGGGGCTGGAGAGTAGGGTCAACCCTGTCTGCACTGCACAGACCCAGAGTCAGGGAAGAGGTAGCTCCTCCTAGGACCAGTGAGTTAGTTAACAGGCGTGGGAAAGGAAGCTGAGCTGAAGGGAAGGCAGCAGGTGGCCTGTCTGACCCATATTTAAGGAGCAGCACCAACTGGAAGGTACTATGGCTTGGGCCATTGCCAGGCTGACATACATGCACAGTTGTGCAGACTGGGCACTGCACAAGGGGATCCCCTCTAAGACCATGTCATTCCCCTTGTGGATTTTTATAATCATTGTAGTTTTCCAGTGATGGCTGTAAAGCATCTGATTCTAATAGAGCCTGTCTATTAAAACAACTTTACCACAGATGGAAATAAAATGTCTTGGAGAAAAGAACTTCTCTATTTTCCACCAAAATGGAGGTGGGGGGTGTAGTGGCTGTGTCCACACTTCTCAATGGAGAAAACATTCTCACATCTCCAGATTCACTTGCTGTGAGTCCAACAGTTGACCCGAGTTACTCTGTGTTATGATATCGTGTTCCTGATTATACGTGACAGAAGTTCAGCTGGGTTAAGGGGGTCATGGAGCTAAGTGGTAAAAGGCACCTCAGAGCCTCGGACTCACCCAAGCCCTCCTCCCAGAGAAGGAGGAGCCTGGGTCACGTGCTCCCCCTTGTGGCCTGTGTTACAATAGAACCAGATGGACTGGGGAAAGAGGGAGCAGTCCCCCCCCAAAGAAAGGGGAAGGTGCTCCCAGGAAAGAGGCGCAAGAGCGAGCTATGGGACGACAGTGACGGCAGAGTTTGCTCCATGCTGGGCACTGTGCTAAGCTTTCCCTTGTTCACTCATTCACTGCTCACGGTCACCCTGCATGGTAGGGACTGTCGGAACCTCATTTCACAGGAAGGCAACTGGGGCCCAGAGAGGTTACTCTGCAGGCCCTACGCCACACAGCCCAAAGCGGCAGAACCAGAATATGAGCCCAGGCTCTCTAGGACCAGCGTGCCTGAGCTCCGCACAGCACTCAGTCCTTTACGTTCTCTGTGGTCTCCATATGTTTGGCCTTGCTGCTGGTCTGGCTTGAGCCTTTCCTTGGCCAAGGCTTTCCCCAACATCTCGTGATCCTTGCCTGTCGGTTCATACTTAAGAAGTGAGGTGCTGGGGCGCCTGGGTGGCTCAGTCGGTTAAGCGGCTGCCTTGGGCTCAGGTCATGATCCCAGGAATCAAAGTCATCGTCCCTTGTCTCCTCCACGACTCACTTCCGCTCTCTGCCACCTTCTAGCCACTCCCGCGGCCGAACCCAGTAAAGGCACCACGCTCTCCAAGAGGCAGTCTCCAGGCAAAGGCGTCGGGCAGACTGGTCAGTAACTCCCTTCCCAGACTGGAAACAGGCGATTTCCTCTTCACTGTGTATTTCTAGCACCTGGAGCCCCGCCCAGCACGAACTAGTCCTCCCGAAACATGTGTTGGGTAGATACATGAGTTCAAGGCTGGAAGCGGGGAGTATAAGGTAGACATCCAATAAATGTCCGGATGGACAAATGAATCCATGAATGATTGCCGAGGGCAAACCACCCTGACGCTCAGTGGCTTAAAATGACAACCATTTATTTAGCTCCTAAGGCTGCAATTTGGAAGTTTCGTCCGGCTCAGCTGAGTGGTTCTTCTGGTCTCAGCTGGACTTACGCTTTCGAGATCAGTTTGGGGGTCAGGCAGGGAGCTGTGTTTCAGGGACACCTTGATCCATCCCCTTGTGGTGTTATCTTCCACTTCCCGCCCAGCCAACCCCACGGAAGGGCTAGAAATGGTATGTCCACAGATGACATGGAGAATTCATTCATTCATTCATTCATTCATTCATTCATTCATTCATTCAAACACATTGACGAGCACCTGCTGTGTTGCAGGTACCAGCGATATAGCCATGAACGAGGCAGGCAAAAATCTTTTCCCTTGGGAAGCATTTTAGTGGGGGCATAGAGACAATAAATAAGAATTAGAAGAACTATGTATCAGGTAGTTTAAAGCTGCTATCAAGAGAAATAAAGCAGCATTAGGGGTAGAGGTGACTGGAGTATTTTCCATAAGGGGCCAGGGAGATCTCCCTGAGAAGGAGCTGAGGGGGAGTCGTGTGGATGTCTGGGCAGGGGTGTTCCAGGTAGACACAGCAGCCAGTGCAAAGGCCCTGAGGTGAGAGGGGCCTGGCACGGCCACCAGTGGGGCAGCCATCGGGGTAAGCACTGGAGCAAGGAGCTGAGGTAGAGAGGGGGTGGGAGCCACATGATGCGTCATATGAGGCTTTGGTTCTAAGTATCCCAAGACGGAGACCCGAGTACTGCCCCCGCCGCCCGTCCCCACCGACTCTGCCATTCACTGCTTCACTCCACAATTTTTGCTGAACTCTGACTTGCTCCCTGTCTGTCCCCCCAGGTCCCAGTGAGGAGAACCCCTTCTTCTATGGTAAGTTACCCATAGGAGGAGTGGGAAGAGGGAGGGAGGGAGGCCCCTCTTGCCCTACTCCTTTTTTCTCTCTGCAGACGAGGACACTCTCCGGAAGCGGGGGCTGCTGGTCGCAGCTGTGCTGTTCATCACGGGCATCATCATCCTCACGAGTGAGACTTGGAGCTAGGGGAGGCCCCGAGCCTGGGAGAGGGGGGGCTTGGGCCTGGACTTGGACTCAGGGGATCAGTTCTTGAAACTCCCCGCCCCCCGCCCGGGGCAGAGTGGTTTTAAATAAGGCATATTAGCTACGTGTCCACAGAAACCAGCCCGGAAGTCAACGGCTTCAAATGATCATCATTTACTCAGCGCTCGATCGTGCCCTTTGGAGATGTCGGCTGGGCTCGGCTGGGTGGTTCTTCTGGTCGCAGCAGGATGGCACAGCCACCAAAGGGGAGCCGTGTCCCCACAGCCTGGAGGGGTGACAGGAGGGAGTGGTGGCGCCAGGGACCGGTGGGAGACAGAACTGTAGACGGGGCCACCGGCTTGAGCTGTGGCTCAGGGAGAAGGAGCTGAGGGGGAGTCGTGTGGATGTCTGGGCAGGGGTGTTCCAGGTAGACACAGCAGCCAGTGCAAAGGCCCTGAGGTGAGAGGGGCCTGGCACGGCCACCAGTGGGGCAGCCATCGGGGTAAGCACTGGAGCAAGGAGCTGTAAGCCCACCAGGAGGGAGCCCCTGCCCCCTGTAAGCCCACCTGTTAGCCCACCAGGAGGGAGCAGGGGTGGAGGAGACCGGAAACCCAAATCTTTCTCTCTGGCCATGGCTTCCCTGCCAGGGCTCAGCTAGAAGGCGAGGGACCAAGGGGAGGCGGTCTCTTGGGGGTTGGGGACAGCATTGCTTGGAGCCCAGCGTTGTACAGGGAATGGGGGCAGAGAGAGAATAACAAGCGGGAAAATGAATTTTTAAAATGCTGCAGATGAACTAAATCACGCAGGCCACCCGTTCGCGAGCTCTCCGTGAAGCCATATAGCTTGCAGCATGTGTTAGTCCCTCTCTTGGGACTTCCCCGTGAGGAAAACTCACACAGCCACATCCTTTTCTGTCTAAGGTGGGAGGCGGAAGGCCAACAGTGGTGAGGAGAGATGGCGGGGGCCTCCTGCCCCCCACCGAGTCCAGGGCTCGAGGAACACTACCGTCTCCATCGTTTGTTGATCCTGAACTTGTGCTGGGACCTGTCCGCACCCCCCTTCCCCCGCCCCCTCCCCATGCCATGGGAAAAGTGAGGCTCAGAGAACTGAGGGGTGTGCCCAAGGTCACACAGCGCCTGAAAATCAGGGAAGGACCGGACCCAGGTCCGTGGGAGGGCACAGCCTGAGAGTTAGCTCTGGGGCCGGCAGTGCTTCCCGTGAGAATCATTTGTGGGCACCTACTCTGTGCTCGCCCTGCACCCCGGACCCCGCCCTCGGGAAGCTCACATCCGGTGGGGGGGGAGGGTGACAGTAAACAGGTGAGTGCATTGATGAGCAGAGTGGGCGCTGAGAGAGGTAATTGCCAGAAGGAAAATAAAGCAGAATGACAAGCCAGGAGGGATAGGGAGAGACACTCCCTCTAAAGAGATAAAATCAGGACTGATCCTTGATGATGAGAAAGACGATTTAAAAAACAGGTAAAGGGAGCAGCAAGTTCAAAGCGGGAATGAGCCAAGCGTGTTGCAATAACCACAGGAAGAGGCCCGGGGTGGCTGGGGCCGTGTGAACCTGGCAGGGAGTAGAAAGAGGTGAGGAGGCAAAGGTGGCAGTTGGAGACTTGTCTTCTGGAATCCGCTGCCTCATTCACTTTGGTCTGGCCCCCTGACCCCCCACTGTTGTCCATTAAGCCCACCTGTCTCCTCCTACCTCAGGGCCTTTGCACTGGCTTTTCCTTCTGCCTGGAACACCCTTCCTCTAGATTCCACGTGGTTCCCCCCCACCTCCTTCAGTGTGCTCAAATGTCACCGGCTCAGTGAGGCCCCTGTAGTCATCGCCGTGAGGATGGCCCCGGCCCCTGGGCCTCCCTGTCTCCCTCCCGGCTTTAGTTTTTTTCTGAGCCCGCATCACTATCCGATATCACTGTCCATACACTTGACTTAGTCATTTTGTTCATTGTGGGTCCCCCCGACCAGCAAGTCAGCTCTCCCAGGGCAGGGACTTTATTCATTCCTGTCCCTGGCTGTGCTCCTGGTGCCGAGATGGGAACCTGGCACATAGTAGGTGCTCAGTAAATATTTGCGGAACGAACGAATCCCACACGAGCTCAGAGGGGTTTTCAAGCTCCTCTGTGTGTGTGGGAGGCTGTTCCCTTGGGGCCCTCGCACTCTCTTTTCTCCTGTGCGCCCCTCATCTCTGGCTCGGGGTTGCCCTGGAGCTTCCGGAGGGGCAGGGTTGGCGGGCCTCGTCCCCCAGCAGCCAGAGCACACGCGATAATCAATGTTGTTCCAACTCATGACTGAACCCTTTCCTTCATCCACAGGTGGCAAGTGTAGGCGGTTACCCCAGTTATGCCGAAATCGTAACAGGTGAGACCATCGGAAGTAGGGGCCAGCAACCCAACCGATGGGCACCGCAAGACTGAGTCCCCACCAGCTCACCGTGCCCAGCCACCTCTCTCCCTTCGCGAAGCCTACAGAATAGTCGGTGAAGCCCAGCCTGAGAGGGAAGACCCGGATGGAGCCAGAGCCGGGGCTGACGGCCCAAGGCCCCTCCCATCCCCCCCCTGCCCACCCAGAGGGCCGCCCGGCTCCCTGGGCGCTGCCCCAAGTTACCCGTTCTGTTCGGACGAAAAGTAAAGCACTATGGTCCTTGCCCATGGCCTCCGATCATTTGTGACTGGGGAGCGGGAGAAAGCAGCCGGGACTGGGGACAGGTCCCCTTAGGAGTGAAGGGAGAGGGGTCACAGACCCGAAAGCCAAGGCAGGGAAGCCAGAAAACATGGCCTGGCTGGTGTGGGGCAGGAGGGACGGGAAGGCAGGCCAGGGGGCACTCTGGCCGGTGGGAGCGTCCGTGCTGGATTGGGCCCACGGCAGTTCGAGACCCCTGGCCTGGAGTCAGGACGCGAGCTCACCCCTCGGGTGGGGAGGTGGTATTGGCCAACTGCAAATGGAGGTCCCGGGCCCACGGGGGCCTACTTTTCTTCAGACTCCATGTCCCCCCATCACACACGAGTGTGGACGCCCCAGGCTGCCCATCCGAGCTCTGTCTACACCCCCCACCACCGATGACTGCCTCTGGGCCACCTCTTGGGGGAGGGGGAGGCCCACCGAAAAGACCACACAGGCCCTGGCGGGGGAGGGCTCAAAGCCACTTGGGCAGGGAATTCCAGGGTCCCGGGGTCCCCGAGCAGGGTCGAGAAGGGGCACAGACTGTGGTGGGCACATCCTGAAGGCCCTGGAGAGGGGCTCCGCCAGATAAGGCCGCAGCAGGCCCTTAGAAGCCCGGGGCCGGGGCTGAGGCTGCTCCCCCGGCATAAGGGCCAACGTGACAAAGTACAGAGACCAGGTCCTGTCCTCGGGGGTTTGCATAACAAGAGTTCGCGGACCTTGGGTCACAGCCTCTTCATGGATTATGAAATCCTGGGGTGTAAGTAGCCTAAAAAAGAGGAAAAAAAAAGAAGTAATAAAGTAGAAAAGAAAAATATCAGAGTATATTCCAAATAATCTGACTCTCTATAATCTTCTCTTGGTTTTGACTCAGGTCGTGATCTCAGGGTCGTGAGATCCAGCCCGGGCATCAGGCTCTGCACCCAGCATGGAGTCTGCTTGAGGTTCTTTCCTCCCCCCTCTCCCTCCCCCTCTGTTCCTCCCCCACCTTGCACTCACTCTCTTTCTTTCTCAAATAAAAAATAAATAGGATAAATCCATTGAAAACAAACATGTATTATATGTGACATATGACATATGTACAGGTGTGGTATATATTAGGTATATACATAGACATTACGAATACATGTATATTATATATGTGATGTATATAGTATGTAATTTATACATATGAGGGGATTCTAAAAATATTTTTGATTGACATCCACCAGCTGCTAATCAGATGCCTAACCCATCAGGGAGGAATGTCATCTATATATATATTATACACACACGTGCGCGCGCACGTGTGCGCACGCACAGGTGCAAACTGTGACATATGTTGCAGAGGGATACCGCTCAACACTAAACAGCAGCAACATGGAGGAATCTCAGTAGCATTAGCCTGAGTGAAAGGAGCCGGGTACCAAAGCTCGACAACTGTGTACTACCACTTACATGGAATTCTGGAGTAAGCAAGACGAAGTGACGGTGATACAAGTCAGAATAATAGTTGTCTTCACCACAATTGTGGTGCCCCTCCTATGGGGGAGGGGCGTTGACTGAGGAGAGTCATGAGGGAACTTTCTCGAAGGACTGGAATGAGCTGTGCCATCATGGGAATGCCTTTACCGGTCAGAACTGACTCAATTGTACACTCCAGACTCCTGTGCTTTATTACACGTAAGTTATACCTCAGCCCCAAGAACAACAAAACTGAAAACAAAAAGGCAGTTGTGTCTCAGGTGGTGATGTCCTCTGGGTCCTGGATCAAGATTCTGAGGGTGCCATGGACGGGGGTGGGGGGAGCTCGCAACCGAGATGGGAAGAGAAGCTCCCCAAGGGGTTTAGTTATTGGTTTAGTTATTGCGAAATTATAAGAAATATGTATATTGGGTTTTGTTCCCAGTTCCTGGCATAGAGCTCCTACAACCCCGGGCATTTCCTGGGTTATAGGAGCATCTTTTGTTCTAAGGAGGCAAGGGGAGGTAGGCTTCTAGATGGCTCTGGTCACTAGAAAGACCACATTATGATCAGAAGCTTGAAACTTCCAGTCCCACCTGTAGCCTCAGAGGAGGGAGAGGAGCTGGAAATTGCATTAATGGTCAGTCATGCCTACAGGATGAAGCCTCCATAAAAAATCCCAAATTACGGGGTTCAGAGGGCAACCTGCTTGGTGCACATAGCCGCATGCTGGCGGGGTGATGACACATTCAGCTGCACAGGGGACAGAAGCTTCCAGGCTCAGGATTCTCCCAGACCTCGTCCTGTGTATTTCTTCCCCTGGTTGGCCCCTGGTATCCTACATCATAGCCTCCACGATATAATAAACTGGTAAACAGAAGTGTTTCCCTGAGTTCTATGAGCCATTCTGGTGAATAATCAAATCCAAGGTGAGGGAATCATGGGAACCCCTAATTTGTAGTCACATTTGACAGAAGTTGTGGGTAACCTGGGACCTACCAGCCAAGGGCAGCAGAAGTGGGGGGAGGGGCAGTCTCACAGGACCGAGCCCTTCCCCTCTGGGGTCCGCGTTCTCTCTGGTGCGTGTCAGAATTGAGCTGAACTGTAGGACGCCCAGCTGGGGGTCACGGGGAATTGCTCGGTGTGGTGACATTGTGAGCGTCAAGAACAGCACACAGGAGTAGAGGCGAATTTTTCCTTAGAGTTGGGTTCTGGAAATCATCTGCAAAGTCTTAGCCTAGAGCCCACGCCACCAAACTTTCCAAAAAGCTTGTCCGCTCCTCATTCCCTATAACAGGCCAACTCATTTTTGCTGGAAAGTGATAGGAATAATCTCAAAATCTCAGTAGCTTACAACGGCAAAGGTGTGTTCTCTCATCATGGGTCAGCTGGGAGCGATGATGTGACCTACGCTGATGGAGAAGCCACCATCGGAACATCTCCAGTTATCAGTGACAGAAAGAAGAGAGAAGGTGACACACACTGGCTCTTGTAGCCTCTGCCAGAAGGGACACACACATCCTTTCTGCTTACATTTCATTGGCCAGAACAAATCACACAGCCACGTTTGCATTCAAGAGTGCAGGAAACTACAGTCTTCTTATAGTGGGGGAACTGGGTAGTGCCACAAAGGAAAGTAATTACACCAAGAATTCTGGAAGCAGAAACCGTATTTGATGTCAAGAACCATAATCCAGGAACAAAAGTGGCTTCAACAAGGTGATTTATTTATCCCCCATGTAACAGAACTATGAAGTGTGTAGCCCAAGACTGGAGAAGCAGTTCGTTGGTGTCTTAAGGGATGAGGGTCCTACTGACTTACCACTCTGCCATCCTTAGCATGTGGCTCTAATCCTCATGATCACAAAATGGCTGCAGGAGCCTCTATCATCGTGTCATGTTCCAGAGGGGAAAAAAAAAAGCAAGAAGAAAAGAAAAAGGTGTGGAGGGGAAGGCACCACTAGGTGAGCTTTGTCCTTTCAAAAAGGGGATCCCAGGATCCCCTCCCAAAGAATTCTACTTACTTCCGATTGGCCACCTCTATCTGCAAAAAGAAATTGGGAAATGTAGCCTTTTAGCTGAGTCCATGACACCCTGAATACCATCAGGGTATTTCCATCATGGAAAACAGTAGCCCCAAGGAATATGTGGATATGGTGGGGAGGATGCTGAGCTTCTCCCAAGTTAAGGATGGGGACTCAAGATTTTTTTACTCAAATATGGAGGGAAAAGGTAATTCTTAAGACTGGAGTTTGCGGACACCTCCAGGGGACAGAATGCTGGCTCTCAGACTTGGAAAAGACATCCAGAAATCTTTCCAGCAAGGCCCCCAGTGCTCTCCAAAGTCTGTCCATCTGCTGCCCCAGCCCCCGCTGGCACAAGACCCCTTTTTCTGTCGTGGTGTCGTAACTGTAGCTCCTCCCCCGCTCTTACATCAGGGGACGGACGGCTTGCCAAGACCTAATGGAACGGCTCCCGGAACGCAGCCAGGCTCCCGAGTACAATACTGACAAGATTCTTGTTCTGGAAGAATTAAGGCCACATCGCACTAACTGGAAGGAATCTGCTTTCTTCACATGGAACTACCTCGTGCCGTTTTGGGGGCTGTCGGGAGGGACTTCCAAGGTTTGCTTCAGTGAGGTGTTGCTTTTAGGGAGGCGGGTCAGCTGGGGAGCTTCTGCCTGTGAGGAGATTAAACACCCCACGAGGTGGCTCTGGGATGTGTCCACTCGGTTAGGTTAAATGACGTTTCCCAGCATTCCCCTCCCTGTACGCTTCTGGTTAGGGTGGGCCACAAGCGACATTCTCATGGGGGATTGCAGGGCCGAGGTTGGAGCTGCGGCCATCTTGTGGCTTCCATGAGCCTCTGCTTATCTGCGACAACTCATGTCGTTGTTAGAAGGCAGCAGCCGGGCCTGCCTCCGTTCCAACCTCCGCCACTTTCAGCTCCTCCAACCCCTGCATCAACTGCGTCCCTAGCCCTGCAATGGGGGGCCCTGGCTTCCCCGCAACACTGCACCACCAAGGTCACAGGCAACTGGTTCTCTGATCTAATCAGATTTAAAGGCATTAATGGCCCCATTTCCCATGGCAAAGGGGACAAAGTGGTAAAGCAGCTACTCAGATCAGTACCACCGGTAACTGCCTGGATCAGGAGGCAAGCCTCTTTGGGCCCAAGTATTTGCCTCCATAGGACATTTTAGTAAAAATAAGGCAGTAATGCGTCGGCTAGTTGCCTCTCACAGTGCTGGAAAATGTGGGGAAAGAAAATGGGGAGCTCAGAGCTTTATATCCCTAGCCCCAGAGCTGTCCAAGGAACTGGAAGGTTGCTGTGACTGCAGGGAGAGAAACTCTTATTTCCCGCAGAGACAGGGCCCAGAGCTCTGAAAACCACGCTCAAAGTGAAATCCTGTGGGCGGCCGAATTACAATTCTCATCCGACTTCCAACCTCACCGGGTCTTTTGGTTAATGCTAGGGCATTGAATGGGAAGAAACAGGAGCCCCCCAAATTGGGGTTGGGATACGTGGGCAGATTCTAACAAGGCTGTCGCGTCTCCTTTGCCCATCGAGTGAGCCTGCGCCCCTGCCTGGGGAGGATAGTCTCCTCTTGCTCGAAGAAACTATAATGGCCTTTCCTCACGTAGCCCCCTTGCTAGGAGCTCATGATCCTCCTAAGACCTTTTCTTGCCTCTAAGACCTGTACCCGGCCAGACTCAAGTCTCAACAGAACCCAAAGGGGGAGGAGCAAAAGAGGAACCGTGAGGAGACCCCCAGAACAATTGTCAATTTCCATCCACAGAAAATGGCAGAATGTGTGTGGAAACGGGTCTTCGGTGAGCTGAACCAAGGTGAGGGCAGAGTATAACGCTGGATCATCCAAATGTATTGATTTGGCCCATGAAGCCGAGATTCTGGCTTCCACGTTTGAACGTGAGGGTCCAAGAATACCTCTGATGGTTCACTTGGTTTTTTGATGGACCTGTGTACCCAAAGGTGGCCTGTCCCAGGTTAAAATGTCAGAGGTTCCTTGGTGTACTCGCAGAGCCCGAGTCGGCAAACCTTTTCTGTAAAAGGCCAGATAGGATATATTTTAGGGTTTAAGGCCAGTGTCGGCTGCGGCTCTGGCCTTAGAGTGGAAAAGCAGCCAAAGACAATTAGTAAAAGAAAGAGCATGGCTGTGTCCCCATAAAAGTTTATTTATGGGCACTGAAATGTGAATTTCATATCATTTGCATGTGTCACACAATATTACTCTTCTTTTTATTTTATTTCAATTAGGGGCGCCTGGGTGGCTCAGTGGTTAAAGTCTCTGCCTTCGGCTCAGGTCATGATCTCAGGGTCCTGGGATCGAGCCCCACATCGGGCTCTCTGCTCAGCAGGGAGCCTGCTTCCCCCTCTCCTTCTGCCTGCCTTTGCCTACTTATGATCTCTCTTTGTCAAATAAAAAAAAAAAATCTTAAAAAAAAAATCTTGATTTTATTTCAATTAAAAATGTGAAAACTGGGACACCTGTGTGGTTCGGTGGGTTAAGCATCTACCTTTGGCTCAGGTCACGACCCCAGGGTCTTGGGATCGAGTCCCACGTCGGGCTCCGCACTGAGTCGGCTTGTCTCTTTCCCTCTCCCTGTTCCTCCCCCTCTCGTGCGCTCACACTCTCTCTCTCTCTGTCTCAAATAAATTTAAAAAAACGTGAGAGCCATTTTTAGCCTGCAGGCCAAACAAAGCCGTCTGTCCGCTAGATTTGGTCCCTGGGCTATAGTTTGCTGCGTCCTGCTCTAGAGGAAGGTATCCAAAAGGCTTGGGACCTGGAGGACACGATGCTAAGTAGAGTAAGCCAGACACAAGACAAACAAATAGTGCGTGATATCACTTGTAAGTGGAATCTAGAACAATCAAATTCATAAAAGCAGAGAGTGGAGTGGTGCTTGCCAGGGGCTGGGGGATGGGAGGAATGGGGAGATGTCGGTCAAAGGGCACAAAGCTCCAGTTATACGAGATGAGTAAATTTCCGAGATCTAATGTACGGCACAGTGACCACAGTTAATAATACCGCATTTATTACAGTAGCACTGAATCTGGCCAAGAGAGTAGATCTTAGGTGTTCTCGCCACACACACACACACACACGCACGTGCGCGGGTGATGAAAATGTTAATTAGCTTGATTGTGCTAATCATCTCATGATGTGTTCATATATCAAAACGACACACTGTATACCTTATACATATATAGAATTTTTATTTATCGATGATCTCTCAGTAAAGTTGGAAAGAAACCCACGCAGGCTTAGAAAGATTGGAATACTGAGTAGCTTTGTCATTTAAGACTAAGACTAGCTATACAACAGGGTGGGGGGGTGTTAAAAAGTCACAGTGATGTCACTATCATTAGCTGCCATGTGGCTGTCAGAAATAAAGTCATAGGAAGGAGTCCTAGCGTCCTCAAAGAGCTTCGTGGTGGCTCCTCTTTGAAGGTCAGAGATCCTAGCGGAAATGGCTGTGAGAGTGAAGCCCAACCAGGAATGAGAAGAGAGTGACTTGCAGAACTCGTTGGCATTTCCTAGTTTGCCGTGGCATCCTTTGAAATGAAATAGGCGGGCAGCCTACTAAAGTCTTCCTTGATCTGAATTAGTGGATGAGTTCTGGATCTAGCGGATGAGTCCGGAGCTGGATGACCCAAACAAAGTCCTCGTACCTCGATCACTTCCTACACCTGAGCCTTCGATGAAAGGAGGGGCCGCAGTCCTTGGAGGAAGGACCGTGTTACACTGCCCAAAATGTATGCTGTTAATCTTTCTTCTAGACTTCTCTGGGGAGACCTGTGGCCATTTACCAGGCAGCTGTACACAGGGGGAAAGGAAATAATCAGATTTTCCAAGCATGATTGGACACTGGGTGGGAACTGACTCTAGTTCCTGGAACCTCGGGAGCTAGTGGTTTCCTAGTCAGAGTGGGGCTCCGGGGGTCATGTGATCAACAGAGTTTGGGGGAAGTTCTGTCCCGCAGAAGGCCTAACTAGTCATTGAATCCATCCCATGGATATTTGTTCAATGCTGAAATGCATAAGTGGAATGGACATATTGAGCATTTAGAAGAACTCCAACATTGGTTCCCTGAACCTCAGAGTTGATGGATATCATGGTGGGAAGAACCAAGTAGAAGCCACTAGAACTCTCTCTGCCTATGCAAATACCAAACCAAAAGCAATACCACATTCCTGGAGGGATTGCGGAGATTGGTGCCGCCATCAAGACTTGAAAGGTGCCAGAGGGGCGATTCCCACCACAACCCCATCAACTTGCCTATCCGGGCTGTGCAGGAGACAGAGGGATCTGGGAGGAGGACAGTGGGTCATCGTAAATGTAAGCAGGGGTGGACCCAATGACAGTTGTGGCTCCAAATGGGGTTTCGTTGTTGAAGCCATCAACACGTCTTCTGGGACCTGTTACACAGTTATTGATCTGGAAAATGTGCTTCTTAAACAAATATTTTTTATTTTTATCTGTACTTGATAGTAAAGACCATCAGAAGTTTGTTTTTAGTAGGCAAAGCCAGAAACATCTCTACTGTCCCAGCTCAGAGGTATACCAGTGCTCCGGTCCGGTCATAAGATGGTCCTGACCGAGCTTTGTCACCTGCCTTTTCCCCAGGACATCACGCTGGCCCATTACATGGATGATATTATGATGATGGGATCTGATGAGCAAGAAATAACCACTACTGTGGACACATTGGTAAGACAACTGCGTGCCAGAGATTGGGAAATAAATCCCACCCACAAAAATGTGTGGCCTATCACTTCAGTGAACATTCCTGGGATCTAGGGATTTGAGGGATGTGGAGATACTCCTTCCTGGGCGAAGGCGGAGTTGCTGCCCTGGGCCCCTCTGGACCCCGAAAGAGAGGCCCAATGCTGGGGAGCCTCTCTGGATTTTGGAGTCTGCATATGCCTCACTCGGGATTACTGCTGTCACTCATTTACTGAGCAACCTGGAAAGCTTCGAGTCATGAGTGGGATCCAGAATGAGCGAGAACTCTGCGACAGATCCAGGCTGAGACGATGGTGCTTGAAGCGTCTGCGGTAGATAGGGGTGCTCTTTGGGGAGTCTCAGACCCCTATCGGCGAATCGTGGTGTAGACCTCTAGGATTCTGGAGCAAAGTCAGGTCATTCTCTGAATGAGAATGTTCTTACCTTTGAGAAAGTTCTTGGCTTTCTGCTGGCCTTTAGGAGAGGCTACATATTTGACCCCAGGCCACTAAGATACTATGCCAATGGAGCGACCTGTTGTACGACCCAAGAAGCCACAGAGTTAGGCATGCACGGCGGCGATCTGTGGAAGCGCTTTAGACAAGATGGTTCTAGCAGGTGGTGAAGGCACGAGGACTTTACCTGAGGAAGTTGCCCTGCTGTCCAGATCCCTGATTCCTGCTTCAATGCCTTCTCGCTCTCAAGCTTCACCTATGGCCAACGGGGAGCTCTCTATGACAGTTGGCTGAGAAGAAGAAAAAAAAACCCCTCAGGTTTTGCTAAGAGTAAAACTCTGGTGACAGGAAACTCTACGTTTATATCTAATTCCGTAGGACGTGGAGGCACCACCCAAACGTGGACAGCTGTATCGTGACCGTGCCGTTCTGGGACACCCCTGCAGGAGGGGGTGAAGGGAAACTTCGCCAATGGGCAGAAATTTGAGCAGGGCGCCCGGCTGTCCATTTTGACTAAGGAAGAGATGCCCAGAAATACGGATCTGTATCAATGCATCAGTTGCGACTAATGGTTTTGCTGGACGGTGGGAGACTGCTACAAAGGGGTCAGGGGAAGAGGTGAGTGGATAGAGCTCTCCAGAGGAGGAAGGGAATTGTGTCCTATGCGGGTTCTCCCCAGAGTGAACTCAGAAAATAAGATTTTAGGAAGATAGGATAAGCCATTTTGTGGACACGGTCAGCCACTCTCGTCGTCACCCGCCCAGCTCATTACCCCGCGTGGGATCTGCAACGAGAACGTCTACTACTACTTCTGCTAGCAAAGGCTGATCTGGCTGGTGCCACTGGTGAGTACCCAGTCTGCCAGCAGAAAAGACCAGCACTAAATCCCCTGATCCAGCACCAGTCCCCAAGAGAATCGGTCAGCTTGGGGACGGCAGACTGATGACATCGAACTGCTTCCCTCATGGAAAGAGCAGCACTTTCCTTCCTTCCTTTTTTTTTTTTTTTTAATTTTATTTATTTATTTAATAGAGAACACAAGCAGGCAGAGAGGGAGGCAGAGGCAGAGAGAGGAGCAGGCTCCCCGCTGAGCAAGGAACCCGATGCGGGACTCGATCCCAGGACGCCGGGATCATGACCTGAGCCGAAGGCAGCTGCTTAACCCACTGAGCCACCCAGGCGTCCCCCTTCCTTCCTTCCTTTAAATCACTACTTTCTTGTGATGTAATTTTTATACCATACAATTCACATCGTTAAAGTGTACCAGTTGAGGGCTTTTAGTATATTCACGGATATGTACAACCTCCACTACAACCAAAATGAGGACATTGTCATCGCCCGAAAGAGAAACCCCAGAGGATTCTGGGAAGATGGCAGAGCGGGAGGCACAAGGAAGCTGTCTCCCCACCTGGACAGCAATTGTACTGGAGACTCAATTCGGAACTCTGGAGACGGCCGAAGCCTGAAAACTTCCAGGGGAAGGCTTGGATGGTAAATTGTAGTAATTTCCATCTATTTCAGCTCTTAGCAGAGTGGCAGCTGCCCAGCCCCCCGCCCCAGCCCTGTGGCGGGCGCCTGTGCACATGTTCCTCCAGCAGCTTGCGTACCCCCTGCAGGACTGAAGTGGCCGAAAAGCACCTTGTCCTCCAGATATAGAGGATCAGTGGTCTGATCGCTGACTGCTGCTTCTTTTCCTTCTTTCTTTCTCTTTCTTTCTTTCTTTCTTTCTCTCTCTCTCTTTCTTTTCTTTCTTTCTTTCTTTCTTTCTTTCTCTCTCTTCCTTCCTCCCCTCCCCTTCTTTCTTTCTCTCTCTCTCTTTCTTTCTTTCCTTTCTTTCTCTCTCTTCCTTCTTTCCTCCCTCCCCTCCCTCTCTCCCTCTCTTCCTTCTTTCCTTTTCTTTTCCTTCCTTCCTTCCTTCTTCTTTCAGCTTCAGAGGTAGAATTTAGTGATTCATCAGTTGCCCATAATACCCAGTGCTCATTTTATCAAGTGCCCTCCTTTTTTTTTTTAAGATTTTATTTACTTTATTTTGACAGAGAGAGAAAGAGCACAAGTAGGCAGAGCTGCAGGCAGAGGGAGAGGGAGAAGCAGGCTCTCTGCTGAGCAGGGAGCCTGAAGCTGGGCTCGATCCCAGCACCCTGGGATCACGACCTGAGCTGAACAAAGGCAGACGCTCTACCACGGAGCCACCCAGGCGCCCCAAAGTAAGTAAGTACTTACTTTGTACTTACTTACTTAAAGTAAGTACTTAAAAAGTAAGCCGAGGGAGCTTGTTCCACCCCAAGAAATGCTTAAGGTGGTCTCATGGGGTGATACGAAAAGCCGCTCGACAGCACCCGGAAACCATCTAAGGAAATGAAGCTCTCAATAAAGTTAAAATGTGGTGAGATCCTGCACCCAATTCTGACACATAAGGTCTTTTCCCCCCACACCAAGCAATTCTCCAACAGCAGCTGGGTGTCCTACGATTTCACAATTTTGACACTATGTCCTCTGAGATAGCATCAGCTCCCACAGGTAAGGGCTCTGTCCTACAAGACTGCATCCCCTTCAGAAGCCAGTTGGAAGTCCTGCGTGTCTCCCGTGCTGCCGAGCGACGGGCTATATATCAGAGGCTCCCACCACCTCCTCCCTGGGTTCGATGAGCGAGCTAGCGTGGCTCACAGAACTCAGGGAAACATCCGACTTACCAGAATGCCGGTTTGCTACTGGCTATAAAAGGATGTAACTCAGGAACGGCCAGATAGAAGAGAGGCATACAGCAAGGTGCGCGGACGGGGTGTGGAGCTTCTATGCCCCCTCTGAGTGCATCACTCTCCCCAGATAGCCATGGCTTCCCCCACCCAGAAGCTCTAGGAACCCCATCTATTTGGGTTTTTAATGGAGGCTTCATTACATAGGCAAGATTGACCATTGGTGATTCAACTCAACCTCCAGCCCCTACCCTTCCCAGGAGGTTGGGTGATAAGAGGCAAAGTTCCAAATCTCTATTCACATCATTGACTTCACTGGCTGGATCATCTCTCTTCCTTAGGCAAGGTCCAAGGATCACCTCATTAACATAACAAAAGACATCTTTATCACTCTGCCTGAGGGTTTTAGGAGCTCTGTGTCAGGAATGGAGATGGAGACCACACCTGTATTTTGTATTATAAATCACAATATCGCACACGGGCAATTAAGAAGCCAATATTATTATTATTTTTTTTTTTAGGAAGCCAATGTTATTTTAATAATTTATAAATACACTTTTTGTTTGCTCTGTTATCTAAGAGACATTTTTAAAAATCATTAGTCAAAAAGCTAGTGTTATTGGTTAATTTTTTAAAGATTTTATTTATTTATTTGACAGAGAGAGATCACAAGTAGGCAGAGAGGCAGGCAGAGAGAGTGGGGGAAGCAGACTCCCGGCTGAGCAGAGAGCCCGATGTGGGGCTCGATCCCAGGACCCTGAGATCATGACCTGAGCTGAAGGCAGAGGCTTTAACCCACTGAGCCACCCAGGCGCTCCATATTATTGGTTTCTAACACCACATTTTGTTTTCTATATAATGTGAGACTAATCCCTTCAAAAGAATTTTTTTAAAGATTTTATTTATTTATTTGACAGAGAGAGAGATCACAAGTAGGCAGAGAGGCAGGCAGAGAGAGAGGGGGAAGCAGGCTCCCCGATGAGCGGAGAGCCCGATGCGGAGCTCAATCCCAGGACCCTGAGATCATGATCTGAGCTGAAGGCAGAGGCTTAACCCACTGAGCCACCCAGGCGCCCCTCAAAAGAATTCTTAATTTGTGTTTCGGGGCACAGAATGTTTAAGGAGGTAATTGTGTGACATCAACTACCCAAAGGGGTGGGCACAGAGCTGTAAAGGAACAGAGTTTTTGTACGTTATTGAAATTAAGCTGGTCTAAATTCAAATCAGAGTGTTATAACTTTAGGATGTCAAATATAATCCCCATTGTAACTACAAAGAAAATAGCTATAGGATACACAAAGGAAATGAGAAAGAACTTTAAATACTTCATTACAAGAAAGTTAACTAAACATTAAAGAGGATAGTAATGTGGGAAATGGGGGACTAAAAAGCTGTAAAACATGTGGAAATCAAATAAGAAAGTGGTAGAAGTTAAATCCCTCCTTATCAATAATTACTATAAATGGAAATGAATGAAACTCTCCAATCAAAAGACAAGAGACTGCCAGGAGGGACAAAAACACATGTCTACAAGAGACTCATTTAAAAAAAAAAAAAAAAGAGACTCATTTTAGATCCAAAGAGATTGGATCTAAAATCAGATTGAAAATGAAATACACAAATAGGTATAATGGATTGAAATCATCTGAATTCACAAATACATTAAAAATAGATTGGAAGCAAAAGGATGGAAAAAGATACTCCATTCAAAGAGTAACCAAAAGAGAGCAGGGTGGCTCTACTAATTTGAGACCAAATAGACTTTAAATAAAAATGTTACAAGAGACAAAGTACATTCCATATTAAGAAAAAGTTCAATACAATAGGAAGATAGAATTATAAACCATTAGGGGCACCTGGGGGACTCAGTGAGTTAAACATCTGACTCTTGATTTCAGCTCAAATCATGATCTCAGGGTCATGGGTTTGAGCCCCGTGTTGGGCTCTAAGCTCAATGTGGAGTCTGGTTATCCCTCTCCCTCTGTTCCAACCCCCCTCCCGACTCTTTCTCTCCCTTTCTCTCTAAAATGAATAAATAAAATATTTTTTAAAAAGGAGTTATTAACCTTTACATCTCTAATAACAGACCATGAACATATATGATGCAAAAAAAAAGGACAGAATGGAAGGTAGAGCTAGACCAGACAAGATGGCCGCTGAGGGCTGAGTGAATATGGAAAGGCCTCGTAGTCCATTCAGCCGCTACGGCAAAATACCACAAGCAGGGGTAGCTTATAAACAATGGAAATTTACTTCTCAAACTTCTAAAGGCTAGAAGTCCAAGATCAGGGTGTCAGCCTCGTCGGGTAAGGGCCCTCTTCTGGGTCCAGACTTTTCCCTATATCCTCACATGGTGGAAGGGGGGCTAGGGAGATCTCTGGGGTCTCTTTTGTAAGAGTCCCATTCATAAGGGCTCCACCCCCAAGATCCTTATCACCTCCCAAAGGCCCCACCTCCTGATGTCTTCATATTGGTCATTCAACATATGAATGGGAGGGACCCTAAACACTGAGACCATAGCAAATGGATAGTGGGCAAGGTAGTTATAAATATAACTATAAATGCCAGCCGTGAGCAGGTGCAGAAGTAAGAATTGTAGAAGTTATACTTGTAGAAGGAAATACTTCTTCCTTTTTTTGGAATGAATGAATACATTTGTGTTTGTATGTATATATATATATATATATATATACACATATCACGTATTTTTATTTTCTTTCCCTCTTTCCCCTTGTTAGCTAACATAGGATGTGTTCATAGTAGTTAGCTTTATTGCTCAATATGTAAACTACAAGACAGCAAAGGTGTAGAATCAGCTATGAGAAGAATGAGCATCAACTAAGAATTAAAAAAAGATACTCCATCTTCTCCTTAGAAAAGGGCTAGCAAATTCCGAGTTTTAGCTGGCATAGATACATACTTTAGTTAAAGCATGACTCTGTTATTGTCTTCATTTGGAGATTAAGTATGGCTTAAGGAGACGCCTATGTGCTGGGTGACAAGGGGTAGATTGGTGTGGTGGTTTCATAATGTAGCAACTTGCTTGTGCTGAACTACATTTCCCAGAATCCCCTTCTCGGGGTGCTTCCATAAGCTTGGAGCCCATAGGAGGGATTCTTATGGAATATTTGGGGCAGCCCAAAATAGCAGCCCTTTAGAAGCTCAAGCATGCTGGCCTTTATCTGCTGGCTCACTCCGCTGGTCCTGCCACTGCTCGACCTTCCCCTGGATCCTCCTTCAGCTGCCTGGCTCCTGGGCCAGGTGTGCCTTTAGCCCCCGGACGAAGGGCTCTGACTCCGGGAGGACACACATGCCACCAAGGTTGTCAGAGGCAACAGGAACTGACATAGGCTCAGACTCCAGGCTGGGCGGCATGCTCCTGCTAATTCTTGCTCTCCCTGACCTGGCATCCATCTTCCCTTCCTGCCTGCCTGCCCCATGAACTCTAAGTTCCCATATCAGACTCACAGACGACCCCCTGATGGAGACTGCTTCACTCACTCCCCGGATTGCATAAGATCAGATCCAGTAACAAGTGCCTTCATAGCTATTTATAGATATAGCTTAGTGGTTCTGCTTCTCTGGTTGAATCCTGACTGATACACCCACCAAATTCTTGCGATTTCGGAACCGGAGCCCAGAACGTGGGCATGGCCCCTTGGGTGTGGGAGATTTGGCCAGAAGAGAGTTTTTATTAGCATCTGACTGAAGCTTCCCCCACTCCTCCCACCCCCAGCCCCTGCAAGAGATGGGAAGATGGAATTTCACAGGGAAGAGAGGAGGAATGCCAGATTTCAAAGGCTGGAAAGAGGAGCTATCGGGGGAAGGTTGAGAATAGAAGAGACAACAGGAGAAAAGATTTCACTGTAGACACTTTCCTTTCCAAGAACCAAGCCTCAGTGTCTCATTTCCCTTAGTGGTTCAAGGAGGCAAGAGAGCTGGATCAAGTCACACCCCCAAGCCCTCTGTGTGACTGTAGAGGACATCTCTGGCTTCCCTCTGACCAGCAACCATTCTCTCCTCTTTGAGTAACAACCCTCATATTTTCTTTTGGAGAATTCTTGTCCCTGTGTTCAGCCCCTATAGTTTGGCCTATGACCTCCTTTCCTAGCTCCAGGAATGAACACAGCCCCCAAGCCTGCCCAATTGCACCCTGGCCACTGCCACTGGTTCTGGGATGGGTACATGGTTAGGCTCAGCTGATGAGATTCGATTCTGGAAACTCTGCTGATACTCTGTCTGGGTTACTCAGCCTTTTAATAGGATGTGAACCCGGAGTTCCCATTGTTTCTCCCAGGAAGGAGAGTCAGCCTGAGAATGAGGCCAATATAGAGGTGCACTGAGCTGGTAGAAGCGCCGGAGATATGCTCCTACTGTTGTCCTCTGAGCACCTGGATCCAACTATGCCTGAAGCTAAATACATTTTAGTGTTTCAGTAAGTTCCAGCTCCTCTGCTGTTGTTCTATTTAAGTCCACTTGAGTCAATAAACTGACCCCTCGGTAAAAGAACTTGTTTACACCTGCCTTACATCTCAGGTGTGTTTGATTCAGGAAATTCAGGAGGCTGGATACACTGTTAACAATGGCAGCTAACCTTACTGAGTCCTTACTAGGTACCAGGTACCCTGGAAACACTACAGGTATCGCTCAATGTCCTCAGAAGTACCCCACGAGGAGGCTACCACAAGTGCCCCCATTGTGGCAATTGTGTTTTAGATGCGGCGCAGACAGCTCAGCCGGCCACCTCCCGCTTACGCAACGAGCAAGAGGCATTGGTGGGAAAGGAACGGCAATCGCTCTGTGACAGCAGACCGAGAGGACTCCCCAAGAGTGGGACGAAGGTCGAAGGGTGCTATCCCGCCTGCACCAGTACAGGCTAGCTGCCCCCTTATAAGAGCCCCCAGATCACTGCTGTGACAAGGATGTTATAAAGAAGCCCCTCACTCTGCCCTCTACCCCCACACGCCAAGACCTGCGGTACCAAAGCAGCTGCCTGTGTCCCGCGTCTTCTCCGTCACCGTCCCATGGTTTCTTCCACTGCTGCCTGCGGGCCGCCTCTGCATGCGTGGGGCGACGAGCTCCTCCCTCCTTCGTTTGTAAGTAACATCAGGCCAACCCATCCTCCCTTGTGCCGGTGAAATGCTGAGCTCTCCAGGTCTGTTTTTTTTTTTTTTTTTTGCATCGTGGTCTCATCTGACCTGCCAGAGGTTGACTCTTAAAACCGCAGTCTTCATCATTAACAAAGGCACATGAGGAAGAGAAGGAACGGTCCCATCTGCCCCACAGGTGCACACAATCTGTACCGTTCGTCTCGTTCCCGGAGTCTGATGGGAGAGAGCGTGAGAGAAGGCATTTCCAGGAACATCCCCTCGTGCATCGTGGGAGGAGCCCCGTGAGACTTGGGCTTGGGATCAAACCCAAACGCCCTGCCCTGCCGCAGACGCTGCTTGGGCTGCCCGCACCTGCAGCCACGTCTCCCCACCTCCCGCCTGGCTTCCACTCGCTCTCCACTCAGCCCTTCTCTCTCTTGGCACAAGCCTTTTGCACACGTTGTTCCTTCTCCCTGAAACACTCTTCCCTGCAATCTTTATCTAGTTAAATCCTCTCATCCTCCAAGTCTCTGCTCAAATCTCATGTCCTCCGAAAAGCCTTCTTGGAGCCCCTGGTATCATATGTGCTTGTGGATTCCTCTGCTGTTACTTCACAGCATTTACATGTTTACCTCTACTTTTGTGGTTATTTCAGTGAACTGCTCACTCCCTTTAAAAACATAAACTCTGTCCGTACAGGGGACTGACCAATAGCGTGCTCACGAATGTGTAACAAGCAGCTATGGGGTGTTAACCTTAAAAGTAAAAGTCAGTTATTTTACCAGCAAAAATGGGTTTGTTTGGGAATAGCAGAGATTGTAGTTTGGAATACGCAAACAATGGCAAACCTATAGGCAAGTCCAGAGAACAAAGGAAAGGAATACTATTTTACGGAGAAGGAGGAGGAAATGGGGAGCGGTTGTTCTGAATAAAGGTCCATTGGAGAAAAGCAAGAGTCCAGGCTGCTGGTGGTTGCTCATTGGCTGAGTTGCTGAGTTGTCGATTTCCTTTTTTTTTTTTTTTTTAAGATTTTATTTATTTATTTGACAGAGAGAGAGAGAGAGATCACAAGTAGGCAGAGAGGCAGGCAGGGAGAGGAGGAAGCAGGCTCCCCGCTGAGCAGAGAGCCCGATGTGGGGATCGATCCCAGGACCCTGAGACCATGATCTGAGCTGAAGGCAGAGGCTTTAACCCACTGAGCCACCCAGGCGCCCCCTGAGTTGTCAATCTCTTGCAGAAGATTCGAAGTACTTCTCCTGTTAGGGCTTCTAGTTGACCCTTTTTTCCCCGGGATTCTCCCCCTGGGGTCTATAATTGACAATTCTTCCTGTAATTGACACGGAGTGGTTCAGTTTCCCCTATCAGCCTCCCACTGGACTTCGGTGACGTTTCGCTTTATTGATTTTCAAAGGGGTAAGGTGTTTGTGTAAGGGGACACCGATACCTCCTGATGATTCATGTGGTCGGTCTCAAGCCATCAATGTGATTTCAACCAAAAGTGCTGAACATTTTCACACCTGACTCCTGCCCGCTGGTATGAGGCAGCTCCAGCACCCCACTGCTGCGGGCAGCCCGGCACCCAGCGCAGTTTGTTGAATGAGTGAATGAATGAATGAAAGAAAGAAATCCCACAGATTCATCTCTTCCCCTATTTGTGTCTGTTTGTGGCACACTCTCTTCAGTCTGCTGCAGATTTTAAAAAAACAAAACAGAACAAAACCATGATGTTTTCATCGAGCAAAATGTATTCATCATAAACGAACATTCTTTGGGTCCCACTTTTTCATGGTGTTAAAGCATCCATTCTTGCCTGTAATTAAAGCTTTGCAGACTGTGAGTAGTGACTCATTAGTGGTTCACGAGATCAATTTAGAAGGTCACGACAAGCATTTTTTAAATTGAGTAGAAGAAAAGACAAATTTCAGAGTACCACAGTTCGTCCCTGGTTTTCAGGAAGTATTGTTCTGGGAAACTTCTTTTGTGGACATGTATTCATCCCGACTTGGGACATGAGGTGACTTTTTAGAGTCAAGAAAGTTTGAAAACCACCAGGATGAAAAGCAATGCTTTAAAAAAAAATCTGTACATTTTATTTTTAAAGCAACTTTAGGTTTGCAGCAAAATTGGGTGAGAAGTGTAGAGATTCCCCCATAAAATCCCCATCCCCGCACAGACACAGCCTCCCTGTTATTAACATCTGCCAGAGTGGTCCATTTATTACAAGCGAACCTACAACAACACATCGTTATTGCCCAAAGCATGGAGTTTACATTAGCGTTCGCTCTTGGTAGTGTACACTCTGTGGGTTTGGATAAATGTATGACATATGCCCATCGGGGTCATAGCGTACAGAATAGTTTTGCTGCCCTAAAATCCTGGGTGCTCTGCTTTTTATTGCTGCCTAATATTCCATTGTCTGGATGTACCACGGTCTACTTAACCAGTCACCTACTAAAGAACTCCTTAGTTGTTTCCAAGTTTGGGTAGTTATAAATACAGCTGTCATAACCTTCAGTGCTGGTTTTTTTTTTTTCAGTGCTGTTTTTTTTTTTCAGTGCTGGTTTTGTGTGAACACGGTTTTTACCTTCTCTGGGTAAACACCAAGGCCTGCAGTCACCGGATCGTGTGGTTAAGAGTAGGTTTAGTTTTGTTAGAAACTGACAGACTGTCTCCCAGAGTGGCTGTACCATTCTGTATTCCCATCAGCAACGAGTGAGAGTTCCTGGTGCTCCGCATCCTCGCCAGCATTTGGTGATGCCAGTGTTCTGGATTTTGGCCATTCTAATAGGTGTGCAGCGGTATCTCGGATTTACGGTTCCCTGATGACATATGATGTTGAACATCTTTTTACAGGCTTATTTGCCATCTGTGTATTTTCTTGGCTGAGATGTCTGTTCAGGTCTCTTGCCCATTTTTTGATCAGATAGCAATGCTTTTTCATTTAGTAGACTTGTTTTATTTTCCATGTCCTTACTTGCAAATTTTTTTCAAAAGCAAGAATACTATATCATAATTTGTATTTTTGTTGCATATTTTACCAGTTTCTGAAAAAAAATATATCAAGTAAAAAAAAAAAAAAACAAAACAAAAACAATAGCAATCCAGCTTCCCCAAGACCTCAGGGACCAAAGGGTTAAGTCCACTGAGTTCTGATCAATGATAGATGGATAGATAGATAGATAGATAGACAGAGGGATAGGAAGGTGTCTGGCTTGGGGGCCAGGGAACTTCTATTCTGGTCTACCCCTCTCCCAGTTCCCCCACAATGCCCCTGGTTATAAGTGTTCATCCCAGGGTCATGGGACCAGAATGGGCCAGGGTCATGGGACCCTTTTCAATCTAGCTGCCCTACCTGGTGACAGCATGAGCAGGGCAGGGAGAATAATGGGGCTGATGCTTGCTGTTCCAATCCTCCCTGCATGCAGGGGACAGTCCCTAGCTGGTCCTTAAGAACGGAGGTAAGGGTTGGGGGAGGATTGGAGATAAACCCAGACCCAGGCCATCGGTGGAATCCCATGTCCTGCCACGAACCCTCTCTAGACCGTAGCTGGCTGAACAAATTACATTGTGAATCACTTTCATTTGCTGCTGGGAGCCTTGCACTAGACACTTTGATCTGCACGAGCTCATCATACCCACCCCGCAGCTGTGTGCCCCCGCACGCATGTGCGTCCATCATGGGGAGCAGAGAAGCGCGGTGATATGGCAGCGAGCCTCATTTTCCAGAGAGAAAACAGCTCCAGAAGAGAGAGATCCCTTGGTCAGGGTCCCACAGCCAGGAAGTCACAGTCATGGCTGGAATCTGGGCCCTGGAGAGTCATATACAGGTAACCGTGGTGCCCAGCTCCCTCCCAAAGGCTTCACGATGACCCTGGGGTGGTAAGAATGAGACCACAGCGGCTGACCCTTATGGGGCACCTGTGCGAGCCGAGCGCCAGGGGCTCCATGTGCCTCAGATGGGTTGTCTTCAAGGGTGTATCTGTTGTTAGGCCCACTTTACAGAGGAGGGATAGAGGCACCGTCACATTGGAAAGAGCAGACAGGGAGCATAGCTCAACCTTGAGCCCTCTGAGCAGGTGCTCAGGGAGGGGAGAGCAAGCATCTGTTGCCGGAGTTCGTGCTGGGCACTGGGTGACAGCTGTGACCGCAGCAGCCTTGCAAACATAAAAGCCTCAGGGAAAGGAAGTAAAGCAGGGCTGCGGGACTGGGAATGGGTTGTGGGGCACGGGGCAGGGGACGCCGTCGGGTGGTCAGGGAGGGTTGCTCTAGGGAGGGGACTTGGCTGAGACCTGAGGGCTAAGAGGGAGCCGGGCTTACAGAGTTCTTGGGGAAGGGTGTTTCAGGCGGAGGGAACAGCAAGTTTAAAAGCCTCAAGATGGGAACAAGTTAGGCGTGTTTGAGGAACTGAGAAAAGGAAGTGAGAACGAGAAGGCAGAGAGGGAGGGGAGGGGCTGCAGAGAAGGAGGGGACAGCAAGCTTCGGAAGGGGAGAGGGTTTCTAGGCGGCCGCAGGAGCCTCAGGAGTGGAGGGAGGGATGCGGGGCGCGGTCTCCAAGGCAGGGTTCAGTGCCGACCTCTCCTCCTGGTTCCCGAGTCCACATACCTCTCCCCGCTCTCTGCTCAGGCAGTCTGCGCTGTCTGCTTCCCCTGCAAGAGCTACAGCCCAACCCCAGCTCCCCCGTTACAGCAGGGCTCACGGGTTCCTTCTGAGCAAGAAGACCACGCTCTTGCCTGCAGTCCCGCCTGCAGGCGTTCATTCATTAATTCCTCTGTCCACTCACCCGTCAAATGTGGATTTGCTGTAAGTCTTTTGCTTTCGCAGGTCCCTCTGCCTGAAACAGTCCTGCAGGGCTCTGCTTCCAGTGGCGCCTCTTCCGAGATGCCTTCCTTGACCACCCCCAGCTAATTTAGCCCCTTATCACTCTGTGAGTGACTGTACTGCTCTTCATGATGAAACGGGATAGGCTGGTGCTCCCAGGGGCTCTCTCTATATGCAAGAGATATATTTGCCCTTCTCATTTTCTTTTGGGAACCATCCTTTCCTTCTCTTTGTCTGTGTGATTTGATTGTGTCAGCCATGTTCCTCCACTTCAGAAATGAGCACATCATCCAGGTAAAGCCAATGAGAGAGCTGCAGGACTTTTGCTGAAGCTCCTGGAAAGCTAAGCTTTGTTCCTACCCTGGTTGCCCACCTGGGGGGTTGCAAGGTTGGAGCTGCTGAGGGAGGAGAGGACCTGTCTGAAAATGAAATCAATATTGAGGGCAGAAAATGTGAAAGAAGGAGCGAGGCACAGTCCTGAGTGAATTGTTTGAGCACCTGGATTCAGCCATATCTGCAATCCAAACTCCCCCCTAGACTTTTCCATTGTAAGAACCAGTATGTTCCCTTTGTGCTTAAGCTAGTTTGGGTTTCAGTACCAGTAGACAGTCTAATCGGAAATAAAGTCTTGAAGATATGCATGCAGTCAAGCTTAGGTACTTTCCCCCTGAGGGACGTGGGCAAGCACTTCCCTCGTTCAGAAGCCACGCCCCCTCTAGAGGCTCCTTTTCTACAAAGCCTGAGTGGTTCACTCAACCTGAGACAAAAATGCAGAATCCAAGTATGAGCCCAGACGTGGGGTGACTTACAAAAGCAGCCACGTGACCAGCAGCAGGAACTGGGAATTTGCATTATTAATAAGCAAATCTATTTTCCTTCCCTCTTCTGGGTGGGCTGAGCCCTGATTTTATTAGCTTGTTTTGTTAGCTCCGTCCACGTGTCCAGGAAAGTATGTAAGCCAGTCATAGTTCTCTCGTCTCCTGGTCAGTGACTGGTTCTGGAAGAAGCTGTGACTAACCACTTCCCAGCAGACTTAGCCTCACATGTGGGGGTTCCTGGGGTAAAACGGTTTTGCTCTTAAAAAGTAATGCAAGGAGGGGCACCTGGGTGGCTCAGTGGGCTAAAGCCTCTGCCTTCGGCTCAGGTCATGATCTCAGGGTCCTGGGATCGAGCCCCGCATTGGGCTCTCTGCTCGGCAGGGAGACTGCTTCCCCCTCTCCCTCTGCCTGCCTCTCTGCCTACTTGTGATCCCTCTGTCAAATAAGTAAATAAAATCTTTAAAAAATAAAAAAGTAATGCAAGGGAAAGAAACTTCCCTTTTGTGCCTCCCACAGAAAGTGCAGCCATGTGAGGAGGCACTAACCAACCTCGGATTCGACTTTCTCAAACTCTTCGTCTGAAGCAGAATCAAGATAGACTCTGTCTGGTTTTCCCTTCCATCTGTGTGGGAGGAAAAAAAGGGGGTGCCGATCACACTCAACTGGTTCAACAAAGAAAAAAAGCTCACAAATATTTAGCCTTGTCAGAATCTACACGGTGATCTAAGTATTATTCCCAGGGCCACAAAGTATTATGTAAGACAGATGAGAGTTACAGATTTTGGAAGGTTAGAGCTTGCTTGAAAGAGTATTTGCAAGAGGAGCTTTATGATGCTGAGGAGTGTCTGATTTTCTACAGCTGCAAAGAAAGATCAGTTTTCTATTTATCTTTCTGCAATTTCTTTGACCAGCACTTAGAAGAGCCTATAAGTACCAAGAGTGAAATCAGAGAGGCCAAACACTTAAAATAGAGGAGGAAAATGGGCAGAGTAAGATTTTAGCAAAAGGAACAGTAAGGTTGTAATGTTTTGCATCTGCAGTAAATGATGGCTGGAACAATAGCAGCCAGATTGCCACCTTGAGGGAGGACGCTGCCCACATGCAAGGAATCAGTCCATGAGAAATGCAATGACCCTGTAGAACCTCTCTTTCTTGGTGAGATTAGTTGTTCTGCAAAATAATAAAAGTCTTCGTTTTTTTTTTTTAAGATACTTGGCATTTCTTCTTTCTTGCTTGCATCCAAGAGCAACCTACGTGACCCTCCCAGAGCGAGGGATGCACAGGAGACAGCAAGGGACCTTCAACACTATAGCCCATGCAGTGCTCAGACCACTGCCCCCGCCAGGCATGGTCCTGGCTGTCTGCACGAGAGCCCCCTCATTCCCTCCAGGCCCAGACTCTGCTGGCATCATAGTGATTATGGTTCCCGTATTCTGTGGAAGGGCGCACTAATTGGTTTTTTTTTTCTTTTTTAACTTACTATTTTCTTAAAGATTTTTATTTATTTATTTGACAGAGATCACAAGTAGGCAGAGAGGCAGGCAGAGAGAGAGGGGGAATTCCCGTTGAGCAGAGAGCCCGATGCGGGGCTCGATCCCAGGACCCTGAGATCATGACCCGAGCCGAAGGCAGAGGCTTTAACCCACTGAACCACTCAGGCGCCCCTAATTGTTTTTTTTCTTAACTCTAGCTACCAACTTGTAACACTTAGCTAAGCTTACTCCCAGGACACACATGTCATACCCCTGATAATTTAGCAGGGACGGTAGAAAGATATCAGAACCATGATCACCTTTAGGAGTGGGGTGGGAATTACCCGGGCAGGGTAACTTTGTGGGGTGATGGGACTGCTTTTTCCCTGAATCGGAGTTGGTATGATGCGTATGTGCATCAGTCAAAACTCAGCAACATCCATTTAAGATACGCGCGTTTCATCGTATGCAAATTTTACCTCAAAAAAGAACTGTAGACCTCGAATTCCAGTCAGTGATGTGTGCGTGCTGAAATGTTTAGGGGTTTGAGGTGCTGATGTCCGCTTTAAAATCCTTTGCTTGAACTCATTTAAAAATCCAACGAAGAAATCATACGGTTGATGAATGAACAGAGGCGGACTGATGTGATAAAGCAAATGGAGAAAAACATTAAGGATTGTGGAATCTAGATGATAGGCATGTGGGGGTTATGGTAAAATTCATTCACCTTCTTTGTAGGTTTGAAAGTTCTAATTCAGGGGCGCCTGAGTGGCTCAGTCAGTTAAGCCACGGCCCCTTGATTTCAGCTCAGGGGTTCCTGGTTGGGGCTCTGCACTCAGCGGGGAGTCTGCTTGTCCCTCTCTCTCCCCAACCCCCCGCCCTTCCCCCTGTACGGTCTCTCTCTCTCAAATAAATAAATAAAATCTTTTTTTTTTTTTTTTAAAGAAAGTTCTCTTACTTCAATGTTGGTGGTTGGCAGGGAGGAGGAGAGGCGTCCGGAGGTTCAGGAAATCGGGCCCACTGCTGAGGCAGAACCAGGCGGAAGTCTGGACCTTTCTTGGCGACAGCCCAGCGGGCCCTTCTCCCCTGCAGGGGGCGCCCCCGAGGGTGCGGTCCTTGCCGCCAGGCCCACCGTCTAGGCCGAGGGAGGGGAAAGGCCAGGAGCAGTCGTGGAGATCTGCCTGAGATGGAGAGTTACAGAGATAACTAATAGAGAAACCAAAATCAATGGGAGTGATAACTATAATAACAAGAACCAACCTCTGCCCTTCGCTCGGCCCAGGCTCTGCTCCAGGGGCTTTATGGGAACTCATCCACCTGTTCCTCTGTTGTTCTCATTTACGGATGTGGAAGCTGAGGCCCAAGGAGGGTGTCAATCAAATCCTCCCCCCTCCCCCCACACATCCCCCCCGCTGGGGGGGGGGCAGGGGCAGGAAGTCAACAGGGAAGGGCTTTGTGGGTAACACTGGTGAGTCAAAACCCAGAGGCATCAACATTTTGTGAAGAGATGGGACGGAAGGGTGCAGAGCAGCGGTGACAGCTGCCTGCCTCTGCGGGGAGGAAGTGGTGGAGGGCGACCCCCGGGGCGGCCAGTGCCGTGGCTGCAGCAGGAAAGGTGGACTGAAGCTACGAATCTGGGAGCCAAGTAGGCTTCCCTTCTGGGGTCCCAAGCGTCTGCACGGCTCACAGACGAGAACGGGCCCACCCAGTGGGGGTATCTGGGATGTGGGTCAGCACGATCCGAGCCCACGATGGAGGTTTGGAGGCTGTGGGTGGGGCCTGAGGCCGGAGGCCGGAGGCCAGGGGGGGGTCGACGCAGGCACACCCACGGGGCACA
>CM052803.1:12781809-12845810 GCA_028533885.1 Nasua narica | reverse complement strand
CTGACCTTCCCCCTCTGAGCCTCAGCTTCCCTCTGCCCGCAGGTTGCCATGAGAAGCTGATGAGCCCATGAAGCAAAGCGTGCTCGCTGTCTCTGTCGAGGGGCGGGCGGCCACGCCTGGCTCCCGCTCACGGGACGTCATTACACTTACCCGGTCCTCAGTCGGCTGACAAATCGAAAGGATATAAATAGGCATGTTTGGTTTCTCATAAATGCATTAAAAATGACTTGGCATCTTGCCCAGGCTCCCTGTCAGGGTGGTGGGCAAGGACTGTTTTGAAGAGATCTAACGGGTGTCAAGGTCACGGGCTCAGAAGGAGCTCCAGCTGCCCAGGGGCACCAGGTGTCGTCTGGACGAGCCCACGCCCTCCTTGGCACAGGCTCACGCCGCCACTCTGGGCCCTGGCAAGTTCTGCTGGGTGACTCAGGCCCGGCCCCTGCCTGTTTGCCTGAACTCGGCCCTCTGGTCCAGCCTGCGTGAGGTCTGCCCGCTCACAAGTGGGTTCTGGGAAGGCTGTGCCAGGCGGTGGGGGGAGGGGCGAGCAGGGAGCGGCGACACGGCGAGGGGAAAGACGGGGCTGTCCTGCGGCCTCCCTCCGTCTTTCTTCATGAACTTCTCGGAGGCTGACCTCACCCCTGGCTCAGGAGGGGGACCCTGGGGGCAGAAGATACAAATTCAGGACTCCACCGTCTGGGTTCAGTTCCTAGCTGCCCCACGTGCGACCTTAGGCATATTTAACCCATCGGTGCCTCAGTTTCCCCACCTGCAAAATGAACGTAATAGCAATGCCTACCCAAAAGGGCTGCCAGAAGGTTTAAAGGATTAAATGGATATTATTATTACTATTACTATTATCGTTATCTCCTGATGCTCCAAACAGTGGCAGGCACAGAGTCGTCTGCTCTGACTACGGCTTGCTATTATTACTACTTTTCTGTGAAGTGGTTAAGAGCAAGGACTCTGGAGCAGCCTGGTTGGGTTCAACTCCCAGCCTCACCACTCATGAGCATCTGGATCTAACTGTGCCTGAAGCCAGAACCTACTCTTGGGCTACTCTATTCCAAGAGCCAATATACTCCTTGTTAGCTTAAGCACCTTCGCCTGGATTTCTGTTACTCGCAGCCCCATGGGTTCTGATTAATACAGAAGGTTACTGGGGGCTCTGATAACAGATAGGGAAGACATATGAGGACACAGGGAAGCTAACAAAAGGAAGAGAAGTGATACAGAAGAGCTAGCGTCCTCCTCCTGGGTTAGAATCCCAGCTGTGTTTCTTACTGCCTCTGATAAAGTGAGTCCAGAGGGGATGCAGTCTTTCACTCCCTATATCCCTCCTTACCGCGTACTTTGTTACTCTTGCCATCAAGAGATGAGTCCATTTCCCCACCCTTTGAATCTGGGCTGACCTTGTCACTTCCTTTGGCCGTGGACAAAGTGATCCTGTGCTAGTTCCAAGCTTAGGCTTCAGGAAGCGTGTGCAGCTTCCGCTGGCTCTCTTGGACCCTTGCCGTGACCTCGCGGACACGTCCAGGCCAGCCTGCTGGAGGGTAGGAGACTGAAGGCTCCCCAGGCAACCCAACCCCCGGAAGCAGAGCCATCCAGCTGCTCGGAGCTGACCACAGGGGCGGAAACGAGCCCAGCCAAGATCTGCAGAACTACCTGGCTGAGCCCAGCCTGTGTCCCCAAACTACAGAATGGAGAGAGAAATAAATGTTGTATCAAACCACTGCACTTCAGGTGGCTTCTTATGCAGCGGGAGATAACAGATACACCTTGTGTAGCCCAGCCTTGCCCAGGGGACTTCCCCAAACCTCGCCCTTAAGGTACATAGCGAGCCAAGCCTGCTCTGCTCCAGTGCCTGGTCGAGTGCTGCCTCAGCCTGGACCTCAAGAGGTCTTGCAGCTTCTGTTCCCTTTCTTGGACCCCTGCCACCAGCTTGCGGACAAGCCTGGCTCGGCCGACTGGAGAACGAGAAGCCACGCGGAGAGCCCGGTGCCCCAGCTGATGGAGCTTGCTCCATCCCGGCCAGCCGACTCCTGCCCACGGAAGACGCCTCTGCCCAGACTGGAGAGCCAGCCCAGCCCACTGCTGAGCAGAGAAGCACAAACCCTCTGCAGACTTGAAGCGATCATAAACCCTTCCTATTCAAAATCCCTGATTGGGGAGGATGTTTTATCTTGCCGCCATAAGTGACAGACTAAGTTTGTATCGATAGGCGAGTAGATTTATCATTCTGGCTCTCGGTGCCCTCCTGTGAAAAATAAAAATCACTTGGCACAGGTCATGAGGAAGCTGTGAGCTCATGATCCTACAACTTTCGGCGCAGGGCCTGGCGGAGAGTGAGCACTCAATTAATGGAAGTTGGGAGGGAAAGTGAAGGACAGAGAGATAGCTGACCACCCGTCCCCTTTGAATCTCCCTGCCTTGTCTGGCCAACTGTGGATCATTCCAGAGAGGACCGATGGCCCATAGACCCCCAAGCCCTTTATCCTTTAGTGTCACCAACCCAGAGACATTCCTCAGAGGTAGGGCTGAAACCCTTGAGTAGAGGTGCCCTTGGCCCCTGAGGCCATCCTGGAAAAGTAGCTACGCAAGAGTTACAGGTTCTAGACTCAGACCTTGGTTCTGACCAATCTCTGCCATTTACCTGTCATGTGACCCTGGGCAACCAAGGCAGCTTGGTTCTGAGCTTCCATCGCATCCCTGTACTATCCCTGTCCCAGGCTGATTGCTCATTCATTCCTTCCTTGATTAGGATTAGGATTAGGATTAGGATTAGGACTAGGATTAGGATTATGTTGCCCCCCCCCCGCCCCCCAAGAATCCAAAATAATGTCCCGATCCCAAGATCCTGGCCTCGATCATACCTGCAAAGTCCCTTCCACCACATAAGGTAACATTTTCACGGATGCAGAGGTTCAGAGCAGAGCCCTTCGGGGGGCTGTCATCCAGCCGGTCCCAAGTGCTTCTGGGCAGAGGCAGCGTGTATGAGGGCTCCGGAGAGGGTGTCTCCTTGGTGGATGGGGCTGATGGGGGCAGGGAGGGCAGGGGGCACAGCCAGATCCTGTAGGGCCCCGCAGATGTTTATTGAGCTCTTAACCATGTTCTAGCTGTTTTGTGAGTGGGAGGTACAGTGAGAAAACCACACCAGAAATATCCCTGACCTCATAGAGCTCTCAGTTCAGCAGGTAAAGAAAACTATTAACCCACCAGTGACAAAACCAAGTGAAAAACCACGAAAGTGACAAGGGTTTTGGAAGGAGAGTGTATCAGTCAGGACAGGCTGGGTTATGCTGTGGGAACAAACATCCCCCATCTTTTGGCTTGGGACAACAAATGTTTATTTCTTTTTTTTTTCTTTTTAAAAGATTTTATTTATTTATTTGACAGAGAGAGACACAGCGAGAGAGGGAACACAGGCAGGGGGAGTGGGAAAGGGAGAAGCAGGCTCCCCACTGAGCAGAGAACCTGATGCGGGGCTAGATCCCAGGACCCTGGGATCATGACCTGAGCTGAAGGCAGGCACTTAACCCACTGAGCCACCCAGGTGCCCCCAAATGTTTATTTCTTTTACAAGAACCTGTACACGGATGTTCAGAGCATCTCTCTTCATAAGGGCCAACACTCGGAAGCAACCAAGATGTCCTTCCACAGGCGAATGGATAAACAGTGGTAGATCGAGACAATGGAAGATGGTGATTCAGAGCTAAAGGGAAACGAGCCAGCAGAAGCACTAGAAGACGTGGAGGAAACTTACATGCATATGGCGAAGTGAAAGAAGCCACTTGGAAAAGGTGACATACTCTACGATTCCAACTGCGTGATGTTCCAGAGAAGGTAAAGTCTGGAGACGGGATTAAAAATGAGTGGTTGTGGGGCGCCTGGGTGGCTCAGTGGGTTCAAGCCTCTGCCTTCGGCTCAGGTCATGATCTCAGGGTCCTGGGATCGAGCCCCGCATCGGGCTCTCTGCTCAGCAGGGAGCCTGCTTCCCCCTCTCTCTCTGCCTGCCTCTCTGCCTGCTTGTGATCTCTCTGTCAAATAAATAAATAAAATCTTTAAAAAATATATTTAAAAAATGAGTGCTTGCCAAGAACTAGCTGGGAGATGGGGATGAATGGTAGAGCACAGAGGGTCTTCAGGGCGGTGAAACTAAGGTTTGATACAATGATGCATACATTTATCCAAATCCATAGAATGTACACCATCAAGAGCGAACACTAGTGTGAACCGCGGACTTTGGGTGATACTGATGTGCCCGTGCAGACTCATCATCTGTAAGAGATGCACCCCCTGGGTGGGAGGTGTGGATGATGGACAGGCCAGGCATTCACCAGATAATGAGGGGGGAGGGGAAGTAGAGGCCATCTCTGTCCCTTCCCCTCAATTTTGCTGTGAACCTCAAACTGCTCCCCCCCCAAAATTGTTAAAATTACAATAGGACAAGGAGGGATGCCTGGGTGGCTCAGTCAGTTGAGCAGCTGCCTTCGGTCATGATCCCAGGGTCCTGGGATTGAGTCCCACATTGGGCTGCCTGCTCAGTGGGGAGTCTGCTTCTCCCTCTGCCTGCTGCTTCCCCTGCTTGTGCTCCCTCTCTCTCTGACAAACAAACAAACAAATAAATAAAATCTTTTTAAAAATCCACAAGTTAAAAAAAAAAACAATACGAAAAGGCCAGGGGCAAAACAGGATGGTTAAAAACGTTATACAGGGTGTGTGGTGCCTTCCACGGCACTCGGAGGTGTGGGAAAGAGGGGGCAAAGGCTGGCCTCACCCCTTCTCCCACTGGGTGATGGAAGCTTCTCACTGTCCAGTTGGCCGAATGGAGAGTGGCTGCCACTCCCTACCCTTTCCTGTCAGGAACTCTACCTTGTCAGAATCACCTTTTTAAGATTCTTTTTTTTATTTGACACACAGAGAGAGAGAGACACAGCGAGAGACAGGGCTGTGCCCCCTCCCTCTTGCCCTCCCTGCCCCCGTCAGCCCCATCCACCAAGAAGACACCCTCTCCGGAGCCCTCATACACGCTGCCTCTGCCCAGAAGCACTTGGGACCGGCTGGATGACAGCCCCCCGAAGGGCTCTGCTCTGAACCTCTGCATCCGTGAAAATGTTACCTTATGTGGTGGAAGGGACTTTGCAGGTATGATCGAGGCCAGGATCTTGGGATGGGGACATTATTTCAGATTCTCGGGGGGGTGGGGGGGAACCATGTAATCCTAAAGGTCCTTGTAAGAGGAAAGCAGAAGACTCAGAGCCGAAGAAGGAGATGTGACCCTGGAATCGTTGGTCAGACAGTCAGGTAGAGAGAAGTGAAAAGGCCCCGCTGCTGGCTTTGAGGATGGAGGACAGGGGAAGAAGCTGGAGGGGCGGCATAGGATTCCCTGCCTCGAGCCTCCAGAGGAATCCAGCCCGCTGACACCTTGATTTCAGACCCAGTCAAGACCCAGATCAGACCCATTTGGGACTTCGGACCTCCCGACCTGTCCGACACTCCATCCGTGTTGTTTCAAGCCATTTCGTTGGCGTCATTTGTTGGAGTAGCTCTAGGGACCCCATACCCACTGCCTCGAGACCCCTCCTTGCCTGGCTCTTGTTGTTCAAGGCTCATCTGAAATGTCACCTCTGGAGAGAAGCTGTCCCTGGTGACTCCAGCTCCATAAAGATCTACTGAATGAATAACTGACAACAGAAACGTCCAGCTGACCCTGATAAAGGTTGAAGCCAGAGCCCACAGACTAACACCTGTGGGCTGATGTGTTTTATTTCGCTGGGGTTGTGTTTGAAAACGTTTTCCAGCCAGTATTTATGAGTTGAAACAGCTTCGCTCAGATAGCTCAACTTCCAGAAGCACGTGAGGCTTTCGGAGGAATGAGAGGCCTGCATTTGTGCCTGAGGGAAATCAGCTAGAATTTTCTGGTCTGGCCCCAGGGTCCCTCCCCCTCCCAGTATAAAAACTCCTACACTGACTGCCACAGCCCCCGCCAGGCCTTGCCCCTCGTGTATGGTTTCTGCTTGGCTCAGGCAGGCTACCGCGT
The DNA here is from genome assembly GCA_028533885.1 of Nasua narica. Taxonomy (NCBI): domain Eukaryota; kingdom Metazoa; phylum Chordata; class Mammalia; order Carnivora; family Procyonidae; genus Nasua; species Nasua narica. The sequence continues at coordinate 12,839,776 of CM052803.1, read as the reverse complement.
TAGCAACCCTGACATCTCAGCTAGCGGTCCCCTAAAAATAAATATGAAAAGGCGAAGTGTCGACAAGGAGACAGGAAGTAGGTATGAACCATCAGATGGAAATTCGAGAACTACAAGATACATTAACCCAAGTAAAAGGCTCACCCGACAGACTGAAGAGTAGAAGGGAGGTGACACACGAACATGTCAGCAAACTCGAGAGATCAAGAGACGTTCTCCGACCCGCGCAGCAGAGAAGACGGGAGGAAAATCAACAGTCTCGGGGGCCCGGGGGACAACAACAGCTGCGACGTCCACGTCTTTTGAGTCCTGGGAGAGGAGAGGGAATGTTGGGGGGAGAAAATATTTGAAGAACCTAATCTTGGGGAGCGGAAGGGAGGGAGGGCAAGGCCAGGAAGGGGCCACCCCGACCCACAATGCCTTCCGGAGCCACTTGCTGCTGCGCCTGCCGGGAGCTCCGTGTCACTGAGGACCCTCGAGGGAACGTGTAGAACGTGGCCTGGACTTGCAGCTCCCAGTCCCCTGCCTTCTGGGTAAGGGCGGCTCCCAGGGGCACCAAGCGCCCAGCTGTCAGCCTGGCCCAGGGCTGGCGCAAGAGACTGTCCCCGTAACTGCTAAAGCTACAGGGGACCTCAGGGTGGGCTGGGGGCAATGGTGGGGGGTGTCTTGGCCGCCTACGGCTGCATAACAAATTACCAGATATTGAGTGGCTTAAAACAACCCGCACGCGTGACACCCCAGTGTCTGTGGGTCAGGAGCCCAGAGGTGGCTTGACCGGCTCCTTGCTCAGGGCCTCCCAGGGCTGCAACGGAAGTGCTTGTCGGGCTGTGTTCTTATCCGGATGCTTGACTGAAGAATCTGCTTCCGACCTTCTTCAGACCGTTGGCAGAGTTCACTGCCTTGTGGCCTCAGGTCCGAAAGACCACTTGCCACTCCCAGAGGTGGCTCACGGTTCCCGCCAAGCAGACGTCCTCAACACGGCTGCGGTCCTCGTCGGGCCAGCGGGCCTCCCTCGCTCCCGCAGGCGAAGACAGGGGCTCCCGTGACGTAATCTAATCCAGGCCTGACATTCTGACACCTTCACAATGGGAAGAGGGATATGGTTGGAAACAGGTCACAGGGGCCACGCACGCCGAAAGGGATGGGGATTCACACGGAGGAGGCGACAGTCGCTGGGATCACCCGAGGGTCTGCCGTCCCAGTGGGATGGCGACTGCCCGGGCTGTGGGTTGTGATCTTTTAGGCTGTGCGGACGGGCCTGTGCTCAGCTCCGGTTCCTCTGCCCCGAGCTACCACACAATGTGCCCCTGTGGGTGCAGGACACTGGGAGTTTCTGGGGAGCTGGGTGGGAGGGGCCCCAAGGCCTCCTCCCAAGTTCACTGTGTGACCTCAGGTGGGGTGCTTGAAGCCCCTGTGCCTCGATGTTCCAACTATAAGAGGAGGTTCGTAGGAACCCCAGCCTCCTGGGTGGCCTTGAGGACATAATGTTCATGAAGGGTGCAAGTTCTGATCCTGCCAGGAAGTTCACAAACATTTGTCTTTCCTGTCATTGTGATTCTCTGCCTCTGCTTCCCTATGGACCCCGTTTAGTTCTCCACCACTTTCCCCCCATTCTGCAGGAATCTTTGCGTCTCTGGGCACCGCGTGAAGCCTTAAGGGTTATGGTAAGTGAGGAATCAGCTCTTCCCTCTACTCAGGGGCAGAAGTTCTGTTCTGGAAGTTTCAGATTGGTCTTGTTGCAGCTACACAATGGACTCTCAGGGTAATGAATTTTACAAGGCATTAATATTTGATTTCTCACTCTTGCACTCTGCTGAACAGTGTGTGTAATTTCTGGGAAGAGCCAGACTTGGTGATTCCCGTGGGCCGGCTGGGCCAGGCCTGGCGCCTTGTCGTGGTAGAGGGGTCTGTCTCTCCTTCACGGGGTCTGAGGGGGCTCACTGCCCTGCAAGAGCCAGGAGGGGTGACATGTGTCCAGCAGCCCTGGGCCACCCCTCGGGCAGCACCCTCTGCCTTGGAGAGAGATGGCTAAGCCCGAAGGCCCTAGGCACAGTGGGGCAGGGCGCGGCAGGCGACGGGCATGGAAAGGCAGCAGCCCAGAGCAGAGCTGCAGAGTCTGGGGGCCCCCACCCCCCTCCCGTCTCAGCCCTTGTCCTTGGGGGAGTGCAGTCAGGAAGGTGGCGACAGTTTACCAATTCTTAGAGACTCACCCTGCGCAGGGCCTCATTCCCGCCCTCTCTCCCTGTGGGAGGAACGTAAGACTTGAGCCGGGCAACCTGAGCTCACACTGGAGACCACCCGCAAGCCCCGCCCATCTATAGACAGTAGTCTGGCCTCAGCTTCCCCGTCTGGGGGACAGGGATCGCTAAAGAGTTAAAGGAATAGGGAAGACTCTACCTCTGTCGTAGCTGGCAGTCTGTCTCGTGCCCCTGCCCAGCCCCTCCCACCCCCCCAGTGCTGTGGGAAGGACCGTTCAGGGGATGAAGTTCAGGGGATGAAGACACGGGAGGCCAGTTGTCCTGGGCCCCGGGGGCTCGCTTTATTTCACCAGAAGCACCTGGTCGCTTCTTTTGTGCTGGGAAGGGCGGAAGAGCTTGAGCAGCAGGCCAAGCAAGCCCAGGGCGATGCCCACCAGCAGCATCAGCTTGAGCCCCTTGAGGACGGACCTGACCTTGCCCTTCCGGGCCTCCCTTGACTCGTACTGTGGTCTGGCTTCCTCTTGCTGGAGGGCCTCCGGCACATCCGGAAAAGGCCTGGGGTTGAAGCGAGCCATGAGCTCCTGCTTCACGAAGCACTTGTAGATGGCTGGCTCGAAGACCCGAAGCTGCCTGCCACCGTTGGTGGGTTCCAGAATGCTGTTCAAGACCTCGTTGGAGAGCTGGCCCTTCCAGGTCAGGGGGGTGTCGTTGGCTTCCCAGAGGACGGGCCTGCAAGGAGGACAAAGTGAGCTGCAGCAGCCCGGGGCTGCACGGGGGACGGAGGTCGGGAAGGACACGGAGATGGGAACAGCCAAGGGTACTTGGGGAAGGTGGGGCGGGGCTGGTGGGGAGCTCGGGACCTCACCCACCCTACACGGGCAAGGGCCACAGGCCTCTAGCTTTTTGAGCCTCCACGTCATCATCTGAAAACTGAGGGTGTAAAGATTGTACCTGCCTCACAGGGCTATTTGGAGGAATGAGTCAGAACACTTGCCTACGTGATTGCCCCCTACCCCTGCTCTCCCTGCCTGGCTTCCTTCTCTCCACTCTCCCTCTCTCTCTCAGTCTGCCCCAGCTGCAATGGCCTCCCAGGTGGACCTCCAACAGGCTGGGCCCCATCCTGCCTCAGGGCCTTTGCCCCTCTCTCCCCCGGGAATGCTCTCCCTCAGCACACGGGGCTCCCTCACCTCCTTTCAGTCTTGGCAGCTTCTCAGATGGCCTCCCTGCCCTCTGTTTTTAAACCGATCCTCTCCTCCATGCCCATGCCCGCTCCTGGCCCTTACCACCGCCTCGAATACTGTACGTTTTATTCATGCGCTTGTTCGTGGCTCCACGGGGGCAGGAATCTCTCCCAGTTTTGGTCTCCCCTGACCCCCGGCACCAAGAACAGTGCTCGGCTTACACACACTCAGTGGGACCCTGGTAAGTGAACGTGCAGGTGAGGCCTGTATCACAGCCATTGTGGCTGAGGCCCAGAAGGGACACTCAGTGGACAAGAGAGACAGGGCCAACAACCCTACAAGCAAAAGCTAACACCTCTGAGAGGGTGGCACTCGCCTCGGACACTGTTGTAAGTGTCTTTATAGGCCTTTGCCCCCTCAGACATCACAATGACCCCATGAGGCCGGGGCCCCACAGGACTTGCATACTGAGCTGGTAGAACCAAATGCGGGTTCTCAACCTTGGAATGTGACCTTATTTGGAAATCGGGTTGTTGCAGATGTGATTAGTTAAGATGAGGTTTGACTGAAGTGTCCCCAGCCTCTAAATCCAATACGACCTGTGTTCTTTTAAGAAAAGGAGACACAGACACCAACACACAGCGAGAAGGCCAAGTGGTGGCGGGCAGATGGGAGGACGCAGTTACAAGCTAAGGAAGGCCAAGGATTGCCAGCCACTCCCAGAAGCGAGGAGGAAGCAAGGACGGGTTCACCCAGCATCTTGGAGGGGCACGGGACCCTGGGGACGCTTTGACTTTGGACTTCTGGCCTCCAAAACCGGAGGAGAATATATTTCAGTTGTTTTAAGCTACCGAGTGGAAAGCCTGAGGAAACTCATATAACTCCCATTCAACAGATGGGGAGACTGAGGCCCAGAGAGAAGCCACAGGCCCAACGTCACACGGTTGGGAAGTATGGAGACCAGGCCTGGCTGAATCCAGAGTCCAAGACAGAAACCTCACATGAAATGCCACTCTACTCAGCTCCCTAGAGACGTGGCACCCTTGAAGCCTCAGTGACCTCTCTTGATTCCTTTCTTTTCTTTTTTAAAGTCGACTCCACCTGGGGCACCTGGGTGGCTCCCAAGGTTGGACGACTGCTTTCGGCTCAGGTCACGACCTCCAGGTCCTGGGATCGAGTCCCACACTGGCCTCCATCTTCCTCTGCCTCTCCCCCTGCTTGTGCTCTCTCTGTGTGTCTCTCTCCCAAATGAATAAATTAAAAAAATCTTAAAAAAGTAAAATAGGCTCCACACCCAGCAGGGAGCCCAAAGCGAGGCTTGAACTCTCAACCCTGAGATCAAGACCTGAGCTGAGCTGAAGAGTCGGACGCTTAACCGACCGAGCCGCCCAGGCGCCCCGCCTCTCTTGGTGCTTCCCTGGGGTTCCCGACGACTGGCAGCCGGGATCAGCTTGTCCGGCAAATGCCACGGAGCGGGTGTCCCAGGCTAGAGAGCAGGGGCATGTGCACTTTCCCCAACTGTGGGGTCTTTGTAGAGACTACGTGCTACTTTTACACTTAAAGGAGGAGGAAAAAAGGAGGAAGGGAGACAAAAGAGAGTGTGGGAAAGAGGAGAAGAGCAGTCCCAGTGGGAAAAGGGAAAGAACACCAGATGGATGTAGTGGGACCAGATTTGACAGAGCAGGTGGCTGCAGAGACACCAAGAGGTTGCTCGGGCTCCCCCCTTGCAAGGGAGGTGGGGCCGGTGGGGCCAGAGGGCGAAGGGGACCCCCACGGCTCCCACAGCCAAGTGTGTAGGATTTAGGGCCACGATGGCTGCCCCTGGGCAAGGACTGTGCCCCTCTGAGCTCTGGTTTCCCCCCCTCTCTTAAATGGCCCCCCGCGGAGTCACCTGTAGATAGATCCCAGGGGGCAGGTGAGCCACACGGATCCCGAATCCTCCCTGATCTCAAAGTTGTCAAAGGTGACGAAATCCACCATGGGCATTTTGCATGGGACCTGGCAGGCCTCCACCTGCATCTCAGGCCGCAGGCGGCTGGACCACAGCTTCAGATCCCCCAGGTAGAGCCAGCACGGCATGGGCTCCTGCAGCGGCTCCTGGATGTAGCAGTAGCCGAGCCGCTTCCGCTCCCCGGGCTCCCCGCAGCGGTTACAGTCCTGCCAGGGCTCCCAGCGGGTGAAGATGAGCTCCTCGCCACCCAGACTCAGGGTCTCGTTCTGCAGGGGCTGCTGGCCCAGGCCCCTGTGGGTGATGTGCAGGGTGCTGACATCTTGGAAGTCAATCTCGTACTGCACCACTTGGATGCCGTTCCCGTCCCGGCAGTGGTAGAAGCCCGTCTGGGAGGGTGCCGGGTCCCGGATGAGGATGCCGGTCTCGGGTATGATTTCTATGTTGGAAACGCTGGAGACTTTGTTGGACCAGCTGGCCTTGTCTTGCATGAAAAAGAAGTACCACTGCGCCCCAGAAGAGTTGCAGGACAAAAAGATGTCATTGTCGGAGAGGAAGGCTTTCTGGCACTGGTTCTCGTTGGGACAGCTGAAGGTCGTGTGGAAGCCCAGCACGGGGACGGCGAAGCTGAGAAGCAGCCCCAGAGTGGCGAGCATGATGGACTGGGACTGGGGCCAGCGGGCAGGGCACTCCCCTCACTTCTGTGAAGTCACCCCTGAAACCCAGACCCCAGCAAGGGGGAGGTGTCCTGGGATCCCATGCATGGGTGTGTGAGGTCACAATCCCCATCTGATTGGTGACAACGTGACAACTCTTTTTCAAATCTCTATTCCAAGTCCTCCACTCTGCTGGGATAGGAAGAAACTTAAATTTGTCTCTTCGGGGTTTTCTCTACCATCCCCTGCTTTGGCATTAAGTGTCACATGTGAGCACTGGACACATTTGCCCCAAACACCGACTATGTTCTGGGCCCAGTTCTTAGTGGTGGGTGTGGAGAGGTGAATAAATCCTCTCTGGTTACCATTCCGCCTTCCTACCCCTTCCCCCACAGCCCCTCCGCCCCGGCCACGCTGACCTCCCTGCCATCTCCTGAAAACACCAGGCAAGCAAAAGGCTGCACCTGCCTCAGGACCTTGGCACACACTGGTCCCAGACTCTTTCCACAGATAGCTGCCTCATTTAATTCATTTTAAACAAATAAATATTTTTCGCAGGTGTCTCCTTCCCAAACCCTTCCCTAAACGCCTCCTCAGCCCTGAAATTAAAAATAATGATTGTGCTGGCCTGGTCTGCCATCACTGACTCATTTCACAAATGTTTACTGAAGGCCTGTCGCTGGCCCTTATTCTAATCACAGCCTTGAGCCGGTTAGATAAAGTCTCTTCCCCCTTCAGACTTACTCTTTAGTGGAAGAGACAGAAGATAAGCAAATGTATAATACATAATATCAGATACAACAGCAGTTGTAACTGCCTTATTCATGGCAGTTACAACTGTTCTATAAAGTTGCTGAATTAGCAAATACTGAAACATTGTTCCCAGGAGAAACACAGACTTAAGGTCCTACTACACTTTAGTCAACCGCTCAATACATAGCCTTACTTTATGCGTATTTTCCTTTAAAGACCTCTCATTTAATATATCTTGTTAATTCATTAACATTGAACTTGTAACCAACAGCGCTATTAACTCCTTGCTGAACAAAGCTTATCTGAGACACCTGTTTTCTTCACAAGACACGTGGCAGCCTTCTGGTGCCAGCCCTTCCGCTCTGCCCGGGAGCCACCTTAAATAGCAGAATCAACCAAAGTACGAAAATGAACAACAACAAAAAGCGGAGCTAAACAGGCCATGAAAAGGATACTTTTAATGGTAGGAGAGCTGGAACCAGAAGGCCGAGTCATGGTGTTGGATCTCGGCTGGGAATGCGCAGTAGGGGGCTCAGTGTTTTCAGCACCCTGTGCATGTCCGCGCATGACTACGAAACCACGGTGGGTGTTGACCTTGGGGCTACCGGTAAATTTTAGGGGGTGGGTGAATTCACAAGTATGGCATCCTCAAATAATAAGGATTGCCCACTAATCGCCAAAGACAAGAAGAGAGCAGGGAAGTGGGGGTAGAAAGCGAAGGGGTGGTGTGCGGGTGCGAGCTATTCTAGGGAGCGGGGTCAGGCCTGTCCCAGCACTCCCCCAGGAGGTGAAGTTTCACAAACACTTGAATAAAGTGAGATAAAGGGCCACGTGGACATATGAAGGAAGAATAGTCCCAAGAAGAAGATTCCCAAACCCCTGAAACGGCTGCCATATTTGAAGAAGGTAGAGGCCAGAGCGACTAAGGAGTAGTGGACAAGGGGGTGAGGCCAGAGGTTCACTTAGGTCTTTGCTAAGACATCCTGCCTCCCTCTCTCCCTGGCTCCTGTGGCTGGGGGCTCTCTTAGTTGTGTCCCTGTCCCACGTGGGGACCCCTACAGGCTGTTTGGCATAAGCTGTTTGCTGAAGCTCGGAAACTGCTGCTTCTTTGGCCTTTTGCTGCCGCCTTCACCCCAGGAGTGGGCCACACATCCCCTCCGTTCTCTCATCTGTCAAAACCATGTAGGGGCGCCTGGGTGGCTCAGTGGGTTGAACCTCTGCCTTCGGCTGAGGTCGTGATCTCAGGGTCCTGGGATCGAGCCCCACATTGGGCTCTCTGCTCAGCAGGGAGCCTGCTTTTCCCTCTCTCTCTCTGCCTACTCATGATCTCTCTGTCAAACAAACAAAACCAAAAACCAAAAACCATCTAGAGTGTTTGCTTCCCCGGACCTTATAAAGTCCCTCTACCTGAGACATATTAACATCTAGACTTCTGATACCTCCCCTCCATCTGCCTCCCTCCCTCTCTCTCCTCCACCCAGGACTCTTTTCTAAACATGTAAGCAGGGCTATGGGGACCCTGTGCGCTACCCCACTTCTGATTTTCACATTGTCTAGGTGAGAAGTAACAAACTGGCTGGATCCAGCCTGAATACATGTTTTCATTGGTCTCTCTAGGACGTTTTTAGAATATTTAAATCAGTGACCAACATGTCAAATCCAAGAGACTTCAAATGAGAATCCAGATTCCCTGCTATTCTTTAAATAGCATGGGTGAGGTTTCTGCTTACTGCTACAACTGAGAAGCTAGTGTCAGACTAACACTCTTGCTAATAACAACTATAGACTCTAAGATAACTGTGATTAATATGTCCCGGAGATGACAAGATGAGGATTTTGAACCTATATAGAAGAATCATGGAAATACTAGAACTACAAAATAAAATTTCTGAAATTAGAATTCACTAGAGAGGGTAGCAAGCTATTAGATACGACAGAAAAGAGGGTTAAGGAAATGAAAGATGGGCCCATAGAAAAATAGCTATGCAAAAAAAAGAAAACAAAGAAAAAGACAGGATAATACAGAAAAGAGTTTAATGTCTTATATGTATAAGGCATGGTGAAAAGTTCTACCATTCATGAAAATGGAGACCCAGAAGCAAAGGAGAGACAGGAACATAAGTAAAAGATACTGAATGAAAACTTTCCAAAACTGATCAAAGACATCAAGCAACAAACTCAAGATGGCCTTCAAAACCTGTGCAGGATAAATATAAATGAAGCCACACCTAGGCATTTTATAGGAAAATGCTGCTGAAAACCAAAGAGGAAATAATAAAAATGGCCAGAGAGGAAAAAGATACATGCTTTCAAAGTAACAATCATAAGACCCTACATTGACTTAAAAAATATAATAATAATAGTAATTATTATTATTATTATTATTATTAAGTAGGCTCCACACCCAGCATGGAGCCCAAGGCACAATCAACAGCAGATCATTTACATTTAATGTAAATGTTACATTTAATGTACATTTAATGTACATTAGTTGTACATGTAATGTTGTACATGTAAAGTTGTAAATGTAACATAAGTTACATTTAATGTAAATGAACTTATGACCCTGAGATCAAGATCTGAGCTGAGACCATGATCCTACATTGACTTTTAAGAAGGAATGATGGGGGTGCCTGGGTGGCTCAGTCAGTTAGGTGTCCGGCTCTTGGTTTCAGCTCAGGTCATGATTTCAGGGTCATAGGATTGAGCCCCACATCGGACTCTGCACTCAGCAGGGAGTCTGCTTCTCTCCCTCTCCCTCTGCCCCTCCCCTCGAGTGCTCTCTCTCTCTCTCTCTCTCTAAAATAAATAAGTAAATCTTAAAAAATAAATAAAGCAATATTAAAATAAATCACGGAAGCTAGAAGACAATGGAATGACATTTTCAAAAGCACTAAAAGAAAATGATTGCCAAGCTAGAATTCTGTAGGTAGGTATGTAGACTTCTATAGGCCACAGTGAAAATATCCTTTAAAGACAGAGGCAAAAAATAAAGGTATTTTCAAATGAAAACTGAGAGGATTTACCACAGCAGAGCCACCCCAAAGTAATACTAAAGAGAATTCTCCAGGCAGCAGGAAAACGGAAACAAGGTAATGTAGGAATGAAAACAACCAAAGAATAAATACGTGGGTAATATTAAATGAATATTTAGAGTGTTTAAAAATAATGTCTTGTGGGGTTTAAAATATATTTAAAATAAAAATACTTGATAACAAGAGTACAACGGACGGAAGGGGAACAAATAGAGCTAATAAGTTATAAGGTCTTTACATTGTCTAGGAAATGGTGCAAGTACAAATTTATATTATATTCTAATGAGTGAGAATTGATTTTGTAATCTCTAGAGAAAATAAAAAGAATGCATATCTAATAAGCTAATAGAGGGGGAGATGGGATAATTAAAAAATATCTGGTGAAAAAATATACTTGGTGAATCCAGTACTATGTTGAATAGAAGTAGTTAGAGTGGACAGCCCTGTCTTGTTCCTGACCTTAGAGGGAAGCTCTTATTCTTCCCCACTGAATATGACGTTCACCATGGGTTTTTCATGTATGGCCTTTGTTGAGGGCTTTTGTCATGAATGGATGTCGTACTTTGTCAAATGCTTTTTTCTGCATCTATTGAAATGATCAGATGGTTTTTATCCTTTCTCCAATTAATGTGATACATCATGTTGATTGATTTGCAGATATTGGACCACTCTTGCATCCGAAGAATAAATCCCATTTGATCGTGGTGAACAGAAAAGAAAACCCCCAAATAAACCCACAATTATATGATCAATTAATCTTCAACAAAACAGCAGAAAATATCCGATGGGGAAAAGACAGATTCTTCAAAAATGGTGTTGGGAAAACTAGTCAGTTACATGCAAAAGAATGAAACTCGACATGTGGGAAGCCTGCTTCTCCTTCTGCCTGCCATTCCCCATGCTTGTGTGTGCTCTCTCTCTCTGTCAAATAAATAAATAAATGAATCTTTGAAAAAAAAAAAAAGAGCGAAACTGGGCGACTTTTTTACACCACCCACAAAATAAACTCAAAATGGATTAAAGACCTAAATGTGAAACCTGAAACCATAAAAATCCTAGGAGAGCACACATACTCTCTCTGATATCAGCTATAGCAATGGTTTTCTAGATATACCTCCTGAGGCAAGGGAAACAAAAAACAAAAATAAACTATTTGGACTACCTCAAAACAAAAGGCTTCTGCACAGCAAAAGAAACACCTCACTGTTTAGAGCAGCATTATTTATAACAGCCAAATTATGTAAGGAGCCCAAGTGTCCATCAATAGAAGAATGGATAGAGAAGATGTGATGTATATACAATGGAATATTACTCGGCCATAAAAAGGAAAGTTTGCCATTTGCAATGACATGGATGGAGCTAGAGAGTATAATGCTAAGCAAAATAAGTCAATCAGAGAAAGGCATATATCATAGTATTTCACTCATATGTGGAATTTAAGAAATAAAACAAAAAAAACAAAGAAAAAAAAGAGAGAGAAAGGCAAACCAAGAAACAGACCCTTAACCGTGGAGAACAAACTGATGGTTACCAGAGGGGAGGTGGGTGGGAGGGATGGGTTAAATAGATGATGGGGATTAAGGAGTGCACTTGTTGTGATGAGCACTGGGTGATACATAGAACTGCTAAATCACTATATTGTACATTTGAAATTAATATAACACTGTATGTTACCTATATTGGAATTAAAATTTTTTTAAAGATTTTATTTATTTATTTATTAGGAAAGAGAGAGAGTGAGAGAGAGCATGAGAAGGGAGAAGGTCAGAGGGAGAAGCGGACTCCCCACGGAGCCGGGAGCCCGATGCGGGACTCAGTATCGGGACTCCGAGATCATGACCCAAGCCAAAGGCAGTTGCTCAACCAACGGAGCCACCCAGGCGCCCCTGGAATTAAAATTAAAAAAAATACCTGGTAAATCCAAAAGCAACAAAAGACAAAAGAGCCAAAAAAGAGACAGAACATGTAGAAAGCAAAGAGGAAGATGGTATATCAGTAATACAGCTATATCAGTAATTACATACTATATCAGTAATTACATTATATCAGTAATTACATTAAATGTAAATGAACTAAATACTCCAATTAGAAGGCAAAAATTTTCAGACTGAATACCAAAACAAAAAGCTAAATACATACTTCTTAAGAGATTCATCTTAAGTAAAAGAATGTAGAAAATTTGAAAGTGACGACATGGGAAAATATCATTCAAACACTAAATAAAAGAAAACTGGTGTAGTAGCATTACTAATAACAGAAAGTAGATACAAACATCAAAAGTATTAATAGAGGGGGACGCCTGGGTGGCTCGGTTGGTTGAGCAGCTGCCTTTGGCTCAAGTCATGATCCCAGCGTCCTGGGATCGAGTCCCGCATGGGGCTCCTTGCTCCGCAGGGAACCTGCTCCTCTCTCTGCCTCTGCCTGCCTCTCTGCCTGCTTATGTTCTCTCTCTGTTAAATAAATAAATAAAATCTTAAAAAAAAAGTATTAATAGAGGTTACAAGAGACATTTTATAAGACGGTCAGTCCAATAGGAAGTTATAATGATCTTAAGTTTGTGTGAACCTAAAAATATATAAAGCAAAACCTTATAGTACTAAATTTTAAAATAAACAAATCTATAATGTAATAATCAAACAAAAATTTAGTAAAGATATAGAAGATTTGAGCTATATGATATAAACTTGACCATATATATATATATAAAACACTGCACTCAACTTCAGATCATACTTTTTTCCACATTCACATGAGATATTTCCCCAAAGTGACCACATTCTAAGTCATAAAACAAATCTTTGTTGAAGAAAGAAAATCATATTCTAGGTCAGTAAATTAAGTTAGACACAAATGACAAGACAACAAGAACATCACTAGATATTTGACATTTATACAGTGAAGTGTCTAAATAACTAATGGATCAAAAGAGAAGTCACAATTGAAAATATAAAGTTTTTTTTTTAACTGACAAGATATTTAACATCAAAACTTGTCAGATGCAAGTAAGTTGTATTTAGGGGGTAAATTTCCAGCCTAAATACAGATTTTGAGGGGGAAGGGAAAGGATAAAAACTAGAGATCTAAGCAAGTACCTCAAATACCAATAATCAATTAGACAGAAAACAAAACTACAATAAACAATACCAATACACTAAAAGTTGGTTCTTTAAAAGATGGATGAGACTAATAAAGCCCTAGAGCAAGACTAACCAAGGAAAAAAACAGGAAGAAGGCCTAAATAACTAATACTAGTAATGAAAAAGAGATATTACTACAGATCTTACAGACATAAAAAGATAATTAGATGATATTGAAAACAACTTTTGGCCAAAACTTATAAAAATTTAGATAAAAAGGATATATTCAAGGGCACCTGGGTGGCTCAGTCGGTTGAGTGTCTACCTTCGGCTCAGGTCATGATCCCAAGTCTGGGGATTGAGTCCCACATCAGCCTCCATGCACAGTAGGGAGTCTGCTTCTCCCTTTGCTCTTAAACCTGCTTGTGCTCACTCTCTGTCTCGCTTTCCTTTTCTCTCAAATAAATAAATAAAATCTTAAAAAAAAAGAATATATTCATTGAAAAGCTTAACAGCACTGGCAAAAGAAAAAATCTGAACTGTTCTATATTTACAATGAAAGAAATTGAATCTGTAATTAAAAACCTATGCACAAAAAACACCTAATGCCAAAAAGCTTTACTACTGAATTCTTCCAAATATTTCTTAACAATGAAGAAATGGCATCAATATTTCAAAATCTTTCCAGAAATATAAAAAGATTAAACACTTCCAAACTTCTATGAGGCCTACATCACCTTACTACCCAAACCATATAAAGTTATTACAACTAAGGAAAACATCAGGCTAATCTCTTTCATGAACAAGGACACAATATCCTAAACAAAATATTAGCAAATTTCCTCCAATGATAGAAAGAATAAATATCATAACCACATTGAGTTTATCCCAGGAAAGCAGCACTGGGTTTACAAATGAATACAGTAAGTGCAATCCACCATATTAACATAACAAAGGAGAAAAACCACATTATCATCTCAGTAGATGCAGAAAATACATTTGATAAAATTCAACACTCATTCATAGATCAAAACTTTTGGAAAACTAGAAATAAAAGGGAATTTTATTACTCTGATAGTTTTTCTACTAAAAACCCAGAACTGTATTACATTTACTTGTGAACTATTAAGAACAACATAAGCATGTCTGCCATCAGCTTCTCCACTCAGCATTTTATTGGAAGTAAGTGAATTTAGCAAAACAATTTGATACAAAGTCATATACAAATAGGGGTGCCCTGACTATAGGGGCACCTGGGTGGCTCAGTTGGTTAAGTGTCTGCCTTCAGCTCAGGTCATGATCCCAGGGTCCTGAGATTGAGTCCTGCTTGGGCTCCTTGCTCGGTGGGGAGCCTGCTTCTTCCTCTGCCTGCCACTCCCCCTGCTTGTACTTGCTCTCTCTCTGACAAATAAATAAATAAAATCTTTTTTAAAAATACCAAATATACACCAAATGTATTTTTATAGACCAACAACAATTAGAAGATGAAATTTAAAAGATACAATTTGTCTCTCTAGCTGCCCCTCCAAAGCTAACAGGCATTCATCTGCAACCCTGCCTGAGCTGATGGGTGCCCCCAGCCCTGTGCGCTCTGCCTGCCTCATGAAAGCTACAAGGTACACACAGTTGACACAGGGGATTCCCCTTGATTGCCTGGTTTTGGTGGCTGGTTGGGGTGTATGTGTGTGAGGGTTTGTGTTTCTGGGTCCCCGGGGACTGAAACAATTGGAGAGACAGTTCTTGGCAGGCTAAGATCCCCAGGGCACTGCACAGACAGCAGATTGAAACACAATGCAGTCTTCCCGCAAAAAAGACCTACTTATTCATTCTAGAGTTTTAGCCTGAGGGCCAGGATTCTAGTTTGCCACACATCTAGAGGCTAAGAAGGGGTTTTGAGGGATATAGGCCAAGGGACACAAACTATGTGCTCTCCCTTGGTCTCACTACAGTTCACTGCTACCTCCAGGAAAGGAGCTTACATACTCACCTGGAGCCCAAATTTTCACCACTCTCACACAAGGGACACCTATAGATCACCTAGTCTAGAGGTCGGCAGGGTTTGCATTTGCAGCCTCATAGGACTATATAAATTTGCATAATTTAAAAGCTGTTGCCAGAGGGTCCGGCTTCCAATCAGCCAGAAACTAGGTGCTGATGGAGGTTCCTCCCTTTGAAACTCTGACAGGTCTTGGCACACCCTCAGCAACTGGGACCCACTGAGAATAAAGCAGGCCGCTTGGACAATCACAAAGGTCTGAGAGAAAACCAAGAACCAGGACAAGGTTGAATGATAAAGGTTCATCTCCTACACAAGGTCATTCCTTCAAGACTGGCAAACGTAGCTATTTCACCTAATACATAGATAAAAACATAGATAGTTGAGCAAGATGAGGAAACAGAAGAGTTTATTCCAAATGAAGGAACAAGATAAAACTTCAGAAAATAAAATAAAATGGAGATAACTAATATACCTGATAGAGTTAGAGTTCAAAGTAATGGTCATAAAGATACTCAGGAGAAGAATGGATGAAGACAGTAAGAACTTCAACCAAAAATTAGTAATAAATAAAATCTAAGAAAGTACCATACAGAAGCCATAGAACTGTAAACAATAACTGAGCTGAAAATACACTAGAGGATTAGAAAAGTTCAATAGCAGATCAGATGAAACAGAAGAAAGGATCAGTGATCTGGAAGACAGGGCAGTGGAACTCCCACAAACAGAATAGCAAAAAGAAAAGAATTTTAAAAAGTAAATATAGCTTAAGGGACTTATAAGACAATATCAAACAGAATAACATTCACATTATAGGAGTCTCAGAAGGAGAAGAGAGAGAGAAGGGAGAAGAAAACTTATTTGAAGAAAATAATGGCTGGAAACCTCCTTGAACATACATCCAGATCCAGGAATCCCAGAAAGTTCCAAAAAAAGGTGTACCCAAAGAGATCCATATGAAGACACATTTATAACTAAAATCTCAAAAGTTAAAGAGAGAATCTTAAAAGCAGTAAGAGAAAAACAACTTGTTACATACAAGGGGACCCCCCCCCCCATAAGACTATTAGCTGATTTTTCAGCAGAAATGTTGCAGGACAGAAGAGGATGGCATAATATATTCAAAATGCTGAAATGAAAAAACTTCCAACCAAGAATACTCTACCTGGGAATGTTATCATTTAGACCTGAAGGAGAGAAAAAAGAGTTTTCCAGACAAGCAGAAGTTAAAGAATCTCATTGCCACTAAACCAGCCTTATAAGAAATGTTAAAAAACAAAAAAACCCACTTCCTTATGCTGGAAAGAAAGGGCACTAATTAGTAAAAAGAAACAAATGAAATCTTACTGGTAAAGATAAATATACAGTAAATGTAATGGATTAATCACAAAGCTAGTATGAAGGTTAAAAGACAAAATTAGCAAAAATAACTATACTCCTAATAATTAGTTAAGGGATACAAAAAAAAAAAGATGTAGAATGTGATATCAAAAACATAAAATAGAAGCAAAAATGCAAAGTTTTAGAATGTGTTCAACTGGGGCGCCTGGGTGGCTTAAGCATCTGATTAAGCATCAGTTAAGTCAGTTAAGCATCTGCTTTTGGCTCAGGTCATGATCCCAGCGTTCTGGGATCAAGTCCCGCATCAGGCTTCCTGCTCAGTGGGAGTCTGCCTCTCCCTCTCCCTGCATGTGCTCTCTCTTTCTTAAATAAATAAATAAATAAACAAATCTTTAAAAAAATTTTTAAAATGTGTTCAACTTAGCTTGCTATCACCTTAAAATAGACTATTATATACATATATATAGGCCATTAATGTGAAGCTCATGGTAATCACAAAGCAAAAACCATACACTAGATACACAAAAAATGAGAAAGGAATCTAATCATAATACTAAAGAAAGTCATCAAACAACAAGGAAAGAGAGCAAGAGAAGAATAAAGGAACAGAGAGGAACTACAAAACAGCCAGAAAACAATTAACAAAATGGGAATAAGTATATACCTATCAATAATAAATTTAAATCATAAAATAGACTAAATTCTCCAGTTGAAAGATGTAGAGGGTACCTGAGTGGCTCAGTCGGTTAAGCATCTGACTCTTGATTTCAGCTTAGGCTAATCTGATGAACACAGAGGCAAAAATCCTCAAGCAATTCAACAATACATCAAAAGGATCATAAACCATGATAGAGTGAGATTATTCCAGGGACGCAAGGATGATTCAACATCACAAATCAACCAATGCATACACCACATTAACAAAATGAAGGATAAAAGTTATATGATTATCTCAGTAGATACAGAAAAAGCATTTGGCAAAATTCAACATCCATTTATAAAAAAAATTCTCAAAGTGTGTATAGAGGGAATATACCTCAACAAAACAAAGACCATATATGATATGCCTACAGTTAACACCATACTCAGTGGTGAAAAGCTGGAAGCTTTTCCTCTAAGATCAGGAACCAGACAAAATGCCCACTCTCCCCACTTTTATTCAACATAGTGTTGGAAATCCTAGACAAAGAAATTAGACAGGAAAAAGGAAACTTGGAAAGGAAGAAGTAAAAGTATCATTGCTTGTGGATAATACGGTTTTATATATAGAAAACCCTAAGTACGCCACCAAAAAACTGTTAAAATAAACAAATCCAATAAAGTTGTCAGGTACAAAATCAATGTACAAGAATCAGTTGCCTTTCTATACATTAACTATTATTGGAGAAATTGAGAAGATGACCCCATTTACATTTGTATCAAAAAGAATAAAATATCTAGGAATAAATTTAACCTAGGAAGTGAAAAACTTGTACACTGAAAACTATAAGTCACTGATGAAAGAAATTGAAGGAGACACCAAAAAATAGAAAGATAGTCTATGTTCATGGATTGGAAGAATTAATAATATTAAAATGTCCATATTACCCAAAGCAATCTATAGATTCAAGGCAATCCCTATCAAAATTCCAATGGCACTTTTACAGAAATAGAACAAATAATTCTAAAATTTGTGTGAACCCCAAAGACCCTAAACAACCAAAGCAATCTTGAGAAAGAACAAAGCTGGAGGAATTACACTCTCTGATTTTAAACTATATTACACAGCTATAGTAATCAAAATAGTGTGGTATTGGCATAAAAATGACACATAGGTCCCTGGAACAGAACAGAGAACCCAGAAATAAACTCATATATATATGTGTATGGATAATTAATCTATGACAAAGAATCAAGAATATATAATAAGGAGGGGCATCTGGGTGGTTCAATCAGTTAGACGTTTGCCTTTGGCTCGGGTCATGGTCCCAGGGTCCTGGGATCCAGCCCCACATTGGGTTCCTTGCTCGGCTGGGAGTCTACTTCTCCCTCTGCCCTCTGCCTACAGTTCGCCCTGCTTGTGCTCTCTCTCTCTTTCTCTTTCTGTCAAATAAATAAATGAAATCTTAAAAGAAAAAGGGGGGGGGAAGCTGATAAATTGGACTTCATCAAAATAAAAAAAAACTTAAAAAAGAATTTACAATGAGGACAGGACAGTCTCTTTAATAAATGGTGTTGGAAAAAACTGGACAGCTACATGCAAAAGAATGAAGCTAGACCCCTATGTTACACCATACACAAAAATTAACTCAAATGGATTAAAGACCTAAATATAAGACCTGAAACCATAAAACTCCTAGAAGAAAATATAGGCATTTAGCTCTTTGACATTGGTCTTGGCAACAAATCTCTGGATTTGACTCCAAAAGCAAAGGCAACAAAAGTAAAAATAAACAAGCAGGACTCCATTTAGCTAAAATGTTCTGCACAGCAAAGAAAACCATCGATAAGATGAAAAGGCAAACCTCTGAATGGGAGAAAATATTTGAAAAATATATTTTCAATAAGGGGTCAATATCTAAAATATATAGAGAACTTAAACAACTCAATAGCAAAAACAAACAAAAACAACAATAAAACAACAAAAACCAAAAAACCGAAATAAAAACAAAACAAACAAAAACCAAATAATCCAATTTAAAACCGGACAGAGCATCTGAACAGTTTTCCAAAGAAGATATACATATGGCCAACAGACACATGAACAGGCAGAGCCTTCAACATCACTCATCATTAGGGAAATTCAAATCAAACCCACAATAAGATATCACATTATACCTGTTAGAATGATTATCATTTAAAAGATAAGAAGCAAGTGTTGGTGAGAATGCAGAGAGAAAGCAACCCTCGTGCACTGTTGGTGGGAATGCAAACTGGTGCAGCCACGATGGAAAACAGCATGAAGATTCATCAAAAAATTAAAAATAGAACTACCATATGAACCAGCAGTTCCACCTCTGGGAACTTATCTGAAAGAAATGAAAACACTAATTTGAAAATATATATGTATCCTATGTTCACTGCAGCTTTAGGTACAAGCTAATGGCCAAGTTACAGAAATAACCTAAATGCCCATCAAAGGATGAATGAATAAAGAAGACACAGTGTATATGCCCAGCAGACTACTATCGGCCATTAAAAAAGAATCAAATCTTGCCATTTGCAACACTATGGGTGGACCTCGAGGGCATTATGCCAGGTGAAATAAATCAGACAAAAAGACCAAAACCATATGATTCCACTTACACATGGAATCTAAAAAACTAAGCAAACGAAAAAAAATAGATACGAAGAACAGATGGTTGGTTGCGGGAAGGGAGGAAGGTGGAGAGGTGGGTGGTGTGGGTGAAGGGAGTCAAGGGGTACAAACTTCCAGTTATAAAATGAATGAATGGAGATGTAATGCACAACATGGGGGCAAAGGTCGATAATATTTTATTGCATATTTGAAAGCCTTTAATAGAGTAAATCCTAAAGGTTGGTATGACAAGAAAAAAATTTTGGTAATTTTGTACGGTAATGGATGGTAATTAGACTTATTGTGGTGATTATTTCAGTGTATAGAAATCTTTTTTTTTTTTTTAAAGATTTTATTTATTTATTTGAGGGACAGGGAAGGTGAGAGAGAGCATGAGAGAAGAGAAGCTCAGAGGAAGAAGCAGACTCCCCGTGGAGCTGGGAGCCCGATGTGGGACTCGATCCGGGAACTCAAGATCATGACGTGAGCCGAAGGCAGTTGCTCAACCAACTGAGCCACCCAGGTGCCCATAGCAATCTTGACTCATTATATTGCACACCTGAAACTAATATGTCATATTTAAATCATTCCTCTCTCTATATATATGGTAGGGATGTTTAGTTGAAATGTAAGATTATATTAGTATCAGGTGTACAACATAATATACTATATAATATAACAATATATATTATAATATTATGTATAATATATATTATATATGTGTAATATTTATAATATGTGTCTGTGACTTGAATCAGATTTTAATATCAGGTATATTAAAATTTTGTCAGTAGTCAAAACACTGTTTCCAAACTTGGATGATTTTATTTCATGTACCAACTTATTAAATCATGCATTATATCCATAAAAAAAGACACAATTTGAAATAGCATGAAAAATCAATTACTCAGGAATAAATACAATAAATTATATGTAAGATCTCTATATTAATAACTGTACATTACTGGGAGAAATTAAACAAAGCCTAAATAATGGGAATATTTATGATGTTCATGGGTTAGAAGTCTGAATATTATAATATATTGATTTTACACAAATTTGTCATTAGACTCAATGAAGTCCCAATTTATTTAAAAATGGGATTTTGGGGGTGCCTGGGTGGCTCGGTGGGTTAAAGCCTCTGCCTTTGGCTCAGGTCATGATCTCGGGGTCCTGGGATCGAGCCCTGCGTCGGGCTCTCTGCTCGGCGGGGAGCCTGCTTCCCCCTCTCTCTCTGCCTACTTGTGATCTCTCTCTCTCTCTGTCAAATAAATAAATAAAATATTTTTTTAAAAAATGGGATTTTGGGGGGATGGAAACTATACGCTGATTCCAAAATATTTATACAAAAGGCCAAGAATAATCAAGACGATTTGAAGAACAAAGCTGGAAAACCTATACTACAAGATATCGCGACTTATTATAAAGGCATAGTAATAAAAATACTGTGGCACTGGTACAAGGGTGGACAAACTGTGTTTGTCCGAGTTCAGTGAGGGACAGAAACGACACTAGTGATGATGGTGGCATGAATAAGGACCAAAGCGCCTCCGTCTCTAGGTTTCAAATTTGGTCACTCCCGAGTATCAGGCGCCTAGGAGGGCAGGGGCTCAACCTTTCGGGTCCCCGCTGTGTCCCCAGCACCACCTGCCCACGATCTGGCTCAGAATGGACACGAGCAGCTCCTACTGAATGAACCTCTGCACAAGCCGGTGAAGAGACCCCTTCCTGGACACACTGACCATGAAGGCTTATGGGCTGGGAGACAGAGCCTGCGTTTCCACGGGAAGGCAAACCCCTGGCCCGGGGTGGCGGGGGGGGCGCACAGGAGACGGAGCCCAGGCGAGGGTCAAAGGCAGGGCTGATGCCCTGGTCCGGTGGTCACCTGTAGATGGAGGCCAAGGGGCAGGTGAGCCACATGTCGTTGCCCAACGGATAAAGGTCAAAGATGAAGTACGGCTGGTTGGTTTCCTTGACGTGCTCACAGGGTGCGAGACAGGCCTCCACCTGCAGCTCGGTCCGCAGGCGGCTGGAGCGCGCCCTCTCCCCTCTCAGGTAGAGCCAGCACGGCATGGCTTTCTCCAGCGGCTCCTGGATGTAGCAGTAGCCGAGCCGCTTTCGCTCCCCGGGCTCCCCGCAGCGGTTACAGTCCTGCCAGGGCTCCCAGCGGGTGAAGATGAGCACGCGACCACCCAGACTCAGGGTCTCGTTCTGCAGGGGCTGCTGGCCCAGGCCCCTGTGGGTGATGTGCAGGGTGCTGACGTCTTGGAAGTCAATCTCGTACTCTACCACGAGGGTACTCTCGCTGTCCTGGCAGTGGTAGAGGCCGGTCTGGGAGGGCTGAGGGTTGGTCAGGTGAAGGCTGCCCCCGGGCAGTTTCTTTACATTGGGCACCGAGGAGAGCAGGAAGGGCTCCTCCCCCAGGATGTTAGAGAAGTACCAGAGTGCCTGGGGGTAGTCGCACTGCAGGACGACATCATTGCCCGAGACCAGGGCCCGCTGGCAGAGACTCTTATAGGCACACCTGATTAAGATCTCTGCCCACGGAGCGGGGAGAGAAAGGCTAAGCAGCCACAGGGGGCCCAGCATGGTAGCCCGAGACTACAGAAGGATGCTGGGAACCGCCTGGGCATTGTGAAGTCACCCACAGAACTCGGGCTTCAGCCCTGAGTGGAATGACACCTGGTCCTGCCGTACTTTCCGGAGACACAGAAATCAACGGTCTGTACCATTTCTAAAATCCACTGAGGACGTACTGCAAGGTCCTCCTGTCTCGTAACTGGGGAGGACTCTGGAGCACCACATCAGCTCATGGAGGTGGGGTGGCGGTGCTTTCTAAATCTTTGTTCCCTGCAGCTCCGGTCTCCAGTCTCCAGAGAGATAGCTCTGTTTCCATTATTGACCTCGGCTACATCTGAGGGGTCACTGAGAGACGTGCCCTCCTCCCCTCCCGAACAGCGTCCTTGGCCTTCTCCCTGCTTTCCGAAGTTTGGAACCTAAGGATTCTTATAAGCCTCCAGCCAACTCCATTGCAAAAACTCACATCTGCAGTTCGGCTCAAGATGTTTCCCATCTCTCTCCCTTCTCCTCCCTCCCTGGGTCCCAGGGTCATTGCGGAGAGCCATACTCCCCATCTCTCCCTCACTGAGCCCTTTTGCCTACCCGGGAGTATCTTCAGGATTTTCTGGGGGTATCTTAATTCATTCAGAGATTTTAACAATGGTTAATAATGATTTAATTAGGGCTGTACCCTTGATTTTTATCGTTGGCAGAATCTGAGTGCTAATTGGATTTTGTCTTTCAAAGGCCTTCCCAATTTTTGGCCAACTTTAGTGAACTTTCGCTCTTACTCTTCTATATTCCAACTGCTTCCCCCAAAGCTGCAAGTTCACAAAGTATATTATTTGCCTTTAAAAGTAGCTCAGGCAACAGTCTCCATCCTGCTGCTTTCAAATAAATTTTCTTGTTCCCTTTGCTCTGTGTCAAAGCCAATGCTATGCATTTTTATTTTTGGTTACAGCAGCACCTCACTCCTGACCCTGATTTCTGTATCGCTCAAGGTACAAGATATATATTTGCTTCTATATAGTCAACTTACCCCAAATCTCAATGACTTCCAAAAACAAATGTTTACTTCTCACTCAAGCTCCTTGTCCATGGTGGGTTGGTGTTATAATCCCTCAGGGACCCAGGATAATGGAGCAAAGCCATCTCAAGCCTTTCGAGCTTCATGCCAAAGAAGGAAGAAAGAGCTCTGTAGGATTTCATGTGTACCATTAAATGCTCTGGCCTTAAATGACAGTTGTCACTTGTTCACAAACCACTGGGCAGAAACAGCTGGATGGCACAACCAAGCTACCAACCCAACAAAGGAAACGGAATTCTACACGCCCAGGAAACATTTGGCAAAAGGAAATCGGTAATGATTACTGCACCCGATGTTTACTATAAGGAGCGTTCTTTTTTTTTTTTTTAAAGATTTTATTTATTCATTTTTAACAGAGAGAGAACACAAGCAGGCAGAGAGGCAGGCAGAGGCAGAGAGAGGAGCAGGCTCCCTGCGGAGCAAGGAGCCCAATGCAGAACTCGATCCCAAGACGCCGGGATCATGACCTGAGCCAAAGGTAGTTGCTCAACCAACTGAGCCACCCAGGCGTCCCAAGGAGCGTTCTTTTATATCGCAAAGTTGAAATCATTTCTGAAATCATCCCATCAGGTCTCCTAAAGTCTCATTGGCCAGGATCAGGTCCCGTGTGCAGACCCACACAGATCCCTGAGAGAAAACAGAATTTCCGTGATTGGCTTAACGGTCAGAATGTTGTCTCTAGGACCGGGGAGGTATAACCTTCTCTGACTACACACATCACTGAAGACAAACGAAATCAGGGCTTTGTATATGGGAGAGATGTAGAAGCGAATGCATATTTGGTGAGAGTAATTCTGTATTCTCGAGAAGCTGAGGGGGATGCAGTGAAGCTAAGGCAGTAGTCACTCATGCGACCTGGGAGGGGAGAACGTTCGGTGTTTTGTGGCTTGGACAATGTTCCTGCCTTGTCTTCTCAGACATGACTATAGACTGATCTCATCTTTGTCCAGGTTCACCGTAGTCACAGAGAGGCTTGTGTGAGGTTGGTGCACCGTGGAGTTATGTCCAACAGCAGAACATGGTCCAGCTGTGAGTTCTAGGCCAGCTTCTCGGAACACGGACACCGTTATTAGTGTCCGGTCAGCTCAGCTGTGAGAGGCTGCCTTTTCTCTTTCTCACACATTTAAAGAACTGCAGTGAAGTTTCTTCCTGCAATGGAATCCTGATCAAATGGCTCTCTCTTTGGGAACTGATTTCCTCAATTTCAAAATAGGGATTTTAACGGTACTGGCTCCAAAGGGCACTTACTAAGGTTGGTGAGATTTTGTAAGTAAAGTACTCAGCCAGTGTTGTTATTGGGGAATGCAGAAGGACCTTGTCCTCGAAATATCGGGGTTCTATATTCTGGTTGCAGATTACTACTTCTGATCACAAAAGTGCAGACACAGACCACCATTGTCTCGACCCTCACCAGTTGAAGCAGCTTCTAGGAGATTTAAAGGGCTAGCCTCTGGGTTTTCTCCCCCTTTCCTTCTTTTGGAAGCCAGACATTTAGGAATTAGGACATTTGTAAGCAATCATACATAATGTAGGGGAATTTAGAAAGTCATTGCATAAGCCCAGGGAAAAATGCAAACACAGAAGAGATCTGAGATGATCTGAGAGATCTGACGAGTTTTCACCTCACGCTGATCCCCAGCACAGAGATACCTACAACAATAACTGCTAGCAAGCCCTGGGGAGAGGAGGGGAAATGTGATTTCCAGAGTTACCACATTATAAGATTCAGATGTCTGTTTTCAACAGGAACAACAAAAAAATCATAGGGTACAAATAAACGGAAAATATGGCCCATTCAAAGGAAAAAATACCCCCAAGGAAGCCCAGGTGGCAGTCATACTAGACAAAGACTTAAACAAAGAGTCTTAACATGCTCAAGGAGCTTGAGAGGATATGGTGAGAGCCAGGAAAATGATGGATGAACAGAATGAATATCACTGGAAATGTAGAAAATATAAAAAAGAACCAAACAGAAATTCCAGAGCTGAAAAATACAAGTACTGGGACGAAAAATTCATTCGAGTGGTTCAGAACAGATGTGAAGAGGCAGGGGACACAATCAGTGAACTTGAGGATAGGATAATTGGAAGTATCGAGTCTGAGGAACAGAAGGAAAAGAAGACTGAAGAAGAGTGCACAGAACGTAAGGGACCTATGGACCACAACCATGCAGACCACATGCATATTGTCAGCGTCCCAGAAGAAGAGAGAGAGAAAGCTGTTACAAAATTACATTTGAAGAAATATTGGCCAGAGACCTCTCAAATTTTATGAAAGACACGAATCTAAAAATCAGAGCAGCTCAGTGAACTTCAACGGAATTAACCCCAAAAGATCTACACAAAGACACATTGTAATCAAACTGGTAAAAGCCAAAAAAGAGACAAACTTGAAAGCAGGGAGAGAAGCTACTTGTCACATAAAGGGGTCCACAGTAAGAGTTTCAGTGGATTCCTCGTCATAAACCCTGGAGGCCAAAAGGCAACGGGTTGAAATTTTCAAAGTGCTGAAAAAAAAAAAATACATATATGTATACACACACACACACACAGACACACACACACACACACAAAACCAGGAGAATTCTGTAACTAGCAAAAGTGTCCTTCAACAATTTGAATTAAAACATGCCCAGATAGGGTGCCTGGGTGGCTCAGCTGGTTGGGTGACTGCCTTCAGTTTAGATCATGGTCCTAGAGTCCCAGGATCAAGTCCCGCATTGGGTTCCCTGCTCGGCGGGCAGTCTGCTTCTCCCTCTGAACCTCCCCTTTCTCGTGCTCTTTCTCTTATTCTCTCAAATAAAAAATTTAAAAAATTTTTTTAAATTAAATTTAAAAAATGCCCAGATAAGCAAAAGCTCAGAGTTTGTTGCCACTAGACCTGCCCTGAAAGAAATGATGACGGCAGCCCACCCGATTGAAAGGAAAGGGTTTTTAACAGTAACCAGAAGCCATAGGAAGAAATAAAGATCTCCAGCAGAGGGAAATGCATGGACAATTATAAAAGCTAGCATTATTGTATTAAATTCCACTTTTAATTGTCTACATGGCTTATAAGAAAGTCCATAAAACTAATTATTACTCTTTGCTATTGGGAAAACAGTGTATAAAGTGTAGTTTGCGACACCAATAACCAAAAGAAGGTGACAGAGATGAACAGGAGCAGAGTTTTTATATGATACTGACATTAAGCTGGTATAAATTCAAATTGAAGTGTTAAAACTTTAGGGTTTTTTTTTTTAAAGATTTTATTTATTTATTTGACAGAGAGAGATCACAAGTAGGCAGAGAGACAGACAGAGAGAGAGGAGGAAGCAGGCTCCCTGCCGAGCAGAGAGCCCCATATGGGGCTCGATCTCAGGATCCTGAGATCATGACCCGAGCTGAAGACAGAGGCTTTAACCCACTGAGCCACCCAGGCGCCCCATAAAACTTGAGGGGGTTTTATGTGTAATGTAATTCCCAGGGTTACCACCAGAAAGATCACCATAGAATATATATAATAGGAAATGAGAAGGGAATCAAACATTTTATTATAAAAACATTAACTGAACACAAAAGAAGGCAGCCATGGGGTAAATGAGGGGCCAAAAAAAAAAGCTATAAGGCATACGGAAAATAAACAGCAAAATGGCAAAAATAAGTCCCTCCTTCTCAGTAATTTCTTTAAATCAAAAGACAGAGATTGGCAGAATAGATAAGGAAAACATGATCCAACCAAGAGACTGTCTACAAGAGACTCACTTTAGATTCAAAGACACAAATAAGTTGAAAGCGAAAGAATAGAAAAGGATATTCCATGCAAATAGTAACCAAAGAGAGTTGGAGTGGCTATGCTAACATAAGGCAAAATAGACTTTAAGTTGAAATTGGTTTCAAGAGACAAAGAAGGACAGTATTTATTAATAAAAGTTTCAACAGAGCAAGAAGCTATAACCAATATATTTATACACCTAACAACAGACCCTCAAAATGTGGATAGAATTGCACAG
The DNA here is from genome assembly GCA_028533885.1 of Nasua narica. Lineage (NCBI taxonomy): Eukaryota > Metazoa > Chordata > Mammalia > Carnivora > Procyonidae > Nasua > Nasua narica. The sequence goes on along the minus strand of CM052803.1, from coordinate 12,812,677 downwards.
AGAAATAGATAGTTCTACAATAATAGTTGGAGACTTCACTATTCCACCTTCAAAAATGGATAGAACAAACAGGTAATGAGTAAGGAAATGAAAGACTTGAACAACAAAATAAATCAACCAGCCCTGACAGACATAGACAGAATGCTCTACCCAACAAGAAAATACAAGTGCTCATGAGACATTTTCCAGAATATACCATGTGTCAGGCCACCAACTAAGTCTTAGTAGATTTTAAAAAATAGAAATCATACAAACTATCTTCTCTCATCACAATGGAATTAAGTAAGAAATCAATAACAGAAGGAAAAATAGAAAATTTACCACTGAGGAAATTAAACACTCTTAATAATGAGTCAAAAAATCACAAGGAAAATTAGAAAATACTTAGAGATAAATGAAAATGCAATATATCAAAACTTGTGGGATGCCGCAAAAGCATTGCTCAGAGAGAAATTTATAACTTTTAATGCCTATATTTAAAAAAATCTTAAATTAGTTACCTGACATTATACCTTAAGGAACTACAAAAAGAAGAGCAAACTAAACTCACAACTAGCTGAAGGAAGGAAATAATGAAGAGTAGACCAGAGACAAATAAAATAGAGAATAGGGGAAAAAAGAAAAGCAACGAAATCATAAGATCTTTTTTTTTAAATACCAACAAAATTGACAAACCTTTGGCTAGACTGATGAAGAACAAAAGATAGAAGACACAAATAACTAAAATCAGAAATGAATGTAGGGACATTTCTATTGACCCTAGGGAAATAAAAAGGATTATAAGAGAATACTAGGAACAACTAAATGCCAAGAAATTAGATAATGTAGAAGAAATGGATATATTCCTTGAAACATACATTTACATAAACCAACTCAAAAAGAAATAGAAAATCTCAACAGACCTATAACAAGCAAAGAAATTGAACCAGTAATTAAAAACCTCCCAGCAAAGAAAAGCCCAGGAACAGATGACTTCACAGATTAATCAAATATTTAAAGAAGAATTAACATCAATCCTTTTCAAATTCTTCCAAAAAATTGAAGAGGGGGGAAACACTTCTTAACTCATTCTATGTAGCCCGTACCATGCTGATACGAAAGCCAGATAAAGACATCAGAAGAAAAGAAAATTACAGACCAATGTCCCTTATGAATGTAGATGCAAAAAACACAACAAAATATTAGCAATGCAAATCGGACAGCATATTAAAAGATTACTCAACATGACTGAGTGGAATTTATCCAAGAATGTAAGGGTGGTTCAACATAAGAAAACTAATCAAAGTAATACATCACATTAATAGAATAAGGAAAAGAGGGGTGTCTGGGTGGCTTAGTCGGTTAAGCATCTGCTTTCCGCTCAGGTCATGATCTCAGGGCCTGGGTTAGAGCCCCACATCGGGCTCCTTGCTTGGAGGGGAATCTGCTTTTGCCCCTCTAACTCCACCCCACCACCACACTCATGCTCTCTCCCTCTCAAATAAACAGAATCTTTTTTAAATTTTTAAAATTTTTTAAAAAATTTATAAAATGAAAGGAAAAGAAACAAAATTATCTCAATTGACGGATAAAAAGCATTTAACAAAATCCAACATCCTTTACTAACAAAAACTCTCTGAAAACCAAGAATAGAGGGAACATTCTCAACCTGATAAAGGGTATTACGGAAAATCCACAGCTAACATCACACTCAGTGGGGAAAGATTGAGTACTTTCCCTCTAAGGTCAGGAACAAGACAAGGACACCTACTTTCACTGCTGCTATTCAACACTGTACTAGAAAATCCTAGCACAGCAATCGGACAAGAAAAAGATGATCCATCCATCCAAATTGGAGAGAAGCAAAGTTTATAAACTTGAGTCCCATGTAGGGCTCCCTGCTCAGCGGGCTTGGGCTCTCTCTTATGCTTATGCGCACGCGCGCTCTCGCACTCTTGCTCAAATAAATACAATCTTTAAAACAACAACAACCACAACCAAAAGGTGGAAACAACACAAGTGTCTAACAGTAGATAAACAGATACACAAAATGTGGCATATACATACAATGAAAGATTATTCAGCCATAAAACGGGAGGAAACTCTCATTATGATAGATCCTACAACACGCATGAACCTTGGAAACATTGCATGAATAAGCCAGGGTGATGGGCACACTACGAAGGTGCACACCGGAGTTGTGTCTTTCCACAACGTCAGCTCTATTCAATCATAAAACAAAGTTAAATCGCAGCTATAAACCAGGCTCAGGATTCCAAATTCAACGACAACTCACCATGTGATTAAATTTGGCTTCTTACACCGCGCACCGCGCAGGACAGAAAACAAGACACGCAACAAGCAAGTAGTTGAGATACCGTCTCCATCCGCTCGGGGTCGGCTCTCCGCACTCACAGCTTCTGATGGCGAAGCGGGGAAGGATCTCGGTTCTGTTCGGCGATCAATCGGCGGAGCCTTCCCGGGGGCAGGTGCCTTTTTTAAGTGGTCAGACATAAAGGGGTCAGGTCTGAAGAGTCTGAGTGTTTACTGGCCAAAATCCTTCCCTTTCCAGAGGGACCGAATCAGTTTTGGGTCTCTGCAGACCTCCTCTGGTTCTATTCATTACCAGTTCTGGGGCGTCAGCCCATGTCGGTCCCGGGGTTATCTCCTAGCTGCGGTACCTTCCCTGTTGGAGTCATCACTTGACACAGGCTCCTGCTTGACACGAGAGACTCCATTTTGCTCTCTACAGCCAGCCATAACGCCTGTTCTATCTTTCCACTTCCAGGAGGTACGCAGATGAGGCGACTTGGTAAAGAAAGTAGAAAAGAGGTTATCAAGGGCTGGTGCAGGTAGAAATGGGGAGTTATTGTTAGGTCGATAGAATTCATATTGGGGAGGAGTAGGTAAGGCTGTGAATGTAATTAATGCCACTGAATTGTGCGCTTACAAGTGGCTAAAATGGTATTATGGTATGTGTTATTTTACCACACACACACACACACACACACACACACACACACACACAGAGGTGAGGGAGGGACGTGAAAGAGCTGAAATTTTAGAAGAAAATTTCAAGACCTTTAGGCAAGGCCCTAAAGGAGATGGAAGGTTACGTGGCCATCTGCTGGAGGGGTGTGCGGGCAGAGGGAGTAGTAGTTAGGGGAATAGACCTGAGGTGGGAGCCTGAGAGAGACATTCCAGAAACGGGCAGGGGCGGGGGGGGGGGGCGGGGGGCGCCAGTGTGGCTGAAGTTGGGGGCGGGGGGCGCCAGTAGGGTTGGAGTTGAGTGAGCCGGGGGAGAGGGAAAGGAGGGGCGGCCAGAGAGGGTTCAGGCCACCGTAGTTTGGTTTCTTCTGGGAAGGGGAGCCGCCGCAGGAAGATTTTGAGCAGATGTACGTGATCTGACCTGAATTCTAACGGGATGCAGCCGAACAAAACATCCCTGGGCACTGCACCGGCCAGCCAGTGGCCAGTTTGCGACCTCCAGGGAGTCTCTCAGAAAAGGCGCCTAGTGCTTCCCAGGAGGCGCTTCCCCTAGCCGCCTTCTGGGGGCAGAAGAGCCCCGCCGAACGCCCCGCGGAACGTTCCGGCACCTCGACACGCCCCGCCCTAGGGCGCAGGTGGCCCAGGCTCTGGCAATCCTTAAGCGGAAACCTATCCCTACTTCCGCGCCTCCACTCGGCCCCTTTAAGGGGCCAAAGTGCCCCGAGCGAGGGATGTCCGAGGGCCGAACCGCGACTTGAGAAGGGGAGGAGGGTAGGCGGGGAAAACTTCCGAAAGAGAATTTCCACTTTTCCCGGGCCTGATTCCCCTCTGGCGTCCCTAAGAGGGCAGAGCTTCCTTTTCGGAAACTTCAGTCTGTTCTTACAAGTCATAGATGGAAGGGACAAGAGGCCCCTAGCAACTCGGTGCCCCTCGGACGGGAGCCTCTCCCGGCCCAAAGCTCGCTTAGACTCGCCCCGCCCCGCAGGGTGTACCTAGGCGGGTCCATCGCCAGCCGGGGAGAGGGGTGTGGGCAGAGCAGGGACAGGTGCAGGGAAGGACCCGCCCCTCTCAACAGGTGAATCACCCCAGTTGGGCCTCGGTTCCCGTGAGTTACACTCTGCTCGGCTCTACCCGGGGAAGGAGAGGGCGGGACAGGAACGCCAGTCTGCACGCGCCCTCCCAGCGGGCTGGTCACTTGGTTTCGACCCTCGGGGCCGGAGCGCACCTGGGTCAGCCCACTTCCGGGGAGGGAGGTGGAGGAGCCCCTCCCCGCCGCCCACCCCCTGGCCCAGCCCTCTGTTCTCACCAGTGTACCTGGGTCGATCCATTCCCAAGAGTGCGCAGGGGGTGGAATGGCTCGGAGAGCCACGGTGGGTCAGGCAAGTTTCTCCCCGAAAGCTGGAAGCGTGCTCCTCATCCACGTTATTTCCGCTCATTAAAGTTCTGGAACAGAGCAGAGTGGGCTTGGAATTGGAACAAGGAACGGAAGCGGGAAGGGGAGGAGCACGCACCCCTCCCAGCCTTGGTGCGCGCCGCGCCCCCCTACCCTCTCGGTACCAAGTAGGGGACGCGCGGGCTGGACGCGCCCAGACGGCCGCGATGGCGCCAGTGGCCCGCGGGCTCTCCTGGGGGATGGGCCCCTACCCGGCCTTTCGGGGCTGGGGCGCGGCCGTCTTCGTGTGGCTCTTTCTCCGCACCTTGTGCACAGGTACGGTGAGCGGGGCCTCTGGTCCGACGGAACGGCGGGAGGGCACTATAGAAGGGGGATGGATGGAGTTCTACACCGCCGAGCAGGGTGGAGAGCTGGGGGAGGGGGAGAGCCGAGATTAGGGTTTCCTGATCCCCAGGGTCTCGGGAAATCCCTTGGGTGCTAGAGTGAGGAGAAGTCCCCATTGGAATCTGGGAGCGCTCCCCCGCCCTTGTTCAGAGATAGCAGGAAGTGAAACTCCCCGGACCGCGAACCCTGGAGCGGCAAGGAGAATGGGACCCTTTGTGGTGTAGGGGTGAAGGACCACCCGATCTCTGGGCAAGGCCGGGATGGAGACTTGGGCGCACCCCAAGATTTCTAAGCCTTGGGGTAACGGGGAGCGGGCACTCGAGGGCTGGATCAGACGCTTCCCGGAGAGAGAGTTCAAGAAACCGTGCCCAGGCCTTGGGTGGGTGTAGGACCGGGGACTCCCCAGGCCCCAGTCCCACCCATGTCCCGAAGTATCTGCGTAAGGGTCTGGTGGGATGGACGTGTGGTCTTGGTGTGAAACCATCTTCTGCTGGCAAGCTTTCACCCGGATCGGGTGTTTGTTTGTTTGGGTGGGGATGTGGAGGGGAAGTATCTCTCCCCCAAGCACTTTGGGTGTGTTCCTTTGAGATGGCTTTGGGGAGGGGGAGGCGGGACGCTGATGGAGCATCATGAGGGCTTTACCTACTCCATGGCAAAACAGTTCAGTGAATCAGCTCCACAATTCCGCTCCCACCCCCGCACCTCATCCACAAAGCCCTCCTTAACTTGGGACCTGTAGTGGTTGTTTTTGCGGTAGGGCCTTGAGTGTGGTGGCTTCGTGGTGGTCATTTGCGCCTTCCTGTCCCGCCACAGAGGGAAGTCCTTTCCAAGAGTGAATGGCTAAGGGAAGCGGGAGCTGGGTTCAGAGGCCACACTCTGGGAAGAAGGATGGACGGGATGTTCCAAGAAATCTGGCTGTGCGACCTTGTACTTGCCACTTTAGCCCCCTGGGTCTAGAAAATGGGCATGATTATCGGAGCTTACCTCTCCGGTTCCAGGGATTAAGAAACAATGTGTGCCAGGCACTCTGTGAAGCCATTACACTTGTAAATGTCAAGCGGGCGACACTCATTCCTGCCGCAGCTCACAGAGGCCCCGCCAACTCTGCTCTCGCCCTCAGCCCCGGCCAGCGCCATCCAGGTGACGGTGTCAGACCCCTACCACGTGGTGATCCTATTCCAGCCCGTGACCCTGCCCTGCACCTACCAAATGACCACGACTCCTACGGCACCCATCGTCATCTGGAAGTACAAGTCTTTCTGCCGGGACCGCATCGCCGATGCCTTCTCCCCGGCCAGTGCTGACAGCCAGCTCAGTGCCCAGCTGGCAGCGGGTAACCCAGGCTACAACCCGTATGTGGAGTGCCAGGACAGCGTGCGCACGGTCAGGGTCGTGGCCACCAAGCAGGGCAATGCCGTGACCCTGGGAGACTACTACCAGGGCCGAAGGATCACCATCACGGGAAGTACGTGGGGCGGGGTAGGGGGCGGGGCGGGGCGGGGGCGGGGCTTACTGGGGTGGTGCCGCTGGCTCCCTGGTGCCCAGCCTGGTGCCCCACGGGGCAGCTCCTGAGCACCAGGGCCTGAAAGGATTGATGAAAGGAGGGATCCGTCCTTCCATCCCTCCCTTCGTGCATCTCTGCTTTATTGAACAGCAAAGATTAATTGAGCACCTAAGATACGCAGGCGCTGTTTGAAGCTGGAAATAGAGCGGTAAACACATTCATCAAATCCCTTCCCTCCTGGCGCTTGCAGTCCAGGCAGCGAGGCGAACAAGATAGCACATGTTTGGAACATAAAATTGGGTAATGAAGAGAAGCAGGGGTTCTCTACTAATAGGAACACCAGCAACAATAAGTAAAATTTATGTAAGGAACAACTTATATAAAGGGCCTCCTAGGGCCAGGCTCTCATCCAGGTTAATGTGGATTAACTCATTTAGACCACACAGTAATTATGTGAGTAGATTCTATTGTCATTTTATAGAGGTCCAGAGAGGTGAAGCGACTTGCGCTGGGTCATGAAGCTGGAAACAGAGCTGGGATTCAAAGTTAAGGGGCTGTCTAGGCACACAGTTGGGAAGGGGCTGGAGCTAGGATTTGAACCCAGGCGGCCCTTAGAAGCCTTGTACTTAACTGTAACGCCAAGAGCTAATAAGTGCCTAGTGGGACTGAGGGGAATGCGGGGAGTCGTTCATTCATTCTTCTGGTATTTATCAAGCATCTCCTAAGTGTCAGGCCCTTTGGTGCTGGGGATGTATGTGGTGATCAAGACAGCCAAGGGCCCTGCCCCCACAAAGGTGACATTCTAGTGAAGCAGGCCATAAACAGGTAGATAAAGAGTCAGAATTTCAGGGAGGACTGAGTACTACAGAGGAAGCCAGCTAGGAGCAGGCGCTATGTGGAGTGATGCACCTCCAGATCTTTCACGAATGTGATTTTAGAAGGACCAGACCCTAAAGAACCTTGAGGAAGGTGATGGGCTGCAGCAGGCAAGCGATGAACCCTCAGCCCACTTAATGGATTTAGCCTTTCACTGTCTTAAACGGGGATTGGAGTTTTACTCTTGGGCACGCGGACAGAGCGGGGAAGGGAGCGTCCCTTTGCAGACCCCAAGAGACGAGACAGGCCGTGGAGCACACTCCCTCACTCCGTCTAGAGACCCGGGACGAAAGGCAGGTTTCCAGGGACCCAGCCTTTCAGTAGTGTTTGGGGGAGGGGCTGGACTTGCTTGCCCTGAATTTTCCTGAGCAGCTCAGCCCCAAGCATCCTGCTGGTTGGCGGTTGGAGACCTTCTCGTGGGTTCAGCCTGTACAGGCCCCTCCCCTAGAGCCCTGCGCCCTCTCGGGCCTAGACCAGGCATGACGGCCTGGCAGCCCGGTCAGGACAACCGGAAAAACCGAGAGTGCCCTTGAAGGCCAGCTGGAATCATGCCTCCTCTGCTGAGTCGAAAATGCCAAAGTGACCCTCAGAATCTCCTGGCGGTAGTCTCTCCATGTTCCAGAGGTCCCCCAGCTTTGGGTGTTTCAAGCTGCCTTGAAGTGCTCTTGTATTTGATACAGGCCATAGTTTGTAAATATCCATTGTGTGTACGTCCTCTCAGGAAACCCGGGAGCTGCAAGAGCTTCCTCCATTTCAGCTTTGGGGATGGAGAAAAGTGGACCTCTTTCTGGTGTTCGTGGGGTCACCAGCTGTCCAGGTTGTAACCAGAAGTTGTCCTAGGCAAACTATAATGGCGCCCACCCTCGGCGTCCGTCGGCCCAGGGTGGCTCCTGCTACCCCTCCATTCGTCCCTGCTCTGGGTGACGCGGAGCACCGGGATAGGAGTCTTGCTTCTGCCTCGCCAGGCTGCTGGGGGCTCCTGGGACCCCTGAGATGAGGGCTGCCTCTGCTCTATACAGATAAGGAAGCAGAGGCCCGGCTTCTGTTTTCAGCGGAAGACCCGGCATCTTCTCCTGGCACCTGAAACAATGAGGGCAGTGCCCGGCCCAAGTGATGTCAGGACCAGACATAGGCCAGGAACAGGGTGTTCCTTGCAGGAAGGAGGTGGGCCCAGGCCTTAGAATTGATCAAAAGAAGCTGGAAGGCCATATTTTGTGTGGGTTTCGCAAACGTTATGCAGGCCAAACAAAACACACCAAGGCCGGGATCCGGCCCCCCAGAGCCCAGATTTCAATTCCTGGCCTCTGAGCTTTTGCAGGAGCAGGAGGTTCCCATCCAACTCCTCAGCATTGCGCAGAGACCTGCCCCTGAGCTCTGGGGAGAGGTGTGGTTGGAGCCTCACTTAAGGTTGTACGTGGAAAACTGAAGGGCCGACGGGGTGTTACGGAGAAGCAAAAAGATTGGGAAGCATGTAGTTGTGCGTTGTATGAGGGTTCGATGGAAGAGTGTGGGGGTGGGGGACCCTGCACAGGTACGGCTCAGTACTCAGTGGCTAGAGGTGTGACCGCGGAGGGGAGTCACCTCTGCACGGCTCCTTGGAACGTCACCTGACCACAAAGGGCTTCCCCCGCTCCCCCCTGGAATTTGCACAACTCCCACCTCCACTCCGGGACTTGTTGTCTGCCTTCTCTGATCGGTGTTCTCCATACCGCTTATCACCATGTGATATGTGATCTATTGACATTTTCTATTTGTCTTTCTTTCCCAGTTCGCATCTGAGCTCCAGAAGAGCAGGGATTTGTGTCTGCTCTCTGTCACAGTGCTTCTCAAATGCGTCGGTTGCGTGGGGATCGGGGGTAGGGTGTCTCTATGCTCTTTTTTTTTTTCCTCTCTCTCAAATTCTTCCAAGAACCTTGTTTTTATAACTAGAGAACTGAGAGAAGTTTGAAAAATACTCAACATGACAATAACAAACTTATTTTAGGTCAGTATGAATTACATGCTTTTTATGAAAAATAACCCTATTTTCCAGAACACAGCAAAAAACTTTAATGAAAAGCATGACATTGCTTCAACTTTATGTTTTTGCACGTCTCCTTCAAGTCTGCCTGAATAGAAAAAGGTGGATTCTCGAAGCTGCTTCTGCGTTTGATTCGTGGTGACGGCACACGCTCTAGCCGCTGGAAGACTTCAGGACGCACTCATGAGAGTGTCCGTGAAAAAGGCCAACGACATCTTAGTATTATTACGATAATAACTTTGACTTCAGGGATGGCTCGAAAGGGATCTGGGAGGAACCCCGAGGGCCATAGATCAGACTTCGAGAACCGTTGTTCTCTACTACACCAGGTGCCTCGGATACTGCCGGGAACATAGGCTGCATTCGGGAATTACTCGTTGAATATTGAATGAGTGTATCAGGTGCCTATTTGAATATACCTGTGTGTCCAGAATGCTGGACACAGACGACAAGAGCGAAGGAAGAGGAGCATGATGAGAGAAGGGTCCCAGCCAAGTTCCCCCATGTCAAGCATAGGGACTCAGCAGTGGCTAAGAGAGATCAGCTTCTGCTTGCGGGGAGCCCGCATTCTCCCGGGCGGGGGTCAGCCCCTCCGCCGGCGGACACAGTTCAGCAGTCAGGTGGGGGTTATGCTTGTAGGATGGAACCAGGCCTGTGAGCATCTGGGAACCCAGTGCCAGCCAGAGGGAGTGGCACGAGCCCTGGCAGGTGTGGGCCCAGCATCTTGGGGGACAGTAAGGAGGCCAGTGTGTCTGGAGTCTGGTGAGCAAAGGAGAAGAACAGGGTTGAGACTGGTGTGGTAATCAGTAGCCAGATCTTGCCAGCGGCCTTACCGGCTGCGGTTAAATGCTTGGAATGGTGGAGGAAGACATCGGCAGAGGGTTTTTCTTTTTTCTCTTTCTTTCTTTCTCTCTCTTTTTTTTTTTCTTTCTTTCTTTCTTTCTTTTAGAAAAAGAGTGCGAGTGTGGGGCAGGGGCAGAGCAAAAGAGAGAGAGAGAGAATCTCAAGCAGACTCCTTTCTGAGTGCGCAGCCTGATGTGGGTCTCGATCTCAGGACCCTGAGGTCACAACCTGAGTTGAAATCAAGAGTCAGACGCTTAAGCGACTGAGCCACCCAGGCGCCCCGAGAGGGTTTTTCTGTAGGCCTGAGGTCTTTCAAACAAGGAAGAAGGCTCCCGTTCTTTCATTCCCTCAGCAATGGACTGGTACCCTGGTGGGTGCCGGGTGGTACAGAAGGGGACGCACACCGTTCCCGCCCGCCGAGCCCTGTGGGAAGGGCGGTGGGCTCCTGGGGCTGGGAGGGAGGCAGGTCAGCTGGATCCAGGGCGCAAGAGCAGCTGGGGAGCTCTGGGGGTGCTCGCCGCGGCCTGTCCCCGTCTGCCGCCCCCCACGGGTCGCCCGTGGTCCCACCTGCTCCCACGTGAGTGCGTGGCCAGAGGGATCTAACTAATTAGGGCCTGAGGAGCAGAGAGGAAACCGGATGTGCTGACTTTCATTGCTGCCCTAATAGACGGTTCCTCACCCGCCCGAGCGTCCCAAGCTCTGGGCCTGACCTGGAATGTGGGGCTGGCGACTCCGGAACCGGGGCGGCCCTCGGCTGCCTGTCACAGCCACTCTTTCTCATGCCTGGGCGGCACCTGGTTCTTGGAATCCGGCCGGTTTCTCTCTGCCTCGCCTCCCAGGCCCCCTGCCCCGGGGGCCACACCGGCCTCTGGCATGGGTCGTGTTGGGCGAGTTACCTTTGTTGTGAGGAGGGTAGGACGGGGGCTCTAGGTCTGCAGCCCAGGCTCTAGATCGGCCCCACTCAGGACTCTGTGCCGGGGCGAGTTAGGTAGTCTTGCCAGACCTCTTTTCTCACCTACAAGACAGGAAAGGTAACAGGACCCACCTCACAGCCTGGTTGAAGTGCCCTGTGTTAAGTGTTGACAGCCTGAGAAGTAGCCCGGCTTTGGTACAGATCACCGAGTGTTCCCGCAGGCCCGCTCTCCTGCCCCGTGCCCTCCTGATGTGCTCGTGGGTGGGCTCCGGTCCCCTCCCCCGAGGTGGCCCAACCCCTCTCCCCTTGCAGATGCTGACCTGACCTTTGACCAGACAGGCTGGGGGGACAGTGGCGTGTATTACTGCTCCGTGGTCTCGGCCCAGGACCTGCAGGGGAACAACGAGGCCTACGCAGAGCTCATCGTCCTGGGTGAGTGGGCCGGGCCCCAGGGGCCTGGGAAGGGGTCGGGAATGGGATCGGGGCTCCTTCTTCAGCCACCTCTGTACGTCTGCCCTCCGCCCTTCAGCTCACTCTCTGCACTCTGTCGCCTGCTTCGCTCTCCTGTCATAGCACCGCCAGTCACCGGGGCTTCTCTGTGCCCTGCACCCCAGGCAGGGACCCCTCCTCCAACATTTCAAATAAGCCAGAGCCACGCTGAGAGTGAAGAGAACTGGGGGACTCTACCTCTCCCCAGTCTCCTTTTTTTAAATTTTCAGAGGTAATTGGCAGTGAGTGAGGAGGGATACTGGGTCTCACTGAGGGGAGGCTGGACCCCACCCCCTGCCATACCCCTGGGACTGCAGCTCACCCCTCGTCCCTGGTCAAAGCTCAGGAACCTCACCGTCTGCCCCGCAGGGCTGGCCTTGTGTGGCCGACGCGGTGAGGCCACGGCCCCCCACCATGTGTGGAAGGGACGCTCCCATTAGCCACCTGCTCTGTTCTCAGCCAACACACATGGTCTTGGGCGGCGCGTGCTGTATGGGGCGCTGCCTGGCTGTATGTTGCCATCATCACATGCATGATGCAAGGAAACGCATGTGTGAATGAGCACACATGACAGGGGCGTGCTCCAGGGTGTTCCGATCACTACAGGGCTCGCGGGTGGGTGACAGCAGGCATGCAGCAGGGCCCCGGAGGACGCCGTGTGTCCAGGCGCCACATGCCCAGCCTGCGTCGGCATTTCCTAAAACTCAGGGTCAGGACCTGCTTAACACTGTAAAAAACTCTGGAGGGTCTCAAAGAGTTTGTATATAAGTTTTTGTGGATGTTGATAGTTGCTTAATGTTATAAATGGAGAGCAAGCGATTTTTTTTTTAAAGATTTTATTTATTCATTTGACAGAGAGAGATCACAAGTAGGCAGAGAGGCAAGCAAGCGGGGTGGGGGGGGTTTGCGGGGAAGCAGGCTCCCTGCTGAGCAAAGAGCCCGATACAGGCTGATCCCAGGACCCTGAGGTCATGACCTGAGCCGAAGGCAGAGGCTTTAACCCACTGAGCCACCCAGGCGCCCCAGCAGGTGATTTTTAAAGCACAAGGCACACAAGCACACGATCCGCTCTCGTCCGAGCGACGAGGTCACCCCTCCTCACGGAGCCTCTGGAACACCCGTGGGAGAAGCATCGCGAAAAAGGCAAACGGGACTTGGTGTTACTCTGAAAGTGGTCGTGGCCTCCTGGGCAGGACGGCGGGCGCTTTGGGAGCCCCCGCTTTGCACGCGAGAACCGGGGGGCGGGTGGTGCAGTGCGTGTGAGCCCTGCTGGTGAGAGCTTTGCGGGTGTAGAGCCGGGCGTGCCTGTGTCCCCGCGATACGACGCTCGTGCGGTGCAGAGAACTGGCGGCACTTAAGGGAAGGCCCTAGCTGGGCCGTGGAATTTGCGGGGGACAGAATGAGTGAAATGAGCTGGAACTCAGGGCCACACTATGACTTGTATGGGCTGTCGGCACTTCTGCCTTCATGGGCCTCTTCGTATTAAAAAATTAGATGTTTTGTGATCGCATTGCTGCCAAGACCATTCGTTATTATAGATTCGATATTACTATTTTTTTCTTCAGATTTTAAAATAAAATGAAAACATTTTCATTGGCCCCAGGGCCCCGTGGCTATCCTACCTAATGGAACAGGACTAGCCCTCTCGCGGGAGACGGAAGCCTTGGGGGTGATAGGACCCATGTATGTGGAGAAGATGGGGTGCCCACGCTTGAGGTCGAACCTTCAGAACCCACGGGATGTGTTCTGGAACACTTGGGGGCAACAGAATTCCCCATGGCATGAGAGAGTGGGTGAATTATGGGCTGGAAGCCTTCTGGAAAATGGTCCCTACACGGTCGAGGGCGGGGGGTCGGGTGCGGGCAGGAACCATGTGCTAGGACCCTCCCAGGCTGCCCACCCCTCTGCTTCAGGACACACCTTCACCCTGAAGAACCTGGAGCATGGCTTCAGAGTAGGGGCGGGCTGGGCTGGCCCTGCCAGCATAATCTGTCTCTCTTTTGTCCCTCCAGGCAGGACCTCGGGGGTGGCAGAGCTCTTACCTGGTTTTCAGGCGGGGCCCATGGAAGGTACGGGGTGGAGCCCCCCCATCTTAAACACCGTTTGCTGTGGACCCCCACTAACCCCACCTGACTCCAACTCCGTGGCCTCTAGTGACCTGGCTCTGGGGTTTGGGGTGGGCCGGGCTGGCTGCGGAGGGGCCTGGGGTGTAGGCAGGGGATCCTGTTGACTGGTGCCTGCGGTGCTCTTCTAGAGGGTGGGATCCGGGCAGCTGTCTCTCTGTTCCTCCTCTGCAGCTACGTCCTGTTCTTGCTCCAGCCAGGTCACCTGCGGTTTTCTGCCTGGCCAGAGGACCCCCTGCGGGTTCCCTGAATCCCGGGCTGGCCTGGGTGGTAGAGGGTGGGCGCCCCTCTGCTGCCCCGGTCCCTGCACCTGGCCGGAGAATCCAGCAGGGGTCGCAGCTTCCCCAGGAAGCTTCACGAATAGCCTCGCCCTCCCCCTGACTCTGCATCCTTCCACTGTGCCTGCGTGTCCCACCCCCCACCCCCCACCGTGGCCCTGTTCCCTCCCAGGCCTCCTGCTCACGGGCTTGTTCTCCCCTCTCTCTGCAGACTGGCTGTTCGTGGTCGTGGTCTGCTTGGCCGTGTTCCTCGTCTTCCTCCTCCTGGGCATCTGCTGGTGTCAGTGCTGCCCCCACACCTGCTGCTGCTACGTCAGGTGCCCCTGCTGCCCGGACAAGTGCTGCTGCCCGGAGGCCCGTAAGTGCCCCTCATGTGCCGACCCCTGCCCGCCTGCCCCCTGCATTTCAGGGAGTCTGCTGGCTTCCCGGGGTGGCGCCATCGGTCTGGAGGGTATGGGGTGAGCTGTCCGGGGGAAAGCGGGCCAAGGAGGATCTGCTGTCTTAGGTGATCGTTTACGTATACCTCCAACTTTGCATTCATCTTAAACTTTCACTTATTTTGAGGTGTTTTGAAAGCCTCATTGATGCACATGGTGAGAAACTGTCAAATAGTACAAAACATCATTCACTGGGAAGTACAGCTCCCTTTTTTTTTTTCAAAGATTTTATTTATTTGAGAGAGAGAAAGAAAACAGGAGTGGGGGAGGGGGGGTGGGATAGGCAGAGGGAGAGGGAGAAGCAGACTTCTTGCTGAGCAGGAAATCTGAGGCCGGGGGAGCTCCAACCCAGGACCCCGGGATCATGACCTGAGCTGAAGGCAGGTGCTTAATCCACTGAGCCATGCAGGCGCCCCCGGAAAGCTCCCTTTAAAAACAGAATCTTAAATGAAGAAGGTAAGAAACTAAACAAGGTTTACAGCACTAGTATAATTTACACGATTTTGAAAACCCACATCCACACGAGCACTCTGGGTTTACGAACATCCCTAGCACATCAGAGTAGGCACGTGGGGGGCTAGGGGTGGGAGCGGGACCGGAGATGAAGGGGGAAAGAGCAAACAGAATAGGGAAGGGGGAAGCAAAGGAGAAGGCGGGGTCTCCCTCTTACCACCACCCCCACTTCCCCTCCTCAGGGATGGCATTGTTGCCAGTTCCTTCCAGAGTGCCCGGGGAGGGCCGTACCTCTGCTCTCCCAGAGGCTTCCAGGGTGAAATCCTGGGCGGCCAGCGCTGGCTTGGGCATATGGAGGTTGGAGGCCTGGCTGGGTGTGTTACCCCCTGGAACGCCTAAGCAGGGACTTCCCCTCGTGTGTCCGGCCCTCAGTGCGGGGTCGGCCTGCCTAAGTGCTCCACACCTGCAAGCTGTCGACCACGTGGCCGTCAGCACTGGGCATGACCCAGGGCCAGGCAGCACATCGGAACCCTGCCTCGGGCACTGTGGGACCTCAGACAAGCAGCGCTTCCTCTCCGAGACGGTTTCCTTCTTTATGGGGTCCCCACGAGCTGGTGGGAGCATTAGGGAGGATGGTGTGCGAGCACCCAGCATAGGGCCGCCGCTCGATCTGTACTGGCTAACTTCCTGAGCACTGAACACCCCCGTGGACAACCCGGTCCCTCCAGGTGCTGGGGCCCTGGGAAAAACCCGCGGCCCTCTGGAGGCGGATGCTGGCCCTCCTGTGTCTCTCCTCCTTTCTAGTTGAGGGCTTCAGGCTCCGGCAGTGGGCGTTGGTCCCAATCACAGGTGCGGAGGGACACCCCCCCCCCCCCAGGGAGGGGGATCTGCAACCAAGTTTGCAGTTACCCCGCTGATTAAGGCTGGGCCCGGGATGGCCAGTGTCTGTCCCAAGGCCGTGCTCCTTCCGTCCCGAGACCCTGATACCTCAAACAGAGGACCCATTAACTCCCTGCCAGAGGCCCTGTTACTTTTGCCAGGGCCACAGCCTTGCCAAGGCGGCTGGGAACAGCAACTCCCACAGCTTATAAAATGCCAGCTCCCCCGAGCTCCTGAGGGACCCCTCCTGGGGCTGCTGAGCCCTGAGCGCCCTGCTTCCAAACTGAATCAGAGGAGGGAGTTTCCTGGGGCTCCCATCTCCCTGCCATGATCCCAGGGAGGAAGTGACTTGCTCTGACAGGAGAGCAGCCACCAGAACCCTGCCTCTTGCCCGGGGAGGAAGGCGGCAGGGAGGGAGGATTTGCCCTTGAGCTGTCAAGCTTAGCGTGGGGCGGGGCAGGCTGGGAGTGGGTGTGGCCCCGGGGTTGGAAACACTAGAGGTACTCCTGGGCTGCTTGGGCGCAGAGAGTGAACGCCCACGCCTTTGCCTCAGAAGGATTCCCACTGCATCTGGGTCTGGAGAACCCGGCAGCCGTGAGAGGGGAGTGGGCATGGGATTCCCCCGGCCCAGACGATGCATTTTCTGGAATGGTGGCCCAGCTGCCAAAGGGAAATACCCAAATCTGGCTACAGGGTCCAGCACATGGGCTTTCTCTAAAGGGGCATCTTTGCCCCCTATTGCTCTGTAAGAACTCAGGCCCAGGCTGGCCACCTCTCCTGATGGGGTGGCTAGAGAGCTGGGATTTTCGGTAGAACCTCATTGAACGTGGGCAAACCATCACACAGTCAAACAAGCATATTGGCTAGCCAGATGGGGGCCGTGGGCTGCCTGTGTGCACCCCCCAGCCCAAAAACCTGTGTGAGGAAACACAGAGGAGGTGTGGATTCAGTGAAGCTGATGGCCCGAGTCTCAGGAACCTTGCAGAAACCAATCCAAGTGCCTAGGGAAGCCCCACGGCTTAGAGGTTGGGAGGAAGGTGCAGGCGCACGTCCCTCTCGACCCTCTAACAAAGGGCAGCATGGCTCCTGGCTGCCTTCTCATTCTGTGTGTCCCCCCAGTGTATGCTGCAGGCAAAGCAGCCACCTCAGGCGTCCCAAGCATCTACGCCCCCAGCACCTATGCTCACCTCTCCCCTGCCAAGACCCCGCCCCCACCAGCCATGATTCCCATGGGCCCGGTCTACAACGGGTACCCTGGTGACTTCGACAGGAATAGCTCAGGTGAGGCCTTGGGGAGCCAGGAGGGGCCGGGGCAGGGGTAGGCTGGGCGTTTGGGCACTAAGGGGTCTGGAGCCGGAAGAAAGGGGACTGGAGGTGGGGTCTGGAGGGCTTCGTTCCAGGCAGGAGCCTCTGACAGTCAAATCTCCCCAGTTGGCGGCCACAGCTCCCAGGTACCCCTGCTTCGTGACACAGACAGCAGTGTGACCTCTGGTGAGAACTGAATGTTACAAGGTTGGACGTGTCTTTATGGGAGGGGGCTGGGTCAGCATCTCTCCTCCTGCACTGATCACCTCCATCTCCTGTCCTTAGAAGTTCGCAGCGGCTACAGGATTCAGGCCAGCCAGCAGGACGACTCCATGCGGGTCCTGTACTACATGGAGAAAGAGCTGGCCAACTTTGACCCTTCTCGACCTGGTGCCGCCAATGGCCGTGTAGAGCGGGGTGAGTGGGAGCCTTGCGATTTGAGGGGTTCCTGAGTAAGAAGGGAGCAGCCCCAGGTATGCTTGCTGTAAATCCTGGACACAGCACCTCCTTTCCTACAGTGGCCACGGTGAGAAGTGTACAACATCCTGCACTTCAACACTTAAAAGATGAGAGGTCTGGGGCCCCCTAGAAAGTGTATGAGCCAAGTGGGTGACTCTCCTGGGCCCTGGAGTTCCAGACCTCCCAGCAGTCAGTGACACCCACCCCCCTTTCCCTACAGCCATGAGTGAAGTCACCTCCCTCCATGAGGACGACTGGAGATCTCGGCCTTCCCGAGGTCCTGCTCTTACCCCAATCCGGGATGAGGAATGGGGCCGCCACTCCCCTCGGAGTCCCAGACGGTGGGAGCAAGAGCCCCCCGTAGAGCGGCCAGGGAGTGGCTGGGGGGCCGGGAGGCCCCGTGCCCGATCTGTGGATGCTCTGGATGACCTCACCCGGCCAGGCTCTGCTGAATCTGGGAGGAGGTCTCCCCCAAGTAGGGGGAGGAGAGGTCAAGCCTATGGACCGCCCAGAAGCCGAAGCCGAGATGACCTCTATGATCAAGATGATCCAAGGGAATTTCCACACTCCCGGGATCCCCACTACGATGACTTCAGATCTAGAGACCGCCCTCATGCTGAACCTAGGTCCCGCCACCACCGGTCCCGGGACCCTCGGGAGGATGGCTCCAGGTCTGGGGACCCCCAATATGATGGGCGGCTACTGGAAGAGGCCTTGAGGAAAAAGGGGCCAGCTGAGAGGAGGAGACCTTACAGGGAGGAAGATGAGGAGGAGGCCTACTACCCTCCAGCGCCTCCCCCTTACTCTGAGACGGACTCCCAGGCCTCAAGAGAGCGGAGGCTTAAAAAGGTGAGTGAACAGCCTTTCTGGCTTTTAAGACCCTTCCTGGACCCTCCCCTCCAGTCGTCCCCAGCTCACGCCCATTTTCTTTCTCCCTTGCAGAACTTGGGCCTGAGTCGGGAAAGTTTAATCGTCTGATCTCACGTTTTGTATGTACCTTTTGTACTTTTTTTTTTTAATTTGAGGGACTTATTGATGATCTGCCCTCCCAAGTCTAATAAAACTTATGATCATAAGGCCTGTGTCTAGAGGGAGGTTTTGTCTTTTGCTGCGCAAGGTGGGTAGCACGGCAGCTGCTGTGTCTGTGTGTGCGCGTGTGCATGCCTGCAAGTCTGCAAAAGGCCGCGTGTCCAGCTTTCACCCAGGACTGCATCCTCGGCCAGGAGGAAAGCACCGGCTTCGCCTTCCTCCCCGGGCCAGGAGTACGTGCCCCACGCTGACTCCGCCCGGCCCTGCGTGCGCGCCCCGGCCCCGCCCAGACGTGCGCATGCGCCCCGGCCCTCCGCCTTCGCGCACCCCCGACCGGCCGCCGGGAGCGCGCGCGCGCGCTCCTCTCCCCTTCAACCCGATTCACCTCCCCCCAACACCGACCTACTTTACTGTTTGCAAACCCCGCAGCCTGCCTCGTCCCCGGCGACCAGAGCCCCTCCTCCGGGTCCCCCGGCGTTCTATCTGGGCCCGCGTTCCACTCGGGCGGCCCGCTGGCGGATGCCGGGCGGCCGCGGAGGCGGCGACGGCGACCTCGCGCCCCGCCGAGACCCGGGCCCGCGCGCGCCCGCCCGCCATCGGAGACACACAGCGCGCGCGCTCCCCGGGGGCTGCCCTCCCCCCGCGCGCGTCGGCCCCGGGCTCGCGCCGCCGCCGCCGCCGCCGCCGCCGCGCGCGCGCAGCTCAAGTAAAGGAGGAAAAAAAAGGGGGAAAAAATAGAAAGCTGCGGCGGCTACAGCAGCGATCCGCCGCCGGACTGGGCCAGGCCGGGCGGCGGACGCGCGAGCCGGCGATCCAGGGGAGAGGCGGTAGCCATCCAGGGCGGGCCGGGTTAAAAAAAAAGTCGCGGCGGCGGCGGCCGCTGCTCAGGGAAGGAGGCCCGAGGGCCGCGTGCAGCGGGCGGGGGGCGGCCGCGCCGCGTCCCGGAGCCGAGAGCCGCCGGGAGCCGGCAGGCAGGCGGGCGGAGGCGGCGGCGGCGGCGGCGGCGGCGGCGGCTGCAGGAGCAGCAGCGGCGGCGGCGGCGGCGGCATCTCCTCCTCACATGACCCCACTGTTTGTCCCCGTGATCAGCGCGAGCGGCTCCCGTGTCTCCTCCGTCCCCTCCTGCCGCGCGGCGTGAGCGCCGGGCTCGGGGCCCCCCCGGCCGCCCGCCCCCTCCCCTCCCTCCCCTCCCCTCCCCTCCCCCCCCCGGGCCCCGCGCCCCCCCCGCCCCCACCCCCCCCATGGACATGCTGGACCCGGGTCTGGATCCCGCTGCCTCGGCCACCGCTGCTGCCGCCGCCAGGTAAGAGTGCCCGCCGGGTCCGTGCCCCCGCGCGCCCTGGCCCCGGCCCTTCGGCCTGGCGGCCGGGCCGCCATGATCCCGAGCGGCCGCTGGGCCCAGCTCAAAATGGAGGCTGCGAGGGAGGGGGGACCCGCGCTAATACCCTCGGCCCCGGTTCCTAGCGGTACCCCAGCTCCAGACTGGCCCGGGCGGGACGGGGGCCGTGCATCTGGGCAAAGGGGCGGGGGCGCGAGCGGCCCTGACCCCCCTCTTCTTTCCGTCCTCCCTGCAGTCACGACAAGGGACCCGAGGCAGAAGAGGGCGTCGAGCTGCAGGAAGGTGAGTGCTCACGGGGCTCACCGGGGCCGTGGCCTGCGCCCAGGGAGGGGACTGGGGGCGCCTTGGCCGCGTGACCGCTGACCCCCCCCACCCTCCTTCGACCGCAGGCGGGGACGGCCCTGGGGCGGAGGAGCAGACGGCGGTGGCCATCGCCAGCGTCCAGCAGGCGGCGTTTGGCGACCACAACATCCAGTACCAGTTCCGCACAGAGAATAATGGAGGACAGGTGAAGCTGCGGGCCCGGAGCCCGCGGGCAAGTGGAGGGTTGAGCCGCGCGGGTCCGGCGGGCGGGCGGGCTGGGAGGGGCTCAGATCTGGTCCCAGCCGGGACCCCAGAGCCGATCTCGCTGCTCTGCCGCCCCCTGCAGGTGACGTACCGCGTAGTCCAGGTGACTGATGGTCAGCTGGATGGCCAGGGCGACACGGCTGGCGCCGTCAGCGTTGTGTCTACGGCTGCTTTCGCGGGGGGGCAGCAGGCTGTGACCCAGGTGGGTGTGGACGGGGCAACCCAGCGTCCTGGCCCCACTGCTGCCTCTGTGCCCCCAGGTCCCGCAGCGCCCTTCCCACTGGTAGGTGCCCACAACCCCTGGGGGGCTGGAGAGGGGACACTGATGCTATTCTTGGGAATCCCCCCGGGAGTGGGGCGAGTGGGATATGGATGCTGCCTTTGGACCCCCAGACGGTGGTTCAGATCCCTGTTCTTCAAGGTGAAACAGGTCAAGAGCCTTGAAATATTTTTTTCTTTCTGTAAAACGGGGCTGATGGTAACAGGAAAGTCTCTTAGAGGTGGAAGTGGGATGGAGTCCTCTGGTTATTGCTGGGCCTGTGCTGAGTCCCCAGGCTAGGCGTCAGGGCAGAGTGGCGCATATAGAGGGGTTTCCCGTGCTCCGGAGGGTGCAGCGAACGCCAGACACGGCAAGAAGGGGATGGGCTGGTGAACAAAAATGGCTAAGGGTGGCCTCTGTGTCCTCCTACTCCCCAGGCCGTAATCCAAAATCCCTTCAGCAATGGCGGCAGCCCGGCAGCTGAGGCTGTCAGTGGGGAGGCCCGGTTTGCCTATTTCCCAGCATCCAGTGTGGGAGATACCACAGCTGTGTCCGTACAGACCACAGACCAGAGCTTGCAGGCCGGAGGTAAAGGGAGGAAGGGGCCAGGGCGGAAGGCAGGGGAGGCAGCAACCTAGCAGGGAGGGAAGCCCCCCCCCCAGCTGGTTTTAACTGCCCCTCCCCCCCAGTTTTCGCACTAACCCCCGCTTTCCCTGCAGGCCAATTCTATGTCATGATGACGCCACAAGACGTGCTTCAGACAGGAACGCAGAGGACGATTGCACCCCGGACACACCCCTACTCCCCGTACGTGCGGGAGACCTGGTCCCAGGAGCAGGGGACTCCGGGAGGGGGCTGGTGTGAAGGGGCCAAAGGAAGGGAAGGTTTTCTGGAATGGGAGCCAGACAGCTAAGCACACAGCAAGCAGGCAGTGTATTTTCCAGTCTGTTTCTGTTCCTTGAATGTAAGCAAGGGAATTAGCGTTTTTCCTCTTTTTGCATGGCAGTTTATTTTGCGGGGATAATTTTCAAGTCTGACTCCTTAATAGATGTTTTTTTTAGATAAATAGGATCTGAGAGAACCCGTGCCCATCTTTGTCCTCTTCTAGGAAAATTGACGGAACCAGAACACCACGGGATGAAAGAAGGAGGGCCCAGCACAATGAAGGTAAGGTCCGGGTGGAGTTTCTGGGCCCCACGGGCATCGCCAGGCCTAGTGCTTGGTTTCACGGATCGCCGGCACGCCCTGAGCGCATGAGAGGTGTGTGGTGAATGCCGGAGCGGAGGAAACAGGTAGAAGTTCGTTGTCAGGAACAGACAGGCAGGAGGTGTGCACCGGACGGTGTTTTGTTGGGCTGGCTTGTGATCTTGAATTCACGGTCAACGTCTTAAGTGGCGGATTGCACATTTACATGTGGATTTCCTGCTTCTCTTGAAAAGTCGGTTTGTTTTGGTTTCCCTAGGACCGCTTTCCCACGTGGCTGCTGTCATGCTCTTGTGCGTCGGTTTCCCCGTTCCCCCGCCCTCCTGACTTCTAGAAGCAGCTCTGGTCTGCTGGGGAGCGCATCAGAGATTGAAACTCCCAGAAACTGTGCCCCTGGCTGGCCAAGGCCGGAGCGTCAAGCCCTTCCACTAAACGCCAGATGCCACCCTGAGGTCATTTTGGCTCTTAATGCTGTCCCCTAGTCCTGCGCCGTGTGCCCTGCTCCCCGTCATGGTAGCGTGCGAGTCCAGGGGAGCACTGCGCCCGGACCATCCTCCCTCAGTGAGCGTTTCCTGAAGGTGGATTCTAGGCTGGGCGGCCCACGCCCTGGGCCTGGTCCGGAGCCTGGTGTCTTCCCCAGAGAGCTGGCCTTCGGGGGAACCTGTCAGGCAGAGGGAGCACAGGCTGGAGGGAAGGCAGAGTGGGGGGAGGCTGCTTCGGGGAGTGCTGATTTGGTGGAAGCAGAGGTTGCGGAGCGCTCGGGGGTGGGGGACCAGGGAGGACGAAGGAAGGCGTTAAATGACAGCGTGTGGCCCTGAGAGGCCCGAAGATGTCCAGCTGGGTTTGGGCCTTCGCCGCCGTGACCCGAGCAGCTCGGCCTCTAGTGCACCTGTACCGCATATCTGCTTGGCTTTTAGGCCCTCGGGTCCCGGGGATGATAGAACAGAGAAGGTCACGGCTCTCTCGGTGTTCCTCCCGGTGGGAGAGACAAATCAGACAAGGCCGCGATGTGAGGTGCGGTCACGTAGGTCCCGAGGAGGAGACAAGGCCGCACGAGAAGCTGGGGAGTGACGGCAACGGGGTGCTCCGGGGGCCTCTCTGAGACGTGACGTTGGAGCAGAGGCCCGAACGGCCCAGCCAAGTCCCTGAGGAAGAGTCCCAGGCGGGGGGACGAGCAAGTGCGGACACCCAGGCCCGAGCCAGAAGAGACTGCGTGTGTTTGAAGAAGAGCAGAAACGCAGAGAAGAAAAGAGGAAGTTGGTGGCGTTTCGGGAGGGCTGGCCAGGTCACGAGGAGCCTTGTGAGAACAGCATCCCTACTCTGGGGTTTTTATTCTAGTCGGAAGGCACACCAGCAGAGGGGTGTGTGTTGTTCGGAGGTGCCGGGACACCAGAGGCTGGGGACGGAGGAGGAGGTGACTGCGGCTGTCAGCCCGAGATAGGACAGGGCGTGAAGTAGGGGAGTGCGTGGGGCAGAAGATCGCAAGGCAAGAGCATCAGGGTTTCGCGGTGGCGTCAGGTTGGTTGGAAGGGCAGGGGGGAGAGTCGGAGCTTGGTTTGGGGGTGCGGTGTGTTTGAGGGGCCTCCAGGAGGCCACCCAGGCAGTCCCGGCCCGGCTGCTTACTGGCTCTGTGACGTCAGGCTGCTTCTCGGCCCCTGCGCCTGTTGAGTTCGGCATGCAGTGGCCTCAGCTCGGCTTGCCCCGACGCTCGCGCCCAGTTCTGCCGGTGTAGGCTCCAGAGCCCGCGGGGTGCGCCGCCCGGTAAGGCTGCGCCGGTGACTCGAGGCTGCCCCCCAGCCCCCCTCCACCCTGCTCTGCACACTCTGCCTCTCACCTGCAAAGTTTCAAATCTTTCTCATCCTACAGAAAGCAGTCAGCAGTCTTTCTGGTAACCTTGTCCCTCCGCTCCCGCCGCATCCTGCCCTCTGTCTCCCAACCTGCCCCTATCTTTGACCCATTCTCTGCCCATCCTCCCTGGACCCTGGGCCGTCTGGCTCATTCCTCTACCAAAAGAGGTCCGTCTGAGGTCACCCATGACGACCTCATTGCCAAATCCACTGGCTTCCTTTTCTGTCTGTGCTCCAAGCATCTGACCCTGCCTGTTCCCCTTTCGGGAATGTTCCTCGCCACTCTGTGCGCTCTCATTTTCCCGCACTCTGCTTTTCCTTCCCGGCCTGCTCAGAGCAGAGCTTCCCAGTAGCTCCGGGAAGCTTGTGAACAGTCACGATCTCTGGGGCCGTCCTCCTGTCAAGGTTCAGAACGAGCAAGTCACAGGGAGGCCCAGGAGCTTGGATTTCAACAAGTTATCTGGGTGATTCTTCCCATTGGGCAAGGCTGGAAACTGCTTTTGACTGTTGGTGTCCCTTAAGGTCTGGCCTGTCTGCCGTTGGAGAGTTGAAGCCTTCAGCCCAGGGATGGTCAGCATCCCCCAAATCCTGTCCCCAGTTGTAGGCACTCATCATTGCTCTGGAAAAGAGTATGTGACTCGGACAAGGGGAGAACCGCCCCTCAAGTGTCCCCCCCCCCCCAGGGCTCCCCTTCGCCCCAGCCCCTGGCCGCGGGCAAAGCGGTTTCTCTTCCATTCTTCTCTCCTGAACTCCAGAGCCATAATTTTGAACTGTTCGTTCAAAATCTTCACATCTGGGTGCCCTTGAGACACCTGATAACTCAGATTGTCCAAAACAAACTCTCCCCCACCCCCAAAGGCTCCCATGCAACATTTCTTTTCCCAGAGGGCAGAAGGCACCCCTGTTAGAATTACCCAAGCCAGAACCAAAAGTCAGGGCCACTGCTTCCTTCCCTCACGACCGCAAATGCCGAGATTCTGTGCTGAAGTAGATCTCAAATCGGCTTCTCTTTCTCTTTTTTCCCCTCTTTGCTGCTGTTTCTTGGGACTATGGGAGCCCATCTCCAGGCCCCGTGGGACCAGCCCATTGCAGCCGGGTCAGAATTTGGGCCCACTGTCGCCGGGGACCTCGGAGGAGCCAGAAGTCCAGTTCTTTATGTGAAATCGGATTTTCAAATGCCGGGTGGGATTGCTTTTTCTGTTTCATTAGTTTTTCGTGTCAATGTTGCTAATTCATTCCATCTACTTACTTTGGGCTTAATTAGCTTGGGGTTTTTTTCCTAGCCTTTTCGAGATGATTTAAACTTTCCTTTTTCCCCAACACAAGCCTTTCAAGTTGCAAATTTCACTCCAGTGCTGCTTCAGCTGAATCCCTTGGGATATATTGGTTTTCATTATCGTTCAGTTTAAAATACTTTCTAATTTTCCTAACGATTTTTTCTTTGACCCCCGGGTTATTTAGAAGCAGGTTGCTTAATTTTGAAACATTTGTGGCTTTTCTAGATATTTTTTTGTCGCTGATTTTTAATTTAGTTGCGTTCTGATCTGAACCATACTCCTAGTATATAATTTCAGTTCTTTGAAATTTGTTGAGAGTCATCTTATGGCCCTGAATATGGTCTGCGTTGTGAAAGTTTCCACATGTGCTCGGAGAGAATGTGTGTGTCTGCCGCCGTGTGGAGTGTTCCCTCGGGGTTCCGCCAGCTCCAGTTGGTTGACCCTCGTCAGTTTTCTATCCTGGCTTTTCTGTCTACTTCTCTCCATTCCTGAGAAGGGAACGTTAATGTCTCCAAGCCTCTGTGAGAGTTTGTCCGTTTCCCCCCCCCCCTCAGTCGTGGCAGATTTCGCTTCTGGCTTGTTTTCGGTGTCCTGTGGGTGTGACTGAATAGAATAGACATGGAGTAGACGTGGCCTCGGTCTTGACTGGTCGTCCCCGTTTCAAATGTGCCCGGATGGACGCTCTACCCGAGGCACAGGCCGGCCCACCTCACCACCTGCTCGGTGAAAGGGCCTGGGCGCATCAGCAGCGCACTCGACGCCTTCACAGCCTGGCCTTTCCCACCCCCAGCTGCACCCCCAGAGTATTTCCATGTCCCCATTTCTGCATTTCCACGCCTGTCTGCCTGATGCCCCTCCCTTCAGAAACCGGCCCAAAGGTGCCCTCTCCAGGTCTTTCTCTGAAGGCCCACCACGCCCCGGCGTTCCCCAGGCACTGTGCAACCTCCACTCATGACACGCCTGCAGCGTCCGTGTCCCCCCTTCACGCGCATCGCACGGGGGTGCCGTGAGCACCAGCGGGGCAGAGACGGGGTCCGCAGACTTGCAGGGTGCCCCCCTACACAGTCTGGCAGGCAGAAAGATTTTCTGGTTTGCGTTTTTTGGTTTGTTTGTTTGTTTGTTTGTTTTGTTTCGAGAGAGGTGGGGGACAGAGAGAGAGAATCTCAAGCAGATTCTCTGCTGAGTACAGAGCCCGACCTGGGGCTCGATCCCACGACCCTTTGAGATCGTGACCTGAGCCGAAACCATGAGTTGGACATTCAACCGACTGAGCCGCCCAGGTGCCCTGGGCAGGCAGTAAACTTCGTGCGGGGAGAGCAGGAAGCCAAGAAGCCATCTGCGGTTGAGTTGCTCTGCCGAATCCTGGGAATCGAGCGCACTGCTGGGGGAACGGGGTGGCCTGCATCGCCAGGCCTAGGCAGACTCGGTTCCGCTGCGGTTTTTAGCCACAGACTTCCAGCTTGTAGGACGTGGCCATCCTCCGAGGGGAGCTGCATCCCTCCCCAGCAGTAATGGGACCCCAGGTATTGCACATTCGCTCCAGGGCGACGGGTGGCCGACGTGCAGTCCTGGAGAGCAAAGGAGAAAGGGACCAGGGAGGAAGAGAGTCACTGGAGAAGGGTGTCGTAACCCAGGCCGGAGCAGGGGGGACCTGGACGTGGGGAAGGACCGGCGATAGGCAGTCGGAGCCCAGTGCCAGCAGCCAGCGTGGGGTTAGCCGATGAGCGGCCAGGCGTGCTCTTTGTGAGAACAGCGGGGTCAATGGCAGGCGCGAGCCTCAGAGGCCATGAGGAGCGAGGGGTGTGATTCAGGCCCACCCTCCTTTTCCACTCTCACCCAGACCCTCTGGCAACCCCCACCAGCACTGCCCAGCCCGGAGAAAATACTCCTTAGCCCCACTTTGTACATCCCACCTGTAGGGGGCGTCTCCTCCACGAACACTGTGGTCTCTGTCCACAGGCTGTCCTGTGGAGGGAGGAGGCGGGCGTGTGACGGTTGGGGAAGGTGATGGGGCCCTCTTGGGTGTGTCCACACCAGTGCCTCGTACTGTGCTTGGAAGGTAAAGAAGATTCTGGCCCAGCTTTGCTTCCATGGCCCCTGCAGTGTGGTCTGAGGCTCCAGTGAGGGCCGATGCCGAGCAGCTGTCATAAGGCCGTGACATGAGCCTGACGAGAAGCCGGAGGGAAGGCACATGCCCCGTCTGGACGGGGTAGCCGCCACTCCGGGCAGCCGACAGAGTTTGGGTGAGGTTGCTGAGTGTTAGGGAATTAAATCACAAATCTGGATTTTTTTCAAGTGAAGTCTTCCATTAGCTTGTCAGCCCTGGCCTTCAAGGTAGGGTTCGCATTGCTCTTGGGGGACCCAGGGCCTGGTGGGGCCAGGCCCGGAGAGCCACAAGTGCCAGCCTGGGCAGCTTGGGACCCACTGCCCGGGCTCTGGAGAAGGATTTTAGCCAGGGGCGAGACACGGTCAGACTGTGATTTTAAAGATGAAGGACGAACAAACTTGTGGAGCCCAAAGCTCGAGGGAGGCCTGAGGACTGAAAAATCGAAGGCAGAGGCTGTGGGGGGCAGCTGGGGGCGCCGGGGTCCTGTGGAAAGGGGCCCTGGCCCATTCCCACCTCCCAAGAACACAAGCCACAACTCCCATTTTTCAGAATTATGACGTGAAATTTCCTAATTTAAATGTTGGCGCAGATTTTTAAGGTGTGCCAGGCTGGTCAACAAGATGAACCCACCGTCCCCAGCTGTTGATTCTGCCCTAAAGGTGTGTGCGCGCGGCCCTCGAGCCGGAGACCTTGTTCCTCTGGAGAAGCAGCGGGACCCCCGGCGCAGGTGCCCACGTCTGGGCCCTGGCCCTAGCCCGCGCCGGTGGGAGAGCGCCCGGCGCACGGGAAGGTTCTGGGAGCGCGGCCGCCGACGCTGCTCTTACCTCTTGCAGTGGAGCGGAGGCGGAGGGACAAGATCAACAACTGGATCGTCCAGCTTTCAAAAATCATTCCAGATTGTAACGCAGACAACAGCAAGACGGGAGCGGTAGGTGCCCCCCGCCCTCCAGCCCCCCATTCCGCCCGGGACCGGAGCCCCGGCCGCTTGGAGAAGGTTGGCCTGGCCTGGTCCCTGGGCTCGGGTGGGTGCCATCCCGGGCCAGCCGGCGGGCGGTGCTCACTGGCGCCCTTGCCCACCCCCCCAGAGTAAAGGAGGGATCCTGTCAAAGGCCTGCGACTACATCCGGGAGCTGCGCCAGACTAACCAGCGCATGCAGGAGACCTTCAAGGAGGCGGAGCGGCTGCAGATGGACAACGAGCTCCTGAGGCAGCAGGTGAGGGGCGGGGCGAGCGGGCGGGGGCGGAGCCAGCCCAGGTGCGGGGAGCCAGCCCCTGGCTCCTCGTCCCCTGGCGGGTCCCCCTGTCGTGTCCTGTGTGCCAGATCGAGGAGCTGAAGAATGAGAACGCCGTGCTCCGTGCCCAGCTGCAGCAGCACAACCTGGAGATGGTGGGCGAGAGCGCGCGGCAGTGACGCCCACCCCACTGCGCGGCCGGGGCCCTCCGGCCGCTGCGCCCCTTCCCCAGCCCTTAGCACAGAGAGGGACAGACGCCCCTCCCCCAGCTGCGTTTTTTTATAGTAGATTTTTAACAAAACGGGGAGAAACAATGCATTTCTGTGGATAAGCGCCCACTGGTCTCCTCAACTTGGGAAACGATATCCTCCCTCCCTCTTCTGTCTGTCTCCCTTCTCCGGCCCCCACGAAGCCCCAGCACTTCTAGTGGTCTCTCCTGGAGGCAAGAGGGAGGAGGACAGAGGCCCTGCCATATCCCGCTGCCTCCTTGGTCTCTAGAGGTACTGAGACAGGGTGCTTTCGGGAAGGAGGGGAGCCTTTAGGGGGCCATCCCCGGGGCCTGGACCTACGCAGGGAGGCCATGTCCCACCCCACCTCTTGTTTCTGGATCCTTGCTCCCCTTTGAGTGTGTGTGTGTGTTTTAATTTTCTTTATGGAAAAGTGGACGAAAAAAATAGAGAGAGAGAGAGGTATTTAACTGCAATAAACTGGCCCCATGTGGCCCCGCCTTGTCTGCCTGTGTCTCTGTCCATCTTGGATGTGGGGAGCTCCGCGCGGGCAGCTCTGGGAGCATGGCCTCGGCGTGTGTGGCTGTGGACCCCGGTCTGTCGGTCGGTCGGTCGGTCGGATGGGTGGAGAGATTAAGGACTGACTATCCCCTTTGAGGCTCCAGGTGCGCACATGTGATGTGGGGGCGTGGGGCGCCAGGGTCAAGGACGCGTCCCATGTTTTCGGAAGAGAGGCTGGGGTCTCTCCTGTCATCTGTTACTAAAAACAGCACTGGCTCCTGACCCTGCCCTGAAGGGTTGAAGCCCTCCCCTCTACACCAGCCAATGGCGGAGCCTGGCCTTGAGCCCCCCACCCCCAGGAAGGGCAGATGGCCAGGAAGCCGGGCTTGGCCCGGCAGCCTGTCGCCTCACCCCGTGGCTCTGGCGCCTGCACTGTGACCCCTGCCCCGGCTGGTGACGAAACCTGGCCTCAGCTGTGATGCTGTGCTGCCTGGGGCTGCTGGGGGACCCTGCTGTGTCACCCCGGGGCTGAGCATGCGCCTCGCAGTCCCGCACAACTCCCGGGACCGAGGCCGGGCCGCCTGCTCACCTGGCCGAGCTCTCCACCTGCTCCCATCCCAAATGCTCCCAACTGGTCTGCCCCCTGACGGGCCCGTCTCCCTTTCCCCCTCCGACTGAGGCCGTTAGAGCCAAGGTGTGTGGCGCAGGGGGCCGCCT
This sequence comes from Nasua narica, assembly GCA_028533885.1. Classification (NCBI taxonomy): domain Eukaryota; kingdom Metazoa; phylum Chordata; class Mammalia; order Carnivora; family Procyonidae; genus Nasua; species Nasua narica. Next base: position 12,783,049 of record CM052803.1, on the reverse strand, counting down.
GCACTTCCCAGACCCCACTCCCCCACTTGTGTGGTTTTGAGTGGGCCCCCGGCAAACAGGTCAGGGCCGGGAGGAGTGTTCGTTCCTTGGCAGCATCACCCACGGGCTCTTAGGCCGGAGCTGACCCTGCCTGGGTGGTCCCCAAGTGAGTCAGGGAGGCAGCAGGGCCAGAGGCCTGTCTGGGGGATGAGGGTTTGTGGTTCCCCAGACCACCTGCACCCAAAGATGGCTGGGTGAGGGTTGCCAGGTCAAGCCACCTGCCTCGTTTCTCCGTCAGTGACCTGTTGGAGAAACCGGCTCTCAAGAAAAAAGGCCCAGGTTTGTAGAGGCAGCCGATGCCCGTGGTGGAAATACTCCTAGCACTGCCGGACTCCTGGTGCCAAGGCAGGCCCACACGCTCCCCTGTGGCCTCCTGTGCTTGTGGGGGGACAGGAGAGCCAAATGGTGAGAACACAGGCCCCAGAGTCCGGTGGCTCAGGCTGGAACCCTAGCTCTTGCCTCTTGACTGGGGGAGCTTGGGCTGTGCTCTGATCTCTCCCTGCAGCTCCTCCTAGAAAGTGAAGATGGCAGTCTGGGGATGGACAGCCAGGCCCCAGGGGCTCGGTGGTGAAGCAGGCAGCTTGGTCCCTGAATACAGAGCAGAGACCCACACGGGGCCGGCAGGAGCCGCTCGGAGGACAGGTGGCACGGACATGGGTCAGTACATCTGGCAAAGAAGAGGCCGGCATCCAGTGTTAGCAATTAACAAACACTGCTGGCTTCTATGGGCAAAAGTTCCAGAGAATTTCTGATATTCAGAAAGCCACACACACGCTAGGGGCTTGTGCCGACAGAAACTCCTGCGTCTGGATGCCCAGTGTTCCCTGCCGGGATGTGTGAGGGGAGCCTGAAGTGGTAGGAATTACCCTGGGCACCCCTCAGGGGCCCGTAAGTGACGGCCAGCCTCCCTGGGATGAGGACATCTGGAAAGGTGGGGAATAGGAGGTCACCTCGCTCCTGCTCATCGACCTGTTCAACTTCTGGGGCAAAAGGGGGAATTCTTTTTCCGAGGTCAACCGGGTGATGCCATGTCAGAGAAAGTGTTTCCCAGGTGGCCCCGTCTGCCCCACCCCCTGGACACACCTCTGCTCAGGGTGACATAACACTGTTCCCTGTCGGCTCTGTTCCCGCTTATCTCCCGTCTTGTTGGCGCCACCGTCTTCTTGGAAATGAGTTAGGACAAAAGGGGCGGGGGGGGGGG
>CM052803.1:12766103-12781309 GCA_028533885.1 Nasua narica | reverse complement strand
GTAAATGGCAGAGCTGGGCTTCAAGCCAAAGCTGTCACACCCCCAAATTCCCCATTCTTTATGGGACTGGGGGTTTGTATAGGGTCAGTCAGGCTTCCTCAGGTCCCCTCGGCCACCTGTGAAGCTGCGGAGATACTGAGCACATGGAGGCAGGATGTCGGCAAGGAGTTGAGGGCGGACGCTGTCACCGGAGCAGAGGGGTACAGTCTTGAATGAAAGGGTTTCTAAAAAAATGTAACAGCTGTTGGTTTGGGTCTGTCGTTATTCTGCAGGGTGTTAATTCATTAACACTACAACAAGCATAGTGCATCTTTGCCTGAATAGATTTCGGGCTATATATTTTTAAATTACTAGATTTAGATGCAAGTATACATTGAGGTTCCAATTGGAACCATCTCGACCTTGAATCGGGTCACGTGACTCCCTCACCCGTCACTGTCACCTGCATATTCTTCTTTTGCTGGAAATTGGAAGTAAGTGGGGGGTAGGTAGCCTGAGGGTCTTGTGGCTACGTGCAAGGGGATTCTGGTCAGAACTGAGAACCAGAGCTCAGTCTAGAGTGAGCAGACTCCGGTGCTGGATTCTTCAGGAGGGAAGCGAACATAGTTTTGAAAAGCAACATTCGATGTTCTATTATACTATCGTATTTTAGAAAATGAAAGAAACCAACAACCCCCCCCCCCAAAACCACAAATATCAGACCAGTACCATTTCTGTAATACAAACGGCAACAAAGAAAAGCTCAACACAATGATCTTGGGTGGAGGGCGGGGGTTGGTGCCAGTGGTAGTGGAAGAGCCCATGAAGGAAGGGGGTACTGTCGGCGTGCAAGGGGGCTCGAGGGAGTCAGCAGGGGCATCTGCAGGTGGCCAGGGAGGGGAGCCGGCAGGACTCAGTAGCCCATCCCGGTCTTCGCAGAGCTCTGCTATGTGAGAGGCGCGTTCTAAATTTGGGGACCGAGAGTAGGCAGAGCGAGAGCCTGTCTCGACGGAAGCAAGAGCCCAGCTGAATGGGTATCTCACATGGGTAGGGAGCAGTGCTGGGGAGCAAAACCCAAGCGGGACGGGGAGCGAATGGTTAGTGAAGCGAGGTGCAGTTTCCGTGAGTGGTCAGAGAAGACCGTCATCTGAGTAGAATGCGGGGCACAGAGCGGGGGACTGAGTTCAGCAGGTGTTAGGGGAGTGCTCCGGGGGGAGGGAGAATCGCCAAGACCCTGAGGTGGGAACAAGCTCCACGAGATTTAGAAAGAGCGAGGAGGCCAGTGTGACGGGGCAGCAGCCATGGCGAGAGGAGATCCGGTCGGCTGGGTCCCTCGGGGCCTCGCCAAGCTGGGGAAAAAATTTGGATGTCGTTGTCAGTGACCCCAGAGGGCAATGGAAGGAGGATTTTGAGCAGAGAGGCTCGTGATCACATGTGTGTTCGACAAGGTGAACAAAGTTGGAGAGGGCCGGAGATAGCGCCAAGGGGGAAATGCAGCTCATCTCCGGGACAGCTACCACCTGCTCCGCCACTGGCGCCACAGGTGGGGCCAGTCCCCCGAGTCCTGGTCCTTCTTGCCCCTGCAGTTGCCCCCGTGATCCTCCTGGAGTCCCACTGCGCAGCAGCCCGGGACACGGTGCAGTGCCTGTGCGTGGTGAAATCCAACCCGGAGCCGTCCGTGGCCTTCGAGCTGCCCTCACGCAACGTGACCGTGAACGAGACTGAGCGGGAGTTCGTGTACTCGGAGCGCAGTGGCCTCCTGCTCACCAGCATCCTCACCCTGCGGGGACAGGCCCAGGCCCCGCCCCGGGTGCTCTGCACGGCCCACAACCTCTACGGCACCAAGAGCCTGGAGCTGCCCTTCCAGGGAGCCCGTGAGTGCTGTGGTCGGGAGCGGGGAGCTGCGGGGGTGGAGGGTGCTTCCCTTGGATCCAGGCTTCCCTCCCTGAGGCCGACCATCAGCCAGCAAGCAGGCATCTGGCGACGCAGGTGGATCAAGTGGTAAAGATGCCCTTTCCAGTTGGTAAGGAGAGGCTGCCCCGGGTTTGCCTGCTTTCATGGGCCGTCTCCCGGACCCTCTGGCCGCTCAGCCCCCGGGCCAGTCAGGCAGTGCAAGGTCGTGCCAGCTCTGGAAATGTTTTCACCATCATCTCTGCCCCAGCCCGTCTCCCCAGACCCCGGGTGTCCACACTACCACCAGCACTCCTGAGGGTGCCTCGGTCTTCTGTCCTCAGACCGCCTGATGTGGGCCAAGATCGGCCCCGTGGGAGCCGTGGTAGCCTTTGCTATCCTAATTGCCATCGTCTGCTACATCACCCAGACACGCAGAAAGTGAGTGGCCTGCCAGGGCTCCTCTGGGGGGTGGGGAGTCTCCCGGGGCTGGGGAGGCGGGGAGGTCAGTTAGAGGCAGCAGGTGGCCAAGCGAGGGCAGCCCGGTCTGAGTGTGGGAGGGCCATTCTGCTCTGTGCATGTTGGGCTGCATGGAGGAGAGAGGCTCCTGCTAACACACCGGGCCGAGCACTTTCCCCTGTCAGTTGCCGGGTCCCCACGTTCTGTGGCCACAGTCCTCTGCCCTCTAGGAGCCCTCCTGCACACTGGTGCCATGTGGGAGAGCCGGCGACCCCTGGCTCGTAGCCACGGGGCTGGTGACCATCGGTTCCAGGGCCCAGGGGGTTACACACATCATCTCTAGCAAAAGCACATCCCCCAGCCCCAGACCACCGCGCCCACCACAGCTCTGCTCTTCTCCCTCCTCGTGGCACACACATCAGCTTCCCTGAAAATAAATCGATCTTTCTGTTCCATATCCTGGCAGCAAGAGGGGTGGACAGAGCCAGAGCACATGAGAAGAACCCCAAGAAGCGAGGCCAGGGTCCCCAAAAGTGGCAGAGACCAGGGACCTGATGGAGGGATGGGCCGTGGAGGACAGGAGGAGGCCACCTACCCCGTCTTAGAGACATGGGTGGGAACGGCCCTGGGGTCCGTTGAGCCAAACCCCTCAGGTAGATGGGGTGCAAAAAGAGCGGAGAGGGAGGCCCGGGACTCTTGCTGGGGCTGATGTGTACTGCCCTGCAGAAAGAATGTGACAGAGAGCCCCAGCTTCTCGGCGGGGGACAACCCTCCGGTGCTGTTCAGCAGTGACTTCCGCATCTCCGGGGCGCCAGAGAAGTATGAGGTGAGGGCCAGAGCCCTGTGGCTCCAGACTGGCTGGGAAACCAGGGTACCGGGGGCCGTGAGGGCCTGGGAGGGCCTGGGAGGCCAAGGGGCAGAGGGGAGGCTGGCCCCTTCAGAAGGGAAAGGCAGGAAGCGCGGAGGGCGGGCTGCACCTGGGCTGGGAGGGGTGCTCCGGCCGAGGGGCTCAGCAGAGGGCAGCCCGCGTCCTCCCCACCCGGGTCTATGACTACATTTCCTTCTCCAATAGTCCAGAGAGGTCTCTACCCTGGAATGAGCGCCCCAGGAGGTAGGTTCCAGGGGCCTCGGTGTGCCCACCTCCGGGCCCTCATGGGGCCTCGGGGTTGGCGTGCATGTGTGTGCGTCCTCGTCAGGCATCTAGGATGTTCCCCGGTTCAGTCTGGCCCTGCCCAGTTCTCTTGGCCTTGTCTATTCTGTGCTTTTGCTGCTCCCTTCTGTCTGTGGCCACTGTCCTGTGTCTGTGTGCAAAAACCCCGTGTAGGGGTGGGGGCGGGGCGGAGCACAGGCCAGGGAAGCCAAAGTCACCCCTGCAGTATCTCCCAGACTGAGGAGGGGAGCCGCCCCAGACGCAAACAGGGGAAGGCCGTAGGGAGCCAGGCACTTACACACATTTGGAAAGGCGAAATCCCGACCGGGTGACTTTAATCTGACAAGACGCCATGGGTTGAATCATGTGTCCCCCAAATTCCTCTGTTGAAGAGGGCTTCCTGGACGCACTGAACTTGTCGGTGACGCTTGGGCTTAGCAAGAAAGAGGTTGTCGTGCGTGGGGGCAGCAGCACGGCCGAAGGCCCCCGGTTGCGCCGGTAGACCTTGAGAAAGGAGGTCTACACGGAGACGTGGGCCTCAGCTCTGGAGCTGCAGGGGTGCAAGCGATCGCAGCCGTTGCCCCTGGAAAAGGTGGAATAGGACCCTTCTAACGGGCTGGTTCTGTTCATAGAGTGAGAGGCGACTGGGATCTGAGAGGAGGCTGCTGGGCCTTCGCGGGGAGCCCCCAGAGCTGGACCTGAGCTATTCTCACTCGGACCTAGGCAAACGACCCACCAAGGATAGCTACACCCTGACGGAGGAGCTGGCCGAGTATGCTGAAATCCGTGTCAAGTGAGGGAGCTGGGGGCAGCCTGTGCGGCCACCCCTCCCTCAGGACCCTCACTGGCCCCTACTGGCTATGGGCTCCCTTGCTCCCCAGAGTGGTGGGGGCTGGGGCCGTAAAGGGAAGGGGAAGGTGACAGTGAGGTCCTGGGGGCCCGGCCTCCCCTCCTTCCCGGCTGTCCCCGGCCCTGCCAGCACCCACCCCACACTGTGGCTCCTCTCTAACCTCCTTTAACCTCATCTGTCTGGAGGGGAGCTCCGTCTGTCCGTCCATGTTATTTATTGCTACCCCTTGCCTGGTCTCTTGCCCCCACACCCGGCCCCAGGGCCTGTACAGAGGGACGCGAAATAAATGCCATGAAGCCAAGCACTTGTCTAGATCCTGACGGGTTCCGGCCCATCCTAGGGGGGCCTGCCACTCCTCTCCTTGCCTTCTGTGAGGTCCTGTGCGGGGACAAGGGCCCAGGAATTCTAGCCCCGAGCCCGAGGCTACCGCCCTGAGCTGGCAGCTGCAGCCTGGGTCTGGCTCCTTCACTCACTCACATCCCCCTCATCCCCTGCAGGTCGGGGTGATTTGTGAGCCTGTGCTTGTTTGACCGCCATCCCTCACGTTCATGCCATACTCCACAGCTCCAGCCTTCCCAACCTTACTTTTTTTGGTTTAAGAAACATTAAGTAGGCACCAGCTGTGTACGGAGCCCCTGCAGGAAGCTCAGGCCATCCTGGGAAGGGACAGGACAATGCTGCGAAGAAACACTGGGGCTCAGAGAAGCTAGGGGATTTTCCTAGGGCCCCAGAGCTAAGAAACAGTGGCCAGGCCCTGGACTCCATTCTTCCTTTTTTCCATATCCCCTGTTGGCAATTGGAAGAGGGCCAGACTCTCTGGGATGAATGATCTTCATAACTTGTTGTTATGTGCCCCACGGTTCTACCTGGTCTACATTATTAACCTCCACGTCCCTTCCCTAACTAGCATGACAATGGCTTTCAAAGTGGGGTCCCGCACCAGCAGCGTCCGCATCACCTGGGAACTTGTTAGAAAGGCACATTCTCGGGGCGCCTGAGTTGCTCAGTGGGTTAAAGTCTCTGCCTTCGGCTCAGGTCATGATCTCAGGGTCCTGGGATCAAGCCCCACATCAGGCTCCCTGCTCGGTGGGGAGTCTGCTTCTCTCTCTTCCTCTGCTCCACCCTCTACTTGGTCGTGTGTGCTCTTTCTCAAATAAATGAATAAAGTCTTAAATTAAAAAAAAAAGGAAAGGAAGAAAGGCCCATTCTCAAGGTCCCAGGCCAGACGGCAGGAACCCAAAACTCCTTTTGACGAGTCCTCCAGGTGATTCTGATGCACTGACATTTGAGAACCTAGAGGAGCTGAGGCACACAGTTTAAATCACTTCCTTGAGGTCCCCCAGCTGGTAACCGCACAGCCCCGACTTGAGCCCAGAGCCCAGAACTCTCCCACCGTGTGCCCCACCATCTTGGTGAGAAGCACCCGGAGTCACCGGCCCGAGGGCGCTGAGGGAACCCCAAGAACAGAGCTGCCGTGTGGGTGCGGTTCCTGGACAGGGCTGTTCTCCCCTGGCTTTTGAAGAAGGCAGAGGAAACCACAGAGGCCACAGTCGAGACTGAGCGGTGGGACTTACCGAACCACATGGGGAGGGAAGGCGATGAGGCCACCTCGGCAGAGCTGTGGGTGCTAGTGGGGCTGGGGGCGGCCGGGAGGGGACCGACCCTGAGGCCTGCCGGGGGCCTTTTCCTCGCGGGGCTCTCTCTGTCTTGTAGAGAGAGAGGAGGACACTGAATCAATGATCTCATGCACAACGCCTGGCTACAACCTGCAACGCCTGCTCCCGGGACCTGGGCAAGGGGGCCTTTCAGAGCACAGAGTGGAGGTGTGTCTTAGGGGGTCTCGGCAGTCCGGGGAGGCGTCCTATTGACAGGAAAGTCCCACAGGGACACTGTGTGTGAAGGCCCCAAGTGGGAACATGTTTGGGAAAATTCCAGGCACTGAAAATAAGGCCAGATGGTGGTCCGGAATTGGGCAGAGCCTAGTAGGGGCTTCCCAGCAGCTCTGGGAGCCGTCCCCACCGGATCTCCTGCACACACGCACGGGGACCCCGCCCTGACACACCTGTCCTCTGACAACAGACCCTGGCTCCGGCAGGTCTGGCCTGGGAGGAATGCCCCTAAGGACTTCGCCCTGAGGAGCAGAGCAGTGTCAATAATGAGGGACTCGGGTAACCCTGTGCTGCCCAAAGCGCCACCCACCCGAGCGCCGCTCTGATGAGCCAGCTGATCCCGGGAGGAAGGCAGAGCAACTTTTACGTGAATACGCACATTTCACTCCGCACTTATCAGAACAAAAGGGCACCAGCATGCCAAACCGGTGATTTCTTTTTTTTTTTTTTTTCAATAAAAGCTTAGGAGGAGGCTATGCTTAAAAAAAAAAAAACCAAACTAAATCAAATGAATTGATTTAAAGAGATGTATGAAATAAAGTTTCACAGACAGGACAAAAGTCCTGAAAGTCATAGGCAAACCTCTAAAGTTTAACAAAAATGAAGTGATCTGAGGCAAAGACCATCTCATAGGAGGGACGAACGTTTGGTGATAATATACAAGGAAGACCAAAATTCAGGAGTATCACATTCCGCCCCTCTCCTGGACTCTCCCAGAATTCATCTGTTCCATCAACACATGTTCACTGAGCACCTACTATGTGCCAAGACTATGCTGGGCTCTAGGGCCATCGCCGGGACCAAGAAGAAACACTCTCTGACCTCGTGGAGCGGCCATTCTGTGGAACGGACAATCAATAAACAATAGTCTATCTGATGACAATCAGATAAACAAGCGTTGGTCAGATAGTGAGCGTGCTAAGAAGGAAATTAAGCAGGAGAGGACAGAATGTGCTGGGCAAGGCTGCTGTTTTAGAAAGACTAGAGAGCATTTGAGTAGAGAGCAGAAGGAAGCAAGGGAGGGAATTCTGTCCATTTCTGGGGAATGTAGATCCAGGGAAAAGCCCAGATCAGGTGCAAAGGCCCATGGTGGGATATGCTTGATATGCTCGGGAACAAGGAGGAAATCAGCATGCCCGGAGGGGGCTGGTGAATCAGAACAGTTGCCCAAGGGCACCTGATCACAGAAGGCCCTGTAGGTTAGGACTCAGGCTTTTATTCAGAGTGAATTGGTCCGTTGCGGAGGATGATACGCGGAGGAATGTTCCGGAGGGGCTGAGGTTTCTAAGACCCTGCTCCCAGCTGTGGGCACAATGAGCACAGCTGTTCAGCAGAGGCAGGCAGAGGGCTCAGGAGGCCAAGAGAGAGGAAGAGGACTTGGTGAGAGGGGACAGGTTGGGACCTCTTTCGTAAGAGGAACTGATGGAGCTTGCTAAAGCCAGAGGAGAGGGAAAGAGAGGCGTCCAAGATAGCCACTTCCTCAGCTGCTGAAGATGGTGGAAGGAACAAGATGACGGAGAACACGAGTGTGCTCTACCCTGGCCCCGTCAATAGGAAAAGGCTGCTGGGACCCCTCCCTTGGGAAATGACGAGCTGAGGAAGAGTCAGAACCCATAGCACAGTGGCTCAGAGAGACAGGGACGGATGCACGAGATGACATCTGTCTGGGCTCAGGTAGAGGTGAGCAGGTCTCGTGTTGGTGGGGACAGGCCACCCCGTGTAGGAAGGAGGATGCCCGGGCACTGGGCCAGGGCAGCCGTGACAACATGGATATCTCCTTTCCGTCTTCTCCCACCAACCTCCCAGGTCCCCCTGGCTGAGATAAGCCACTGGTGGCCCCCAATCCTGTCCTGAGGACAATGCCTGCAGCAGGCTGCTCTCTTATCCTCATCGATGAAAGGGCTCCAGGCCAGGGCGGGCTATTCCAAAGCCTCCTCCCCTGGGCTGGGGCTGGGGAATCACAGCACTGCTCAGGGGTAGCTAAGCCTCTTTTCTCCCCCACCCTCCTGGCTTCCAACTCCAGCCTGCTCCCTGGATAGGAGGAGACAAGCTCAGCCTCATGGGCCTCACGGGCAAGGCAGCAGCCAAGCAGAAGATCCCACCCCAGAGGCTGGTCTGCTTGGAATATCTTCCCTGGGGAATGGGAGGGAAACAGTAGGGTCTCTCTGTGAAGCCCAGGCTAGGGCCGAGTAGCCAGAGGTGTGCGACTCAATGTCACCATGGAGTGTTGGTTAAGCCGAACAAGGGATGATGTCCAAAATACTAACAGCTCACTGTGATGGAGCATGCATTCCATGAGAGCCACTGTGCAGAGGACTTGCTGTGCTCGTGATTTCTCATGGCACACCCACCAGGTCATTCCTGCCAATATCCAATCCCATCATCTCTCTTAGAAGGGAAACCGAGGGATGTCACTGCTGCCAACTGGCAGGACTGGGATTTGGACCCAGGTCTGTTTATCACATGCTTGTCGTAAGTTGTGCACACAGCTGAGCGCATCACATGTGTAGCCTCACTAACCTTGTGAGGAAGATGCTATTACTCTCCTCATACATGGTCCTGGGGAGGGGGCTTGAAGGGGGCACGTGGCTCACAGGGGGCACCTAGTTGCCTGGTTCTACTGCTTCCCCGATGGGAGGGGATGTCACCCAAAATGGTGACCACCCACCATAGAAGAGGAGGCGGCATACCACCCAATGTCAATTACAGGAAGAATTGTCAATTACAGGCCCCAGTGGAAGAATCATCAACAGGAAGGAATCATCCATTGCAGAAAGTATTTTAGAACACTTGGTTGCCCCAAATGGAGACCATCTACCTCTTTGGAGGAAAAGATGGAAGGACGAGTAAAGGCACCAAAGTTATAGAGTTCTGCTTCCACCCTGGCCTCCTCCATAAGCCCTTGACCTCCAGCAATCGAGGCACATCTGTGAGCCTATTGCCCAGTTTCCTCTTGTTAGAAGACTGTGAGCGGTGCCTAGAGTTATGCCAGCAGAGGCCTCAGGCCCTCCTTCTAGGAGGGATGATCCTCCTTCTAGGATGATCAGGGATTTAAGTCCCTAATGGGTCTCCTGTCAGAGACCTTTGGGACCCTGTCCCCCAGCTAGAGTCCCCATTGGGATTGCTGAGGATTTTAACTTTTGATTTTGAAATAATTATAGAATCACAGGAAGTTGCAAAAATAGGACTTTTTATTTTGAAATAATTATAGAATCACAGGAAGTTGCACAGATAGAATAGAGTTCTGGTGTGTCCGTGTCTTACACAATGATGGTACAGTATGAAAACCAGGAATGTGGCATTAGTACAGTGTGTGTACAGTTTCAAGTCCTTTGATCACATCTAGATGTATGTGACTATCACTACCAGTAAGATCCAGAATTAGTCCCTTTCCAAAGGCTTTTCCTTATAGTCAAACCTACTTCCCTTTGCCCCTGGCAACCAACAATCTGTTTTCCATCTCTATCATTTCGTCGTTTCAGGAATGTTACATAAAAGGAATCATATGGTGCGTGAGGTTGACTTTTGAGGTTGACTTTTTTTTTCTTAGTATAATGCCCTTCAGAATCATTATCGATATTGTGCCCTGCTCTTGCTACTCCATGGTACAGACGGATCACAATTTAACTGTTCAGCTACTAAGGGACATGCTGGTTGTTGCCAGCTTTTGGGTATTACAAATAAAGCTGCTGTGAACAACTGTGTAAAGGCTTGTGTGTGGATGTAAGTTTTTATTTTGGGGAGATAAATACCTAAGAATGCAATTGATGAGTCATATGGTAGGTGTATTTTGTTCATTTTTCAAAAAACTCACAAACTATGTTCCAGAGTGGCTGCACCATTTTATATTCTTACCAGCAATGTATGAATGATTCAGTTTCACTCTGTCACTGACATGTGGTATTGTCGTTAGTTTTTATTTTGGCTGCTCTAATAATTATGCAGTGATATCTTACCATGGTCTTGATTTGCATTTCACTGATGGCTAGTGATGTTGATCGTCTCTTTATGTACTTATTAGCCATCTGTGTATCCCCTTTGGTGAAATGTCTCTTCAAGATTTTTGCCCATTTTCTAATTGCCCATACAATCCACTTACTTAAAGTATACACTTCAGTGATTTTATGTTCACAGTGGTTTGTATTCACAGAGTTGTGCAAGCATCAACACAATCAATTTTAAAATGTTTTACTTTAAATAAACTCCACGCCACACGTGGGGCTCAAACCCATGAGCTGGAGGTTAAGAGTCTCATGTTCTACTGCCTGAGCCAGCCAGGCACTCCCAACCACAATCCATTTTAGAACAGTTCATCACCACCCAAAAAAACCTATGCCCATTAGCAGTCACCTCCCATTTCCTCCCAGTACCCCTACCCCAGCTCTAGGCAATCATTAAATCGACTTTGCCTCTCTATAGATTCTCCTTTTCTAGACGGTTCATACAAATAGAATCACACAATATGTGGTCTTTCGTGATCAGCTTCTTTCACTTAATGTTTCCATGTTCAGCTGTGTGGTAGCATCTATCAGTACTTTATTTCTTTTTATTGCCAAAAATTCCATTATATGGATACACCATATTTTCTTTATCCATTCATCATTTGAAGAACACCTGGGCTGTTCCTACCTTTTGGCTTTTATGAATAATGCCACTACGCATTTGTGTTCAAATTTGTGTTCAAATTTCTGGGCGGCTATGTTTTTCTCTTAGGCATATACCTAGGAGTGGAAGTACAGAGTTATATGGTAATTCTATATTTAACCTTCTGAGGAACCGTTTTGAGATTGTTTTCCAAAGTGGGTGGAGAATTTTACCTTCCTACCAGCAATATAGAAAAGATTCAGTTACTGCACATCCTTTTCAGCATTTGATATTGCCACTGTTTTTTTATTTTAGCTGTCTAACAACAATAGGTATATGGTAGTATTACCTCATTGTGATCATAATTTGGATTCCCTAAAGGCTAGTGATTGTTGAACACCTTTTCATTTATTTATTTATTTATTTATTTATTTATTTATTTTATTTATTTTTTTATTTTTTATTGTTAGTTTCAGGGGTAGAGTTCAGTGATTCATCAGTTGCATACAACGCCCAGTGTGAACATCTTTTTATATGATTATCTTCCATCCATATATATCATCTTCAGGGAAATGTCTCCTCATGTCTTCTGCCCCTTGTGAAAATTATTGAAGAAAAATCTCACTGAAATGGAGCAGGGAGGCTAGAAGGGGAAACTAAAAGGGGGAGCCATACCACTCAATGTAAATTACAGGAAACATGGTAAACTACAGACCCCAAAAGAAGAATTCTCAACACGTAAGAATCCTCAATTTATAGGCCCCAAGTGGAGAAAAGATGCACATGTCACCTCCTACAAGAAATCCATTACCCTGCAACTCAGCCAATGAGAAACTCTTATCACCCTGGACTCGTGTTTTTCTTCAACAGACTTTCATTCCAAACAGCCCCTTTTAACTTCTTCCTTGTCCATAAAATAATGTTCTTCTTCTATGTTTGTTGGATTTTCCTGTGGTTTTTCATCATAGCTTATTTGTCCCACACTGCAATTCTGTTATTCCCGAATAAACTAATTTTTGCTGGTAAAATTAACTTACGGGCTTATTTTTAGGATTAACACCATCTTCTAATTTGATCAATCTTTTTAATGTTGAGGTTTGAGAGTTCTTTATATATATGCATTCTAGATATACAGTTGGTCTTTCATTGTTTGTTTGTTAAGATTTTATTTATTTATTTGACAGAGAGAGAGAGATCACAAATAGGCTGACAGGCAGGCAGAGAGAGACGGGGATGCAGGCTCCCTGCTGAGCAGAAAGCCCCATGGGGGGCTCAATCCCAGGACCCTGAGATGAAGACCTGAGCCGAAGGCAGAGGTTTTAACCCACTGAGCCACCCAGGCACCCCCGTCTTTCATTGTTTTAACAAGGTCTTTCACAGAGCAAAAACCAAAACAAAACAAAAAACCTACAAATTTCTAATTTTGATGAAGTTTAATTTATAGATTTTTAGAGGTTATACTTTTGGTCTCATGTCTAGGAACTCTTCATCAGGCCCTATTCCCAAAGATTTCCCCCCACGTTACCTTCTAAAAGTTTTATAGTTTAATGTTTTGCATACAGATCTATGATCCACACTTTGAGTTCCTTTTTGTATAAAGTGTGAGGTTTGGGTTGAGGTTCATGTTTTGCTTATGGATATAGCCAATTGCTCCAGCACCATTTGTTGAAAAGACTTATGTTTCTTCCACTGGATTCCTTTTGCTTCTTTATAAAAAATGAGTTGGCCACATTTGTGTTTTTTAGTTCATTCAGTTGATCTATGTATTTATTGCCCCCACCAATACCACACAGTTTTGATTACCATATATTACTTTAAAATAAGCTTTGAAATCAGGGTAGAGTGACCACCCCTTTATTCTTCTTCAGAAATGTTCTATCTAGGGGCGCTTGGGTGGCTCAGTCAGTTGAGTGACCGACTCTTGATTTCAGCTCAAGTCATGATCTCAGGGTCCTGGGATCAAGCCCCCCATCAGGCTCCATGCTCAGCAGGGAGTCTGCTTGAGGATTCTCTCCCTCTCCCTCTGCCTCTTCCTCTGCTCATGCAACATGTTCTCTTTCTCTAAAATAAATAAATAAATCTTTAAAAAAATGTTCTATTCTAGTTCTCTGGTGTTACTTCTTCAAACATTGACTTGAATTCTCCAGTAAAGCCATATGTGCCTGGAGATTTTTTTTTCACGTTTTAAATTATCTCAGTAGTTATAGGGATATTCAAATTACCTAACTGAGGGGCACATGGATGGCTGTTGGTGCCATGCACCTGTTGGTGATGCATCTGCCTTTGGCTCAGGTCATGATCCTGGGGTCCTGGGATTAAGCCCCACATTAGGTTCCCTGCTCAGCCAGGAGTCTGCTTGTTCTTGTCCCTCTCCCCTTATGTGCTTTCTCTCTTTCTCAAATAAATAAATAAAATCTTTAAAAACCACAAAATTATCTGACATTTGGTGAGTTGCGGTAGTTTGTACTTTTTGAGGAATTGATCTATTTCATCTTTATTTTGGAATTTATGTGCATAGACTTGTTCATAATATTCCCTATCTTTTTTTTAAATTTTTTTATTAACATATAATGTATTATTTACCCCAGGGTACATGTCTGTGAATCATCAGGCTTACACATTTCACAGCATTTGCCATAGCACATACCCTCCCCAATGTCCATAACCCTATCCCCCCTACCTCCCAGCCACCCTTAGTTTGTTTCGTGAGTTTAGGAGTCTCTTATGGTTTGTCTCCTTCCCCATCCCATCTTGTTTCATTTCTCTTCCCCACCCCCCCATAACCCCCTGACCTGCCTCTCAAATTCTTCATATTAGAGCGATCATGTACTATCTTTTTGATGTCTGCAGGATCTGCGGTGATGAATTAATGTTAGCAATTTGTCTTCTCTCTTTTTTTGTCAGCCTTACTAGAGATTTGTCAGTTTTATTGGTCTTTTCATGAAATATTTAATTTTCTCTATTATTTCCTGTTTTCAGTTTCATTGATTTCTGCCTTGTGGTATTTATTATTTCCTTCTTTATGCTTGCTTTGAGTTTATTTTTCTCTTATTTCCTAGCTTCTAGAGATAGAACCTTATATTGTTCATTTGAGGCTTTTCTTCTTCTTTTTCAAAAAGATTTATTTGAGAGAGAGAGAGCACGCGTGTGAGCTGGAGGATGGGCAAAAGGAGAGGTAGAGAGAGAGAATCTGAAGCAAACTCCCCGATGAGTGTGGAGCCTGACATGGGTTGGACACCATGACCCTGAGATCATGACCTGAGAAAAACTCAAGAGTCAGATGCTTAACTTACTGAGCCTACTTAAGCAGGTGCCCCTGAAGCTTTTCTTCTTTTAATGTAAGCATTCAATGCTATAAATTTCTCTCCTGTACTTAGCGGTACCCTCACAAAATTTGATAAGTTCTATTTTCATTTTCTTTCAGTTCAATGTATTTTTTTTTACACTTCTCGAGATTTCCTCTTTGACCCATAGGTTATTTATTTATTTATTTATTTGTCAGAGAGCGAGAGAGAGCACAAGCAGGCAGAGTGGCAGGCAGAGGCAGAGGGAGAAGCAGGCTCCCTGCCGAGCAAGGAGCCCGATGCGGGACTCAATCCCAGTACCCCGGGATCATGATCTGAGCCGAAGGCAGCCGCCTAACCAACTGAGCCACCCAGGCGTCCTGACCCATAGATTATTTAGAATTGTGCTGTTTAGTTTTCAATTCTTTGGAGATTCTCCTGTTATTGATTTCTAATTTGATTCCATTGTAGTTAGAGAATATACTCTACATGATTTCAATAATTTCAAAATTTTTAACTTTTCAAATTTTCAAAAATTTTAAGTCTTTGTTTATAGCCCTACATATATTAAGAACAGCACTACACAGTGTTATAGTTTTTACTTTGATTGCCAAACATAATTTAGAAAACTCAAGAAGAGAAGGAAAGTCTATTGTATTTACCCGTAGGTTTGCCCTTGCCATGTTCTTTCTTCCTTTTGTCAAGATCCCAAGACTGATTGATTGATTGATTGATTGATTTCATCATTTTCTTTCTGTTTAGAGAATTTCCTTTAGCCATTCTTTTCAGGTCTCTATTGGTTAAAAATTCCTTTAGTTTCCCTTCATCTGAAGATGTCTTTATTTCCTCTTCATTCTTGAAGGATATTTTCACTAGATGTAAGTTTCCAGGTGGTTAGTTCTTTTCTTTCAGTATCTGAGAAATGTTGTTTCAGTTCCTTAGTCCTCCATGGTTCTTGATATGAAATCTACTGACATTTGAATGGGTTTTCTCCCTATAGGTAATGTGTCATTTCTCTGTGGTTGCTTTCAAGATTTTTTCGTCTTTAATTTTTAGAAATTTGACTATGATGTGTCTTGTCATAGATTTCTTTGGGTTTATCTTGTTTGAGATTCACTCAG
>CM052803.1:12675507-12765603 GCA_028533885.1 Nasua narica | reverse complement strand
GTGTGCTCTTCCCTCGACCCTTGGGAGATGCTGAAGCATCCAGGTAAGTGACCAGATTCCCCACCATTCTTGCCTTTGGAGGAAAAGTGTGGGAATGAGAAAAACTGGAGGGCAGCACTAAACTACAAATACTTTCAGATTGCCTCATGCCTTTTCCAGCAGGTTGGCAGTTCTAAACCGCGTGGCTTGAATTATCAGCGTTTCCTGAGAGCTGGATAAAGGGGAAGTTGTGGAGGAACTAGCTCTAACTATCTGATGTAGAAACTCCATATACTGAAACTAAAAACTGACCATGGGTACTTGAGCGTTCCCTCCAATCTGCCTCTGACTCCACATTGCCCTCATTCCCTCTTCTCCCAACTCTCCACTTCGCCATGCCTCTTGGTTGCCCTGCGTGTCACCGAAGGGCAGGGGGTGTGGCCGAGGAGGGTGAAAATCCTTCGCTGTGCTTCCCCTTTCACTCTCAGATGCAGCCAGGGTCCCCGAAGAAAGAAGACACGAGGAAACAGGTAAAAACCATTTTGCTTTCTTTTGCATTCGGCAAGCCAGCATGGAAGAGCTGCTGTGTTCCAGGCACAATTCTGGGGCCTGGAAGCACAGTGGGAAGCCCCCCTCCCTCTTGCCTGTGTTCTAACAGGACGCAGACCCCTGTCTTTGAGCACACCCCCGCTGGGCTTGATGGGCTTCTGAGAGTAAGATGGGTCCCCAGACGCCCAGGAGGGAAGGATGGACCCAGGGAGGCTGGCTCTGAGATCCTGCGAGGGCCTCAACAGGCCTGTGTTGAGCAGATCATGGGTCTGGGTAGTGTGGCCTCATCCTGAGCCTTTGTGCCTGAGGCCTATTTTTCCCCGCCTCCGCGCCCTGCCCAGTCTCAGCAGCCTTCCAGTCCCAGACCCGCAGTCCCACTTCTTATGTCCCAGAGACGGCCTGGAGCTGCTGGGGGTGAGCACTGCTCTGCGAAGTGCCCTCTCCCACTCGTCCTGGTGTCCTCAAGCCATTCCCCCATGAGGACGGCGGGGGGCAGAGGGGGCGCCAGGGTCCAGCTACTGGAGGCTAGTCTTTGGCACAGAGAAGGGAATCTAGCCCTTGCCACGGCTCTTGTGGAAACCCGAAGGGGACCCACCGCGCATCCCTCGAAACACTGACCCTGCGACCCTGCCAAGTTTTTCACAGGAAATGTAAAATCGGTCCCGGGACTAAAGAAGTGTAGGCAAGGGGACTGCACTCCGGCCCCCATGCTGGGAAACGTAGGACGCGCCCCCAGCTGATGAAAGGAACCAAAAAGACCCACAGCTGGAAATCTATTTACCTTTTTAATCCAGCTTTTCTCAAGTGGATGTGGCCTTGAAGACGTTTTTGTGTGTAGCATTGTTAGTGCCTGCACGGCTAGTGCCCATACTGCCGGGAGAGTTTGCCCCTGATCGGAGCCCTCACCCCTATCCCAGGCCCGGCCCAGGCCACTACTCCTGGGGACAGACCCCCCAGGGCCGCTCAGCAAGCAGCCCTGCCCTCCCCATGCCCGGTACCGGACCCCCAACAGCAGCTGGCACAAGCCACGCAGCCTGAGGAGATGTATAGCCCGAGGGGGTGAGGGGCCCTCGGCGCGTGGGAAATGTTGGCTGGGCAGGTGGGAAGGGTGCAGGTCTGTGCTGAGACCGGAGACACACTCTGTCACACATCCTGCTAACTCCAGAGGGACCAGCACAGAGGGGCCCAGCCATGCAAATTGGGACTTAAATTTAACTCTCTGTAAATGTAACTCTATGTAAAAGTCTAGTGAGGTGGCGGATGTCACTGATGTCTCAAAGAGAGACAGATGGGCCGTGGCTCCAAACTGGGGGCCCTTGACTGCCTCCAGCCCACAGACAGGTTTGGTTTGGCCAGACCATGTTTGTTTGTTTCTGAAAGCGGGACATTTCACATGAAAATCTGGCTTCTTACTTCTCTTGAAACAGTGGAAGGTCAGGCCATGCTGAGCTCACGTTTCCAACTGGCAGCAACCAGGAGACTGAGCGCATCACTGCCTTTACCCAGGGCATGACCTCTGTCTCCAGCTGGTTGATTTATGTTTTCTTCCTAGCCCCCGGGCCTCTCTGAGTGGGACCCTTGGACCCCATCCTCCTAAGTTCTTCCAGACCCCTCTAAATGCTCTCCTGGAATCACACTTAATTATCTAGTTTTAGAGTAATTTTGTTCTTGGTCTTTAAAATCAAGTATTGATCATGGTTCTGCCCTACGTAAAACCCTTCACTAATTGCTTCAAGGTGAGCTTCGAGTTACCCAGGGCCTAGGATTCAAGGGGACCAGTGGTCTGATGCCACTCAAAGCCTGAGAGTTGGGCAGGAAGTTTGTAAAATTACGACTAGTTGGACGGATGAATGGATGGATGGAAGGAGGGAAGGAAAGAAGGAAGGAAGATGGATGGATGGATGGATAGATGGATGGTTGGATGGAAGAAAGGAAGGAGGGCTAGAAGAAAGGCAGACTCGCTGTACAGATTTCTTAGGCTGACACAATAGACACGGCATGCCCACAAAAGGCCCCAGGAACATCAGGAATTCACATCCTGCAATGCAGCCAGATGTGGTTCTCCTGGGATCAGGGAAGAGGGGTTGGAGCTTGGTGGGTGAGCAAGAAAAGCCATCGGACAGAAGTAAGTGACCAGATGGCTCAAAGACAAATTCTTCCCGGCCCAGGCTCCTGCCTAGACACAGCACCATGCATCTCCTCGGCCCCTCGCTCCTGCTCCTTGGTAAGGACTGTGGCCTAGGCTTGGGTTCTGGGATGTCTGTGGGAGCTGGAGGAGGAGGAGGAGGAGAGCTCTGGAGCAAAGAGTAAGTGTTGGGGAGGGCGGGGATAGGTAGGGTATGTGTGTGTGTGTATACACTTCTCTGTGTACCTTCCTCTCTCCCTCTATCTTCAGAGGGGATTCTTTATTCATTTGAAAGCTCTTTCTGTCCCTCAATGATGCTTTTTGATCACTGTGGTGGGTTCCAGAATACTTGGCCTTCTCTGACTCATCTACGTGGAGGTTTGAGCACCCCCACACTCTCTACAGCTGGAATGGGACCTGCGTCTGGATTCCCTGTCGCTACACGGTTCCAAGGAGTGCAAGTGAGCCAGAAAAAGTGATCATGTACAGCAATTTTAAATATGACGAGGCCAAGAAGGACTTCATGGGGCTCATTCTCTATGAGAGCTCAATATATAATCCCAACCACCCGGCAAGGGTTCAGTTCCTGGGAGACCAAAAATCCAACTGCACCATGCTCATCAACCCTGTATGGGAACAAGACAGTGGCTTGCTGGGACTGAGGATGTTGACGAAGAAGGGCGTCAAATGGATGGAGAAAATAGACTTCAACGTCTCTAGTAAGGCCCTGGGGGGTGAGGGCCTCTGCCTCGGTTTTGGGCAAGGAGGGAGGTGGGGAACACCCAACTCCTGGGACAGGGGCCGCAAACCAGGCTGCCTGTAGAGGCCAGGCAGGAGCTGCCAGTGGAGCCTGCAGCCTGAGTACTCGTCTCTCCTCAAGCATCGCACCCTCCCCGCAGCTCCCACCCGCGCTGGAATCGGGGCTCCGGGTTGCCTGGTTTTCTTTCTTTCTTTCCTTCTCTCTTTCCTTCTTCCTGCCTTCCTCTTTCTTTCTTTCCCTTCCTTCCTTCCTTCCTTCCGATTTTATTTCTTAGAGGGAGAGAGACAGAGAGCACAAGCAGGGGGAGTGGCAGGCAGAGGGAAAAGGAGAAGCAGGCTTCTTGCTGAGTAGAGAGCCCTATGCGGGGCTCGATCCCAGGACCCTGGGATCACGACCTGAGCCAAAGACAGACACTTTAGCCAACTGAGCCACCCAGGTGCCCCAGGTTGCCTGATTTTTCAAGGAAAGATGGAAACCTTTGGTTTGAGTGAAATCTCTCAATGCCTTCATGTTGGCAATTTATTCTAATTAGGCCTCCATGTCTACAAGAGACACAGGTGGGGATGAATGAAACCTAGGCCTGGGACCTCCGCCCCACAGCCTATTTCTTCAGTGCGGGGGTTGGAGGGGGTCTAAGTTAAGCAGCCCTACACAGCGATGAGAGATGTAGCTTCAGACTGTCAGTCCTAGGGGTGGCCCAGCCCCTGGGTTCCCTAAAGGAATGCCATGCTGGATGCCTCCCGGCACTGAGGCCATTACAAATGCAGGTTTGTCATTGAGCCAGGAAAAGCATGGTGACCAAACCTGGTAAAATTCTGCCCCGGGCAGAAGAGCGATCTTGAAAATGTTTAGAGAGTAAACATCAGGGAAGGAGAACGAGGTAAGTGTAAAATATAAAACAGGATCCCTAAGGAGCGTCAGGGATCACAGGACCTTTTAGAGAGTGTTTCGGCGGAGCAAAAGTGATGCAAAGCAGAGAAAGGCAGGCCCGGACAGCAAGGTGGAAGGGACTGTCGAGGGGTCCCGAGGGCTTATTTGGGGGCGGGGTGAGAGGCCACCACACAGGTGCCTGCTCGCCCAGGCCTCCAGCTTGGCCCTGACTCTTTTGCAGAGACTGCTCTTCCACCTCAAATTCAGCTCCCTCCAGAAATCCAGGAGTCCCAGGAAGTCACTCTGACCTGCTTGCTGAATTTCTCCTGCCCTGCGTATGAGATCCAGCTGCAGTGGTCCCTGGAGGGGGACCCTGGAGGGTCCCTGGAGAAGTCTGCCGTCACCTCGACCTCCCTGACCACCAAGGCTGTCTCCACCCAGAGCAAGCTCACCTTCCTGCCGCAGTGGACGCACCACGGCAAGAATCTGACGTGCGGACTCTGGGACCACAAAGCAAAGCAGATCGTCTCTGAGGAAACGGTGTTGCTAGATGTGAAGCGTGAGTGTCCCCCCAGGCCCCCAGGGGAAGGACGAGGGTCTTGTCTCTTCTCCCCAACCCCTCAGAGCGCGCCAAGGGTAGCGGGCACCGACACGGAAGGACGCGTAATCAGTCCATGGACACCCACGGCTGGGAAAGGTCCCGCCAGGGCTTTGTCCTTCCATCACCCCTGTTGTCAGCCCCAGTGTTTCAGGGAACAGCTTCATCTTAGCATCCGCTTTGGTCTAAGAGAATCACCTAATTTGATATCCTTGAGCCATGATGTGAGTTTCAGATCACGTGGTTAGGTTTTTTTGGTTCCTCTGGGTGGGGGGCGCAGGGTAAGAAATGTCTTCACATCGTTGTTTGTGCCTCATTCATTCATTCGGTTAATATTTACTACGAGCCTCCTAGGTGCCAGGCCTGTTCTTGCCCACCAAGAAGCCAGCATGTCAGTTGGGGAAGACAGGCAATGACGAGATTAACAAAGAAATACCCAACTTAAGGGTAGGCAGTGATGAGTGCATTGGGAGGAAGCAAAGCTGGGCTTGGACAGAAGGAGGGAGGGATGGAGGCTTCTCTGAGGACAGTGGACTTGGGTGGAGGGAAGGATTGAGGCAGACAGCTATTTGCCAGAAGATCCCGGGAAGAGAAAAGAGCAAGGACAAAGGCCTGGGTTGGGAGCTTGGCGTGCCTGCATCAGAGTGAGGGTCCGGGGAGCCTCAGCCCTGAGTCCGAGGGGCCCGGTGGTAGGAAAGGAGGACCGAGGCCAGACCTCGTGCGCGGCAGCAGAGTTTTGGATTTTATTCTGGGTGTGCAATCCACTAAGCGGTTCCAAGCAGGGGAGTGGCCAAGTCTGGTTGATGGTATCAGGAAGACAGCTGACTGCTGGTGGAGACCAGAACTCTGGGAACGGATGGGGGTGGCGCAGAGAGCAGAAACTGGTTAGGAGTCTGGTGACTGTCACCAGGTGCTTGGACCAGCCCCCCCTTGTCGACAAGGGGGACAGCGAGTGGCCTCCCACACGCACCCGGTATGTGTAGGTCGCTGCTTTCTCTGAGTCAAAGCCCTGCAACTTCCCCCTATGACACCCCCTGAGAAGTCTCCACCCCCCTCTCCCGCTGCCCCTCTGCTCCTCCAGATGTCCCAAAGTTGAAGATTGAGGTCAGTCCCGAAGGAGCCAACGTAACAGAGGGAGAGTCTGTGACCATGACGTGCCAGGTCATCAGCAGCAACCCAGAGGCCCGGAGCATAGCCTGGCTCAAGGATGGGACCAAGCTGAGGGAGCAGGAGACATCCACGCTAACTCTGTCCTCTGTGACCAAGAAGATGGGCGGAAAGTACCAGTGTGAGGCCTTCAATGACGTAGGCTTAGGACAGTCGGCGGTGGTGGTCCTCCAAGTGTACTGTGAGCCTCCTGGGAGCTGGGAGGGGGGCAGGCAGGGAGTTAGCAGGGCGTGGAACCGAGGCCCTTGAGAGGTGAACAACAGAGGCCTCTGCTCAGCTCCCTCCTCTGCCTCTGCAGATGCTCCAGAACCTTCCAGGGTCGAGATCCTCTCCTCGCCAGTTAAGGAGGGAAACAAAGTAGAGATGACTTGTGTATCACCGGCCAATCCTCCTCCGACCAATTACACCTGGTATCACAATGAGGTGGAAGTCCCGGGAAGGACAAGCAAGACCTTCCAGATCCCAGTGGTCCTCCTCAGCCATGCTGGGAAGTACTCCTGCGAGGCAGAAAACAGACTTGGTCCTGGACCAATCGGCCAGGAGACTGAGTTAGACGTCCAGTGTGAGTAGTCCCAGGGCCTCTGGGTTCTGGCGGGAGAGGGAGGCAGGCAGGTGGGGCGCCGGAGAGTCCTGGGTCCTCGCTGCTGTTCCCAGTTGTACACCCAGCACCAAAACAGGGTCTGGCTCGTGGCAAGTGCTCAGTAGATGTTGAATGAATGAACAGCAAGATGCCGGGGCCCCGTGAGGGACGTGGAGAACTTGGGGTCGCTAGACAGTGGTGGGGTTTCAGAAGGGGGGCCTGAAGTTTTCGAGAACTGGAGCAACATGTCTCACTGCCTCTCATCAGAGGTTGGACCCTGTTTAACACTGTCAGTCTTGTCTGTGAGTCGAGCCTGGGACCAAGACAGTCCCTAAGTTGGAACCTTGGACCCTGGATGTCAGAGTCTGAGACAGATACTCTCTCTGATGGGGACGCGCGAACCCTGAACATCGAGACAGTGGGTGTGTAAAGCAGCAGCGGCAGCCACGTTTCCGGAGTGTTTACTCCTCTCCGAGGGCTGCATCTCATTTCCTCCCGGCAGTGACTCTACCAGGTCGGGTGCTCGTAGGACCCCATGTGATGGAGAAGCAAACTGAATCCCGCGGCCCATGATCACTCAGCTCTCAGCCCAACTGGCTCCAGGGCTGTGCTTTTCCCCTTCTTCTGCCCAGTGAATGCCTGCACTACGGCAAACTAGCTCTGCGCCCCAGGCCCCCGTGGAGACCCGCGGACGGGGCGCCCCTGCCTCGCGCACACCACGCATTCTCTGCTCGAGCTCTGCTCTAGTCATCCCGCCTCGAACCACAGCCAGGGCTCCCGTCCTCGCGCAGACGCAAGAGGGAAGCACAAGGCTTCCTTTGGTTGATTTAGGAATTGTGTGAACACAGGGCTCAGGCTCGGGCGGTGGGGGGTGGTGGAGGAGGCGGCATTGGGAAAGGTAGTCTGGACAGCTGACTTTCCCTCACCCATCTGTCTGGTTTTCTCCTAGACGCCCCCAAGGAGGTAACCACGGTGATTGAGAACCCCACGCAGATTCGAGAAGGAGAGACCGTGACCCTGTCCTGTAACTACAGCTCCAGCAATCCCAGAGTTACCCGATATGAATGGAAGTTCCAAGGCTCTCAGGAGAAACGATCAGGCAAGGTGCTGATAATTCAAAAAGTTGCGTGGGACACCAAGCCGATCACCTGTGCGGCCTGTAACCAGTGGTGCTCGTGGGCTCCCTCCGTCAACCTGGATGTCCAGTGTGAGTGATCGGGCAGGGGACCCAAGAGGTAGCCCAGCTGGGACATGGGCTCTCAGGGCGAGGGGCCTGGGGCCTGGGCCAGAACCTTCACAGAGGAATTGAGGGCTGAGAGTCTGGCCTCGGGGCCAAGGGGAGAGGAAGTCACGGGACAAGAAGAGGGAAAGGGACTCAAGAGGCCAGCCTGAGGCCCTTGCTCTCCAGATGCCCCCAAGGATGTCAGGGTCCAGAAGATCAACCCGGCTTCTGAGATTCGCTCCGGACACCAAGTGCTCCTTGGATGTAACTTCTCAAGTAGCCGCCCCAGAGACGTTCACTTCTTCTGGAAGAAAAATGGAATCTTTCTGAAGGAAGGAAAAGAACTGAGCTTCGACTCCATCTCTCCAGAAGATGCCGGCGGTTATAGCTGCTTCGTCAACAACTCCATAGGTCAGACCACGTCTGAGGCCTGGACGCTCCAAGTGCTGTGTGAGTGTGGCTGGGGCTGGGGACAGACCGGACAGCCCGTGACCGGCTACCTGGATCCTGATTTTGCTTCTCTTTATAGATGCTCCAAGGATGCTGCGTGTGGCCATCAGCCCGAAGGACCAAGTGATGGAGGGGAAGAAGGCCGTCCTGACGTGTGAGAGCGATGCCAACCCTCCCGTCCTTCAGTACGCCTGGTTTGACTGGAAGAAGCAAAACCTCCACCATTACGATCAGATGCTGAGATTGGATCCCGTGAAGATCCAGCACTCAGGCGCCTACTGGTGCGAGGCCACCAACCAGCTGGCCAGCGTCCAGTCGCCCCCCAGCACCCTCACTGTCTACTGTAAGGCCCCTCCCTCTCCTTCCGGGGCCCCTCCCCCGTCTTCCTGTGGGGTGGCCCAGCGGGTCACGGGCTCGCCTGTCTGCCTCCGTCTCGACAGACTTCTCCCGATTCCCTCCGGGAGGGCTCCCCCTTGGGCTGCCCCGGGCTGCCAGACATCCTGAGCTCTGTCTCACCCCTGATAGGCCGCTTATCTTTTATCTTGAGATTTCAGTATTTCTTTTAAGACAAGGTGAAATAAGGGACGCCTGGGTGGCTCAGTTGGTTAAGCAACTGACTTTGGCTCAGGTCATGATCCCGGCGTCTTGGGATCGAGTCCCGCATCGGGCTCCTTGCTCCGCAGGGAGCCTGCTCCTCTCTCTGCCTCTGCCTGCCTCTCTGCCTGCTTGTGTTCTCTCTTTGTTAAATGAATAAATAAAATCTTTAAAAAAAAAAAAAAGACAAGGTGAAATAAAATAGCACAAAAGGGTAAATAGTAGAAAGACACCTCTCCTTTCTTTCTCCGAGGACCCTCGCCCTTCCTTGAAGGCCTCCGCTAGTGACAGCTGGTTGCTTCTCCTTACAGAGCTATTCTGCTCACGCGTAATACGATAAGTAGGTCTATGTCTATACAGCCTACGTCACGAACACGTTGTCCTGGACGTTCTTTATTTCCTACGTAACATTACCACTCGGAGACTGTTCTATATCCATGCCTGCCCAGGCTGTCTGAAGAGTCTGGAAACAATCGGGAAGACATTTAATTGATTTATTGTACTTTTTCAGATTAAACTTGGAGCTATGGCTTTAGATTTAGAGGATCGTGGCCTGCAAAGCTGGATGCCGGAATGGGTTCTTTGGAAATGCAACATACTGTATAAAAACCTATGTCTGGGGTCTCCACTTTGCAGACACCCTGGACACCTGCCTTTTCCCCTCGGGGCTGCACTGTCGTCGTCTTCCCATGCACAGAAGCGGCAAACCCTATCTATCCCGTGCCCTCCACAGCCCTGCACTATCTCCAGCTCTGGTCCCCTGAAGGACAGCTGTAGGATAAATTCCTATATGGAATTGCTGCGTCAAAGGACAAGTGATTTTAAGTTCTGATAAGTATGGCCGAGCGGCCACTGAAGAAGTTGTAGCTTTTACCCCATGTCCCGTGTGCCTGTGTCTGTCACAAAACAGGTGCTTTCCTGAGAGTTAGCCCTTTCTCCCCAACCGGGCCCCAGCGGGCAGGCGCTGCCCTTCTCCCTCTCTCTGCATCACGTCCCCTGCGTGTGGAGGACAAGTTGTCCAGGCAAGGAGAGCGGCCACGCAGAGAAGTTGAGGATGCCTCCTGGGCAAACGCTGCAAAGCAGAGCTGGCCGTGATCCGAGAGAGGCAGTATCCCCCACTCATAGTCACTCCTTCCCCCACCAGACAGCCCGGAGACCATCGGCAGGCGAGTGGCCGTGGGAGTGGGGTTCTGCCTGGCCGCCCTCCTCCTGGCGTTCTGGGGAGTCAAGCTTCAGCGAAGGTGAGCTCCTCCCAAGGCCCACGTCCCTGGCTCTCCCTGATACCTTTCCCGGAGTGACTCCGGTTGGCCATCCTGGAACCCCCCAGCATGCCCCCTGCAAGGGGTCCTATCCCCATTCCCTGATACCCACAAAGCGGGGCTTTATTTCTTAGCTGGAAGAGGATACGGAGCCAGCAGGGGCTCCAGGAAAGTTCCAGTGGGCAGAGCTTTTTTGTGAGGAAGCAAAAGGTAAGATATGGAAGAAGATGACCGGGAGGGCAGACTCGGAAGTCAAGGGGAGGCAAAGGGAAGAGGGGGATGCAGAGTGCTGTGGGGGAGGTCGGGGGTCAGAGGCCAGGGGAGGGGGACTCAGGTGGAAAAAGGAGTGGTGAGAACTGAGGCCCTGTCTCTCTCCCAGGTGAGAAGGGCCCCACTCTCCGAAGAACCCCACTCCCTGGGGTGCTACAATCCGGTGATGGAAGATGCCATCAGTTACGCCACCTTGCGCTTTCCTGTTGGCGAGACTGACACACCAAGAACTGGGTACTGAGTGAGGGTCCCGGGAGGGTGACACGGGAACTTGGGGAGGGCTGGGGGAGGAACAGCTCGCCTCCTGTCCTGCTTGCCCTCTTTGCGGCAGGCCCGTGAGCCAGGCTCTGCTCTGGGGTGCTCTCAGGGCCTAGGGGAGTTGGAAATAGGAAGAGTTCATGCCAAAGGCTTCAACTGCGGCCATCCACCTACCCTCCTTCAGAGATGCAAGGACCCTGGAGACAGAGGGACCTTCTCCAAACAGGGATGACACCGTCACTTACTCTGTCTTGAAGAAGTGTCAAGCGGTAAGGGGGCAGGGCTGGGGAAGGAGGGGGCTCAGGGGACCTGGCCTCAGCTGTGAGTCCCAGATGGGAAGCCCTTGGTGGCCTCTGTGGTGGCGAGGGCTGGTGTGTGTGTGTGTGGGGGGGGGGGGTTGTTGCTCAGACACAGGTGTGGCGGGAGCCCGGGCGGCACGGCCCAGTCCAAGATGCTGACTGCAGCCCGGTGGGGACAGGAGGACCCCCAGGAGGAGCCAGGGAGGGAAGAGGCAGGGAACGTAGATCGGGAGTCCGGCGGCCGTGAGGCCCACCTCACACAACGTGGCTTTCCCAGGGCGACTATGAGAACGTGCTTCCGGCCAGTCCAGAAGATGAGGGGATACATTACTCGGAGCTGGTTCATCTGGGGAGGGGGGAGCGGCCCCTGGCCCGGGAGGCCGTGGAATACGTGACCCTCAAGCACTGACCGGCCACCCCGCCGGGGCAGGGGCTCTGAGGGAGGGACCAGGGACCGCAGGGGCCGGTGGTCGAGGAGCCAGCCCCGGCCCTGCTGCTCAGCCGCAAAGCGACACGGCCTCCCCTCCACACGCACGCACACGCACGCACACGCACGCACGTGCACGCACACCATCACCGACGCCCCAGTCAGCGCCCAGAACTTCATATGTGGCCCAGGGATGGGCTTCCTTCTCCACGCTGGTGACTCTGACCCTCCCAAGGGCCTGCTCCCCGTCTGCTCTCCTTCCTACTGGGAAAGTCGTCTAAACCCCGATCCTGCACTGCGCACATCCTCCTACCCCTTCCCGGCCACCTCTCAGACCCCGTCCCCAGCGGGCCAGCGTCCCTGCTGGGGTCAGCTTGTTCGTGTATTTTTTCCTTTCCCTCTCCATCCCTTTGGCCCCCTCACCCCTGCTCTGAAAGCCCCACTCACTGGTCCTGGGCCCAATTTCTGCCTCTGGGGCAAAGTGCAGGGCGAGAGGGGCTGGCCTGCACTGAATTCTCCTCCACAGGTCAGCGAGGCATTGCATTAGGCTGTTGCAGCCCCTCCCCGCGGGGGCCCGGTGGGCTGAGACACACACTGGTGTGGACAGACGTGTAACACACAGAGCTGCACAATAAAGATGGCTCAGATACCACATCAAAGAACCTGTGAACCCTCTCCAGTCTGTGGGGTCAGAGTGAGAACGGGGAGATGCAGGAGGGTCCCTCCTGGGACCCGGGGAGAAGGGGAAGCAGTCGAGGCAACCTCGGGGTCCCATCAGCAGGCTGGGGAGCCCGTTGTCTTGTTGCAAAGGGTGCACGGGCCCTACAGGCAGACCAGCATGAGGCTGAGTCCTGACACCTCTGCTAACCAGCTCAGTGATCTTGGGCAAGCTCACCAGCCCATCTGAGCCTCAGCTTCTTCATCGGCAAAATGGAGGCGCCACCACCTGTGGTGCAGGCGTCTCAAGACAGGAAGTGAGGGACAGTCAGACATATGCTGGAGTCACTTACCAGAAACCGAACACAACAGCGAAACATCCCTAAAAACCAGACTGCCATCTTGTTTGCCGCTCTTGAAGAATGTAAGAAGGGGAACTCGTCACTCCCAGCTGTTCTCAAAAGTCCTGCTGCCAAGTTCGGTCACAACCCACAGTTGCCCAAGAACTTCTCGAAAGCCAGCTGCCTTGAAAAACCTCACCGCTTTCCTCTCACCCGCCGTCATCACTACCCATTCCTTGTCACGTTCACTAATTCGGACTTTCCAGTTAGGGCCTCCCAGCTTCCCCACCACGTTCAGGTTTGACCTTTCTCCACCTACTCTTGGTAGCAGAAACATGTGGTTAATCCATCATCAAGGGGACGCCAAGTTCCTGGCCCGTGGTGGGCGCTGCATGAGTTTCCACCTTCCTCCCCTGCCCTGCCTTCCCGTCTGCTCGATACCGGAAACTGCTCTCTGAGAAGACGATGTTCTGGTCATCCTTGGAATTATGCCAGAGCGAGGCACTCATTTCCCCACTGACCCACTTTGTCCCCGGTGTGAGTTAGCATTTCTGGAGGAAGGGAGGACGGCAAGAACTGTCTCCGGGAGAAGGCAAGGGTTTGGGTTTCCTGTCTCAAGAATGGGGTTCGGGATCATTCACCCATTCAACTGTTTATTCAGCGAACATTTACTGAACACCTGTCCGTGCATCCAGCATAGAGCAGTTAGTTGTTGGGGGTACAAAAAAAGAAATGACATCATGCTCATCTTGGGGACCTCTAGTCTAGGGTACCCAAAAGGTTTTAGGGCACGGTCCCCTCTAAGGAGCTGAAGGCAGCCTTGAACCTGGCGAGGCCTGGCACGGGCTCCCTGGCAACCAGCAGGCGTGTTGCCCTCCCATCAGAGCCCAGCTGCCGACATAAACCGACTTCGTGACCAATTGACCGAGAGATGCGGCTGTCAATGGGCCAGCAGGATTCAGACAACTCTGAAGCCAGAGCCTCCAGAATCCAGGCAGCCCTCCAAACGGCCCCGGATCTCTCTGTCCTCTCAGGACCCAGACAGCCAGCCGTTCATTAAGTTACTGAGCCCTACTATGGACGCGACAAGCAGTGGAAAAGCAGATACAAATCTTGGGCCTCCCTGACCAATATCCTAGCAGAGGAGCCAGAAAATCCGGTGTCACAGGCTCCTAAGTGCTAGGATGAAGACAGACTGGAGCGGGAGAGGGGCCCGTTGGGAGAGGGTTTGAGGGAGGCCCTCGGGGGAGGTGACACCGGGCAGAGACCTGAACCGCCAGAGGTGCAGGGCTGAAGCACAGATCTTGAAGGTCCAGGGTCTGCCTTCACACCCTGCTTTTCTTTTTCCAAATGCTTGTTACGGGAGGTAAAATGGCCCTCTTTTTGACTTTTCCTGAGTTCTGTCAGTTTCCCAAAGATAAAATACTAAACAGCGGATGGCAAGTTCTTCTAATGCCCAGGGGAGGTAAAGGACGGGGAAGAGAGGCAACTAAGACTCAGTTGAGTGACTGAAGTAGAAAAAGGGGATCCAATCATTTCTTTGGAGGCAATGGTTGATATGCTGAGAATCTCATGCTGCCTCCACCGGAAGCCTGGTGGGGAGCACTTCTGGGAAACCGCTAGTGAAGCTTGTTCTGGGTGACATGGAATTTGGGAGGACATGGCGACCTGATGACTGACACACGCACCCCCAAACAGGGAAGTCTGAAGTCCAGAGAGAGGCTGTGTTGTCAGTTTGAGGCAGAGACAGACAGGCAGAAAGAGAGACACACAGACATAGCCGGAGACAGAATCTAGAGACAACCTGTGACCATTTTAAATTCCACGCAGAAGTTCTAGAGAGGTAGGGTGACCCCAACCGGGAGGTAAACGGCTGAATTCTCAGAGGCTGAGAAGAAATCTAAGCAGGCAGCGGGAGTCTCGCACCATCCGTGCTTTAGCGAGAGCCGCTCGGTGTCCCTCCAAGTGCCCAGAGAGAAGCCCGGCACTTCAGTGCCACCAAAGGAAACCCGTCCCTTGTCTGTCCTCCTCCCCACTCCTGCCAGCACCAGAAGGCAGGGTCAGAAACCACCGTCATCGAGCCAGAGGGGAGAGGAGAGGGAAAACCTTCTCCTCCCCAAACGTGCCCACAGTCTGTCGCAGAGGTGACACCTTGAAATGACGACGTCTTCATCCCCCATGTCAGTCACCAGACGGACAAGGTGTGGGCCACTGCAGCTTGTCATCTATGAGTGAGCGCTGCCCACGAGCCAGGGCCTGCCCGTGGGCTCATCTGGGAGGAGAGAAGACAGCGCCCAGAGCAGGTCTGAATGGGCGGGGGTGGGGCGGGATCGAGCTGTGTTCTGGTTGTACCCTGACACCCCTACTCCTTTAAGGGACTAGCTACACACTCCTCATGCTGCCGAGGGAAAAAACCCTCATTGCTGCCCTGTCCCCTTCCTGGGTTTGCATCATCTGTTTGGACCCTCACCTCCTGGCCTCGGCTCTTGCTTGAGATGCCCCATTAGCTGCTCACCCAGGCTGCTGATGCCTCGGGCTAATGGCCTAGCACCCCGCCCTCCTCTCCCTTCCGGCTCGCTGCCCATCCTGGACACCCTCCCTCAGCCCGGCCAGGGGGACTCCTGAGCCTCAGAGACATCTGGCAGCGCCAAGAGGTGAGTCCCTCTTTCTGTGGCTCCTTTCTCCATGGCGATTATTCCCCCAGACTCCTCCATTTACCCACTTAGGGTGCCCCCGAAGTTGGCTAAGGTCATTCCCTTTGACACTGATTGGACCTGGCTTCCCCTCAGGCTCTGCCCTGCCACTCCCCTGTGCCTGCCCTTGGCCTCAGCCTCCACCTTACCCAAATCCTGACATTCCCTCCCCGCCCATCCCACTAGGAGTTGCCACCCACCCTCCACTGGCTGCTATGCAGACTCTCTCGGCTGACTCTCTCGGCTGTCCTTTTTCGGGGGGAGGAGGGCAGCTGCTTCCCTGCCCAGGGAATTAGGGGAGGGAAGTGGACGCAGGACTTTAACTTCCAGACCTAGAAAAAACACACACCGTGGGGCCCAACTCTGTACTAATTTTCTACCCTTTCTCTCCCCAGTCTCAGAAATCAGGAGGCTTTTCCTCTAACGGTGCCTGCTTCCATTGTGTTTTAAGAGAGGATATGGTGGAAAGAAAGCAGAGGACTGAAGGCTAGCCGCCCTCACTTCAAATCCAGACTCACCTGCTCACTGGCACCACCTCCCTTGTGGGCCTCTCTGGTTGGGATTGTTGCCATCTCACTAATACGCTAAGCAGTCTGTGACCCCAGAAGCCCCTGAATCTTCCCACCCCCCCACCCTCCTCGCCCCAGGCCGATCCAAGGGTGGGGAGGAAGTGGAGCTCAGGAGCGAGGAGGTCAGCCCCGGCCCCATGGACCTGCCCCCGCAGCTCTCCTTTGCCCTCTATGTGGCCGCCTTTGCGCTGGGCTTCCCACTCAACGCCCTGGCCATTGGGGGCGCCGTGTCCCACGCCCGGCTCCGCCTCACCCCCAGCCTTGTCTATGCCCTCCACCTGGGCTGCTCTGACCTCCTGCTGGCAGCCTCTCTGCCCCTGAAGGCGGTGGAGGCCCTGGCCTTGGGCGCCTGGCCTCTGCCGGCCCCGCTCTGTCCTGCCTTTGCCCTTGCCCACTTCGCTCCACTCTATGCCGGCGGGGGCTTCCTGGCTGCCCTGAGCGTCGGCCGCTACCTAGGGGCGGCTTTCCCCTTGGGCTACCAAGCGGCCCGGAGGCCGTGCTATTCCTGGGGTGTGTGCGTGGCCATATGGGCCCTTGTCCTCTGTCACCTGGGGCTGGTGTTTGGGTTGGAGGCTCCGGGAGGCTGGATGGACAACACCACCAGCTCCCTGGGCATCAACACGCCAGTCAACGGCTCTCCAGTCTGCCTGGAGGCCTGGGACCCAGCCTCAGCGGGTCCCGCTCGCCTCAGCCTCTCTCTCCTGCTCTTCTTCCTGCCCCTGAGCATTACGGCCTTCTGCTACGTGGGTTGCCTCCGGGCACTGGTCCGCTCAGGCCTGAGCCACAGACGGAAGCTAAGGGCAGCCTGGGTGGCCGGCGGGGCCCTGCTCACACTGCTGCTCTGCCTAGGACCTTACAATGCCTCCAATGTGGCTGGCTTCCTGCGCCCCGACATGGGAGGCTGCTGGCGGAAACTGGGGCTCATCACAGGGGCTTGGAGTGTGGTGCTCAACCCGCTGGTGACTGGCTACTTGGGAGGGGCTGCTGGGCGGGTGACAAGTGTGGCAAGAACGAAAGGAGGGACATCCCAGAAGTAGTAGTCCCTGCTGGGGAGAAGGGGCATGGAGCAGGAGAGCCGGATGCTTGTCTGGGCCCCTGGAGCCCAGAGCCAAAGGAACTGCAGGGCAGCCTGGCCTGGGAGCATCCTTGGACCTGCTTATGGAAAGAACTGAGCCGGGCAGAAGACTGCATCCCCGCTGGAGGGCAGAACGGAGGCCAGGAAGGAGGCCAGCAGGAAGGTAAGCTTGCCTCTGTCCACATCAGCATGACTCCCTACCTCTGTCTGCCCCTTTTCTCCTTGTGCCCCACCTGCCAGTGCTATGGAAGTTTTCTTCCAATATAGAGGAAACGCCACTCTGCTGATACGCTTTGGGAGATGCTACTCTGAAAACATTTCCTTGGAAAGAACAGTTCAATTTCCCAATAAAAGGCAGGAGCAAGGTACCGATGCTGTTATACCGTTTGCAACTCACAAGAGGGCAGCATTGGAACTATGAATGGGAAGTTGGTAGGAAAAGGGGCCTCAGCAGGGAGAAAACATACTAGCAACACCAGAAATAGTCACAAACAAACACAGAGTCTCTAAGATGTGACAGTCACCACATTAAGCACTTTAAAAGTGCCCCGTTTCACACAATCCTTTGATGTGGCCGTGCAGCTGCTGTACAGATGGGCAGGTGGTTCACTGCACAAGTGTGTCAGGCAGAGGGGCAAACATTGACTAAACTCCAACCTGTGCTTTGCTCGCCAAGCCATGTGCCTGGCATGGGGCTGCTTCCATATGAAGGAAGGAATATATTATTCTAATCTGAACAAAGATACCGATTACTCCTCACGCAGTCCACCCTGGTGGAGGGTGTTGCCACCTGGAAGGAGGTGCCTTTTCCTCATTTGTACAGAGGCACTGCGTAAGTTAGTAAGCTAGCCACAGTCCCGGACCAAGCATTATCACCATCTTCATTTTGCAGGTTAAGAAATTTTCCCGAGGTCCTAAAGCAAGGAAGGGGTGAATGTGGGATGCGATACTTCAAGGCAGGACTCCCAAGGGGCAGGGGCATTTAAAAAACTGGGTATCAGGGTGAACGCCTGTCTTTGTGGTTCCACTTTGCTTTCGAAAGTCACTTTACCATCTTTACCATTTTATATTCTTACCAGCAACGTATGAGAAGATTCCCATTCCTTCACCTCCCGCCAGCCATTTTCCCTTGTCCAATTTTTTGCCTCTAGCCATTTTAGCAGGCATAAAAGGGTTATCTCACTGTGCTCCATAAATATTTGAATGAATAAATCCATAATCTCTGAAGTTGGACAGCACCGGGGTTGAACCGGGGTTGGGGGGGGGGTGTTAGATCCTTAATGAGCTGCGTTGCCCGGAGTGAGTGACTTCCCCACCGTGAAGCCCGAGGACAGAACAGCGATGCTCTCAGAGGCAGAGTGTCTGTTACGGATTACGGGCCCCCAAACCATCATTATCATCATTAGTCTTCTCGTTATTACCATCACCCCAGAGACAAGCCCACACCGGTGACCGGGATGATGGAAGCCACCATCTGTTAGGTTCTCACCACCACACGCCATGTTCTCTTCTCAGCCCTTAACTGGTATTAATGCTTTCCTCTAACAACAACCCTATGAAATTGGTACTGTGATGGTCCCTCCTCTGCAGATGAGGAAGCGGAGACAGAGTTTAGGTCACTTGCCCCAAATCACAGAGTCAGTGGCAGAGCCGACAGCGAACCCAGGCCACTGGCTCCAGATCCCAGGCTCTCCATCACTGCCTCCTGCAGCCTGCCCTTACAAGGCGAATTGGGTGGCTGCCATTCCAGAGAAGCAGATAAGAATCAAGTGGATGATCCAGGAGGGGAAGATGAGGTCAGCTCAGGGCTGGCTTGAGCATCCCCTCTGAGACAGCCCGAGAGCAGGGCACGGACGGAGTGGTGGAATTTGCTTCTCATTTTGCATACTGGCGTGGAGCTGGTAAAGGAACTAAAGGCATCTTTTGTGCGACTGCTCAACGGTGAATGATGTCACGGGTCTTTATCAGTTCTGCCAGATAGCTAGCTAGCTTATACTGTTCTGCAGGAGCCAGCAAAGCGCGGGGTGCAGAGCAGTTGGGTTCTCAAATAAGCAGGTGAGCATGGGGCCATGAGGGGCTTGGGAGGGGGCCCCTCGGTGGAAAGGGACAGGGGACAGGGTATGACCAGGAAGATAGGCAGACTGACCCTGCTGGAGAAAGCATCAGGGGGCAAGAGGGGACTGGGGGTGGGTGACAGCATTCCCTGCCAATGGTTGAGATGCTGCTGGCCTGGGGCATGAAGGCCCCCCAGTCCCCCATCTAACTGTCTCTTTCTCCAGTGGCCATCACCATGGGCACAAGCCTGAATTTGTCCTTCTTCCCCGGCGATCACTGGCTCTACTTCTCCGTGTACCTCTTCGCCTTCCTCGTGGGGCTCCCCCTCAATGTGGCGGCCCTGGTGATCTTCGTGGGCAAGCTGCGGCGGCGCCCGGTGGCCGTGGACGTGCTCTTGTGCAACTTGACCCTCTCCGACCTGTTCCTGCTGCTCTTCCTGCCGTTCCGCATGGTGGAGGCTGCCAGCGGCATGCGCTGGCCCCTGCCTTTCGTCTTCTGCCCCCTCTCTGGATTCCTCTTCTTCACTACCATCTATCTGACCTCCCTATTCCTGGCGGCTGTAAGCATCGAGCGCTTCCTGAGCGTGGCCTACCCCCTATGGTACAAGGCCCGGCCCAGGCTTCGACAAGCCGGCCTGGTCAGCGGAGCCTGCTGGCTCCTGGCCGGTGCTCACTGCAGCGTGGTCTATGTCATGGAATTCTCAGGGAACTCCTCCTACAAACAGACTACCAACAGCACCTGCTACTTGGAATTCCAGAAGGACCAGCTGTCTGTCCTCCTGCCCGTCAGGCTGGAGATGGCTGTGGTCCTTTTTGGGGTGCCTCTGCTCATCACCAGCTACTGCTATGGCCGCCTGGTATGGGTGCTCAGCAGGGGAGCCGGCCATCGGCAGCGGCGGCGGAGGGTGGTTGGGCTTGTGGCAGCCACCCTGCTCAACTTCCTCATCTGCTTCGGGCCCTACAACGTGTCTCATGTCGTGGGCTACATCCGGGGTGAAAGCCCAGCGTGGAGAAGTTATGTGCTGCTTCTTAGCACCCTGAATTCTTGTGTCGACCCGCTTGTCTACTACTTCTCATCATCTGGATTCCAGGCTGACTTTCACAGGCTGCTGAGAAGGCTGACAGGGGGCAGGGGACCTTGGAGGCAGGAGGGCAGCGTGAGGCTGAAGGAGAAGAATGAGGAAGGGAGCAGCCACAGGAGCTGTCCAACGCAGGGGACAGGGAGTGAGCTCCGGGAGGGGCCGGCAGTGTGAGGCTCGAGTCAGCCAGGCCCCCCGGGGAGGGGGGTGGGGGAGCCTGGGGGCTGACGCAGCCAGGCTGGAGCAGGCACCCAGCCTCCCCAAGGATGTGCTCACCCAAGCCCAGCTGCCCTCCTTTCCCATCCCCCTCTGCCCCCCTCCCCCGATGCCATGGATTGAGCCCTGGGAGGCAGTCAGGATGAGAGCCTGCGCTGGAGAAAAACGAGCTCACGTGCAGCAGGCCGGCTCCTGTGCTTTTTGGAAGGTAAAGGAGGAGTTGAGAGCAGTGACCAGGGACTGAGGGAGCTGCCTGGTGGCTTGGGACAGGAGGGGGAAGAAACCACCCTTCGGAGCTGCTCCTACTCTCGGGTCAAGAGTGGGTACACAGGACCCCAGGCTTGAGGGAGCATCCTGTTCTCGAGTGGATTTTTCTAGAAAGTTTTTCGTTGTTCAGTAAATTCAGATTTTCAGGGACATTTATGAAAAATGATGGAAGAAAAATTACCTAAATAAATCTGGTAGCAAGTAGAAGGGACTGTTTTTTGTTTGTTTTTGTTTAAGAGACAGATGGCATACGCGTGCAAGTTGGGGGTGGGGCAGAGGGAGAGAGAGAATCCCAAGCAGGCTCTACATCCGGCACGGAGCCCAACCCAGGGCTCGATCTCACAACCCTGAGACCATGACCTGAGCCGCAATTAAGAAATCAAGAGTTGGAGGCTCAACTGCCATCCAGGGGCCCCTGTCTTTTCCTTATGGTCTATCTGGGCCAAATGGGATTGGTAGACGGAAACGTAAAACACCTAGACTCGGAAGGAAAAGAGCTAAAATGCCTAGATGTCAGGAGAGGATCTGGTTTGGAGGAATAAAAGTAACAGCTACTCTATGGGAAGGACTTGGCCTCACCCACTGTCTTTTTCAATCCTCTCACTGACCTCTAACTAAGTATAGGCAGATACTATTACTATTCGCGCTCTGCAGATGAAGGGATGGGCTGAGAAGGTGAAGTCTCCTACCTGAGATCCTACAGTCCCCACGTGATAGCAGCAGGCCCGGAGGCTGGGATTCACTGACCCCGACTCCCATGCCCCTCCCCCACTCTCCTCTGCCTCCAGCTGTGTGTCATCCGCAGAGAGCGGGCCGAGTCTGGCTTCCAGAGCCAGCGAGACCGTCCGGTCAGGACAGATGTAAGCAGGCCATGAGGACAACTGGAAGGACAAGCAAAGCGGCTCGGCTGTTAGTGTTGCTAAGTCCTCTTCCCTTATTATTAGAAACCCGCTCGAACAAACAAAGCCCATCAGTCAGCACAGTTGGCTTCAAAGACAGATGTAGGTTCTTAAGAGCTATTTTTATCAAGATGGGAGGACCATTTGGCGAGCTTTCCTTTCCTACTGAGGGGTGGTGCGTGAGAAAGTGTGGGTTAGCGCCCCCTCCACCAGCAAGGCAACCAGGCACCTGTTTGTACTCAGCTTTCTTTCAAATACATATGTTGTGCACCTACTGTGTGCAGCTGGCTGGGCTGAGAACTGCAAGGGCTTTTAATATGAACGTCTTTAGCATCTGCTTTCTTCCTGGGGTGAAGGTCACTGGAGAACCCCAGCTGGCTGTGGGTGCGGGGTTGGGTTTCAGAGGGAAAGGGAGAGACACCATCTCGGTGCCGAGATGGAGGCATGAGCTGTCTCTCTGACCTGTGACTCATCTTCTGTCCCAAGGCACTCGGTCCCGGTGACCGCTAAAAACTCAATATAAACATGAGTCTACATGGTTCAGATAGGGAACAAAGGTTGACATGGAGTCCTGTGACTCCAGAATTGGTAACAAGGACCCAACTCAGAACAAAAAGGAATTGAAAATCCCATGTTTTAGAGAGAGCCAGGAAGAACAGGAACCTAACTCCTCTCCCAGGGTTTATAATGAGGAAGAAGAGGCGGCTTCGAGGGCTTTGCTGCTTCCAACTGTCACCCAGCACTAACCCCTCCCTAGTCTGTATAAGCAAAAGACTAAGGGTGGGGAGGGTGAAAAGTCATCCGAGGCTGGGTGGTTGTCTGGGCCCTAGTGAGGGACTGTGGCGGCACTTTCCATATCTTGCGGAAGCCAAGGGACAGGGGTGCCCAGGGGATGGCAGGTGTATTCTGTGACCATTGCCCTGTGCCCGTCTAGGCAGAGAACCGAGACTGGCAGACAGGAGGCGTGGGAGCGTCTGTGTGCGTGACGAGCACCGAGCTCTCTCACCGGTTGGAGGAGCTAGCAGGTGGGAGCTCCCCATGGGCGAG
Organism: Nasua narica; assembly: GCA_028533885.1. Classification (NCBI taxonomy): domain Eukaryota; kingdom Metazoa; phylum Chordata; class Mammalia; order Carnivora; family Procyonidae; genus Nasua; species Nasua narica. Next base: position 12,743,299 of record CM052803.1, on the reverse strand, counting down.
CTAGAAATTCTAGATGCTGGAAGAGGTCAAACCGAGTTGGCTTTTCCAAGACAGAGGCCGGAAGAACTCAATTCCAGCTGCAACGGAGAGCCAGTAAGTGGGCATCTGACGCTCAGTGGGCAATATTTAGCTAAAGCACTGTTTCTCGAACTTTGTATCTCCGTCCCCTCGAGGACCCTTCTTGGGTATTTTTTCCTATTCATCACCTTCCTCTGCCCGTGAAATTTTAATACAGCAGACACACTAGATACCGGTTTATGGGTACAGTTCTTCAGAAGGCCGCAAACCACTGCTCCCCTGCGACTCATTTTCACCTCTTTGGGGGACAGTGTTGGCCCTGCTAAGAATGCACGAGCTAGGATGCAGTTTTACCTCACAGAGTGAATAGGCTGGTCTCACACAACCGTAGCCCACGGGAGTGGTGTTTGTTAGGCTGCTGGAGTAAAGGAGACTACATTCTAGAGGAAGCGTGGGTGTCTCACCAGAGAAGAGACAGGGGTATTTTAGGATTCGGGGTGAGAGGAATATCCGGGTGAGCTTTCAGCGAAGCAGTGCTTGATAGGCTAAGAGCAAAGAGACCTATATGCAAAGAGGTCAATGTCAGGCCTGGGCTGAGAAGTGAACTCGGGGTCCTGTTCTTTTGGAACATATGAAGAAAAGGTCAAGGCAGAATTCGGTGTCTGAAAACTCCTGTTCTGAAGCTCTGGGGGTTGAAAAGCTGGGCTGCTTCTCGGTGTAACACACTCCTGCTCAGACTATCTGAGCAGCAAGGGGGATGTTCTAGTTCTTCACTGACCGGATTACAAACAGCCAAGTTTCTGACAGCGGGACTTTAGGAAGCAAGGGTTCTCAGCAATATAATTTTGTTAATTAACAAAACAAGTTCTTCAAGGTTTACAAAAGGAACTCATCAATGGCCATGATGGAGGAGGAGATTTTCTTTCCTAGTAGGAAGGATCGCCCTGCAGCAAGCCCGACGGCAGCCCAACCCAGGATGGGAGGAAGGACAGACACGATCCACCCCTGCCACAGGTTCCCTGGGCCTTAGGTCAGGTCTCAGCGTATAGGGAACAGAGAGGAGGCCAGAAGTTTTAAATCTTCAAGTGTACCAGAAACCCAGGGAGGCTACTCACAAAGTCATTAAGAAACTGGCAGAGAGGGGCGCCTGGGTGGCTCAGTGGGTTAAAGCCTCTGCCTTCGGCTCGGGTCATGATCTCAGGGTCCTGGGATCGAGCCCCGCATCGGGCTCTCTGCTCGGCGGGGAGCCTGCTTCCGCCTTTCTCTTGCCTGCCTCTCTGCCTACTTGTGATCTCTCTCTCTCTCTGTCAAATAAATAAATAAAATCTTAAAAAATAATAATAATAAAAAAGAAACTGGCAGAGAAAAAAAAGAAAGAAAGAAAGAAACTGGCAGAGAGGGGAGCCAGGGTGGCTTAGTTGGTTAAGTGGTTGCCTTCGACCCAGGTCATGATCAAAGGGTTCTGGGATGGAACCCCACATCAGGCTCCTTGCTCAGTGGGGAGTCTGCTTTTCCCTTTCCCTCCCCCAGCTGCTCCCCCTGCTTGTGCTATCTCTCTCTCTCCCTGTCAAATAAATAAATAAATAAATAAATAAATAAATAAATAAATAACGAGAGAGAGAGACTGGCAGGGACAGTTTGATACCGCTTGGCTGACGGCCTTGAGTGTCGCAGGCTTGCGCAGCAACCAGTTCAGAAACTCTCGGTAGCCCAGTGCCCGTCAGCCGAAGGCACAGCACAGGCAGGAAAGCAGAGAGAAAATGGTACGGTGAGGCAGGCTGACTCGCTGCCTTTCCCCAAGTTGAAGGCCCTACAACCAGAGCCTTTGGCTGTCTTACAAGTGGCCTCTCAGCCTGTGAACGTGCCTGGAAGGGCAAAAGGAAGCTGTGACACAGGGCAGGAGAGCTCAGTCTGCCTCAGCTGGGTGCTGGGGAGGGGCCGAAAACTAGACCAGGTCAGGGGTGAGGAAGCAAGAAAGGAGGTGAAGACTGGAAGAGGGGTGAGCAAGAAGCCTGGGACGCCACAAAATGAGTTGCGACAATCATCCCAGAGCAGGAAGCAGAGCAGCAAAAAAGGTAAGAGAATGTGGAAGACGTCGGGCCATAGATTCTGGGAGAGGAGAATTGTAAGTGGGACACAGAGTCCGCTGTGGAGGAAAAAACTTAAGTGAAATAGTGTGAGAAAGTGCTCAACTTTTTACCTTCCTCTCTCTGACATGACCTCTCTGGTTTAAAGAAAAAAAAAAAAAAAAGAACCCAAGGCAATATAGGTAGTTGCGGCCCCTAAAATTGCAGTCTGTGAGAAGCCTGCTGACTTCCCTTTCAGGCCAGTTCTGAAAAACCATTCCAATGGAGGGGGCTCAAGGCACCAATATGGCGGCCTGCAATCTGCAAAGAGGATGCTGGGATCCCATTCCATAAAGGAATGTGAGAGAAGAAATGAAATCTGAGAAACCGGATGGGCGTGGGATGGTGCACAGAGCTCACCCCGCAATGGAAGCATGGAGTGAGGGGAAAGAAAATGTTGCAGAAGAGGAAATGGGGTCCAGAAATGTTTTTGAAAGGGAGGTGATTTTACCGAATTTAGACTCATTTTACTGAATTTAGACAACCAAATCAGCCATCCCCCGATGCAGACACCCCAGTCCCAGCGTCAAATTGTAAGGGGCACTAATCACGACAATATCGTTGCCCTTTATTGGTGACTGCTCTCAGAATGTACACACAATGACCCAATTCTAGACGGCAAAAGGTAAGAAGTCTGCTGGGGGAGGGGGATGTCTGGGAAAGATTTTTCTCCATACTGAAAGAGACAGCCATGTGAGGAGCTGCCCTCTCCCTTCCTGGTTTGGGAGGAACTTTTACATGAAAATAGGATACTTGGAGTTGTCGTGGCCACTTGGGGGCCATAAGGCCACAAACTTGAGGAAGGAAGCTAACGAGCTAAGGGTGGCGAAGGAGAAGGATAAAAAGGTCTTGCTGAGCTGGGACCCCCACCTCCACACTCACTGTCAATAAACACCCTTATAGCTGACTCACTATTAGCCAGAGAGTCTCTCTAACTTGTAGCAAATGCATCTGAACTGTAACGGATAAGCCTCTCTCGAAACAAGCGTCTAAACGTCCTATATCCTACTAGAATTCACTTAGTGACACCTTCTAGTCTCCTGACTTGTTTTATGATCCTGGAATTTCTAAATTCTGACTATGTGCTTTGAAGGAACTATGAATTCCTTGTGTTTATCTTACCTATCAGAGCTGGACTCAAGGGAGATTTCTTATGGGTCCCGTCAATGAGGTCCTCGCCTCATTCGAGGGCTTTGGGGAGCTGACTGGCTGGGTGCGGAAGGACACAGCATTACAAGACAAAAAAAAACCCAAGCCGACCAGATGGGACCCTTTTTGAGGTTGAATAGCATCTGACTGACAGTCTGGGTTGCAAGCGCCTGTCCTTTTATTGATAAAAATTCCCATGCTTATTATGGGACACAGATTGCCATGGGAACAAGAGAGGGTCGAATGGGGGGGTCATGAACGATGTCCTCAGTATTCTCAGGGACAGGACAGCTATGTAGTCTTCTTGCCAGTGGAGTCACTGTCACACACACGATGGCTACATGACGATGACAAGATGTGTTCCTGGATGCTTAATTCACCACTTAACAACACGTGCACACAGTTAGGGGCTTGCAGCTTGCCTCGTCCCCGCCTCCCCTTTCTAATAATTGTTGCCTAGTGGTTCTCAGCGCTCAGAGCACAACCCCCATCTTTCTGACACCCTAGAAACCTCCTTCAGAATAACTCCTCGTTTGCTCATCTTCTGGAAAACCATCAAATTATATGCTGTGAGTCAAAAGGTCAGCTGGAAAACACATAAACAGGGAAGTTCATGCAGAGTGGACTGAACAAACAGGCCAGCAAGCTTGGGCCCTGGTTGGGGGCGCTGACGGCGTTCCTGCTGTTGCGCACCCTCCCGCCGTACCCCAGCCAGCCTGGTGAAGCATCGGGCCTGGGACAAGGCTCTGGGACAAGAGAAACACACAGGGGCTTTGGAGGCATCGCTTCTGACCTCACAACGCAGCAATGTCCTCCCAGGTGTTACTCGGGATGAGAGCAACCCTGTGCACACAGACTGTACACAAATATTCACAGCGGCTTTCATCACCATAGCCCCAAAGGGAACATGGTGCAGGTGTCCATCAGGAGAGACTGGATTTAAAAACTGTGCTGTAGCCATGCAACGGAATACCTCCAGGCAATAAAAGTAACGAACGGCTGACCTAGGTAACAGTATGTAGCCTCTGGCTCTGATACTGCCGTTTATAAGAACAAATAGATTTGGTCTTCAGCCAAGGGTCTTAGTTGCCCAGGGCCCATTCCTGCCATAGGGCTCCTAAAACTCTTGGGATGTCCTAAGTGATGAGAGTGACAGAGGTGTCTTTTATTACACTGAGGTGACTCTCGGACCCCCATTTAAGGATGGAGGCTGGTTGCCAGGGGAACCAGCTGAGGGATCGGAGGGCTGGAGAGGCCACAGGGGCGGGAGGCTGAATCAACCACGATGGCTAGTGATTTCATCAATCCTGCCCAGGTAATGAAGCCTCCATATTAACTCAAAAGGGTGGGGTGCAGAATGCTTCCAGTTGGTGAATACACCCAGATTTGGGGAGAGCAAAACGCTAGGAGAGGGCATGGAAGCTCTGCACCCCTTCCCCATCCATCCCTTGCCCTGTGTGTGTCTTCCCTCCGGCTCTTCCTGAGTTATAGCCTTTTACAATAGATGAGTGACCTAGCAAGTCAAATGTTTCTGAGTTCTGCGAGCCACTCTAGCACATTAATCAGACCTCAGAAGGGGGTCACGGGAACCTCCAATCTGGAGCCATTGGGTCAGAAGCACAAGTGGACAAGTTGGAGCAGCAACTGGTGTCTCCAGTGAGGGTGCGGTGTGGGGCGTGGGACGGCTGGGATGGGGGGGAAGGGCTGGGGGGAGGGTAGTCTTCTAGGACTAAGCCCCCTAACCTGTGGAATGTGACACTTCCTTTATGGAGACAGCGTCAGAATTAAGTTGAATCTCAAGACACCCAGCTAGTGTCCACAGAATTGCTTGGTGTGTGTGTGGGGGGGGGGGGCGACAGCCCCGCCCCTGGTTAGAATTGGTACCAGAACCCCTACACTGACAGAAAGCAGACGAGTGGTTGCCGGGAGCCAGGGATGGGAGGGAAGGGGACCATCGGGGAAAATGCCCAAGCGGCACTTGAGAGGGACGGATGAATTCTGTAACTTGATTGGGGTGGGAGTGACACAGATTTCTAAATTTGTCAAAACTAACCCAACTCTAGGCTTAAAATGGATGCATTTTACTGTGTGTAAATTTAGCCTTTCTAAAAACAGTTGGTTACACAAGTCTTATCACCCTGCCTCTCTGGGTCACCTCGCATTATGTGTGTACATAATGTCCGCAATACACCTCCCCCGCTTCGACGAGTCACGCAGGTCTCTGCCTTTGTGGTGCCACTCTCCAGAAGTGACAGCTAGAGGATGACCCAGGTTGCAGGAAAAGGGCCGAAACCACGGTGCAATCAGGTGAGAAAATGGCAACCGGCTTTTATCCTGGTGCCGGAGACCCACGAGGCCGACAGACCTCGCCACAACTCAACTCTTGTCTCGTTGCCAAGAAGGGCTATGGCTTTGGGCTGCCATATCTTCTGACTCTTCTAGTTGAGAACCCAGCCGCTGCTGCTGTTTTGAAATCTTGCCTTTTTTGAAGCCGATACAATTTTAACGTTAGTGTTGGGTGTGGTGAACCCCGAGACAGGTCTGAGGGTTGTGGTCTGGCGCCCAGCTGGGATCCAGTCTGTGGCCCCTGCAGCAGGGAAGGCTGAGGAGGGTTCGTCTACTAGGAATGGGTGGAGAAAGAAGCCGGAGGAAGTGTCGTTTTGCCACGAGTGCAACGTGGAGATAACTTTGCCCAGATCAGCTGGCAAACAGTTGCAGAGATCTGCTGACTTTCTAAAATCATTCTCAGCATTTCCAAGTCCCACCTCTGCCCCAGTAGCCCAGCAGCCGGCTCTGAGAGCTGTGCCTCCTGCCCCTCTCCACTCTGCCTCCAAACCCTACCCCCCACCACGCTAGAGGGATGTCTCTGGAGAACACAGACTGGAGCAGAGGGACCCCGTGGAGGGGCTCCCACAACCTCCAGGACCCTCTGTCCCGACCCTGGCTCCTCCTTCTGCCCCCAAGCTCTGGAAGGCATCATTCTAGAAGGCTGTCTCCTTTTGCTCTTGCTCTCCACCTGCTCTCTTCGGGTGTTCTCATCCATGACCAGAGCTTCAGTCATGGATGGCTCCCAAATTTCCATCACCAGCCCCAGACTCTCATGTATTCACAGTGAACATCTCAACTTCACATATCTTCATTCTCTACCCCAGAACTGCCCCCCCACCGCAGCCTCAGGCACGCCGGTGAGTGGTGGCAATGCCACCTACCTATCTGCCCGTGCCAGAAACCCAGGAATCCATTTGGGGTTTTTTTTTATTATTATTATTAAAGGTTTAATTCTTTTCTTACGTTTAAAATGATCATACAATAAAAAGGAACTTTTTCAGGGAGGACTCTACAGTTCTGTGAATTTGAACACTCATGGATTCCTGTAACCACCACCACAATCAAGATAAAGAACAGTTCTAGTCACATCCTTCCCTGGCTCCTAACCACTTGACAACCACAGATCTATCGTAGTTTTATCTTTTCAAAAATGCCACCTAAATGGAATCAAACAGTGGCTAACCTTTCGACACTGGCTTCTCTCACTGAGCACAATGTCCTTGAAATTCACCTCGGTTGCCGTAAGCATCACGGTTTGCTCCGCTATCTGGCTCTACCACGACGTGCCCATCCACACACCCGCCGAAGGGCATCGGCGTGCTTGCCATTTAGGGCAGTGGCAGACAGCGCTGCTCGAAACGTTCACGTACAGGCGTCCGTGTGGACTCCAATTTTCACTTCTCCAGGTCAGATATCCAGGAGAGGGACGGCTGAGTCATTCTTGATTGTATGTTTAACTTTTTTTTTTTTTTAAGATTTATTTTATTTAATTGAGACAGAGAGAGAGAGAGGGAGAGGGAAAGAGACCATGAGAGGGGAGAGGTCAGAGGGAGAAGCAGGTTCTACGCAGAGCAGGGAGCCTGATGTAGGACTCGATCCCGGGACTTCAGGATCATGACCTAAACCGAAGGCAGTCGCCCAACCAATAGAGCCACCCAGGCGTCCTGTATGTTTAACTTTTAAAGAGACCTACAGCCTGTGTGTTGGGGGCTGTGCCATTCTGGATTCCTTCTAGCAACATGAGAGATCCACTTGCTGCACAACCTTGCAGCACATGTGGGCCGGTGTTTCTAGTTTGGCCATTCAGACAGGTGTCTGGTGGGCAGGCGGCCATCCTTGATGACTGCTCCTTTACAGCCCACAGGCAATTTATCATCAAGTCCCACTGCTTCTATCTCCAAATCATGTCTTGTATGAATCTGTTCCTCGGCAAAATGCACGGCAACCACTATCTGTCACCTGGACTACAGAAGCTTCTAACCTGGTTTTGAGCCTTAATCCCATTAAGTTCACAGCCAGAGAACCCGTTGAAGAACACTAATTGGATCAGATCATTGTCCACTGTCCATGCCTCTCCCTTCTTCCTGGCCTCCCAGGCCCTGTGTCGTCCAGCCCCACCTCTAAGCTCCTGGGGGGCCATCCCACCTTCACCGACATCACTGTGCTGGCTTGGCCTCCATCAGACAGTACCTACCACAGAGTAGGCCTTTGGTATTTTATAAATAAATGAATGAATAAGAAGTATCTCTGATTTTCCACTATTATAAATAATGCTAGAAGGAATATCCTTTTCCACAAATGCTAGTGCATTTGTGCATTTCTTAAAAGGGGTACTGCAATATTACATGGTATATACATTTGATTTTTGTATAAGTATGGACAAATTATCTTCCCCAGGTGAATCAACTCTCTGTTCCTTAACCATCTGTAGGAGACTTCATAACCCTGCCAACAAGGGGAAATACCATTTTTTAAGTTTTTTAAGTTGACACTTAATTTTTTTTTAAGTAGGCTCCACACCCAGGGTGGAGCCCAACGCAGGGGCTCAAATTCACAACCCCAAGATCAAGACCTGAGCTGAGATCCAGAGTCAGACACTTAATCAACTGAGCTACCCAGGCGCCCCTTTAAGTTGACATTTAAGATTTAGTAACTCAGTGTTTTAGGGTGCTCCAGAGAAAGCACCAGTAGGACGTGTGTATATAGAGAAAAGGATTTATTTCAGAAATTGGCTCATGTGATTGTGGTGGTTTGTGAGCCCAAAATCTGACAGAGGAGGCTGGCAGGCTGGAGACTCAGGTCCAAAGGGTTGCAGTTCAAGTCCAAAAGCAGTCTTGGCTGCGAGACAGGAGGAGTCAAGGTTGCAGCTGAAATCCGAAGGCAGTCTGCTGGAGAATTCCCTCTGGCTCAGGGAAGGTCAGCTTTCTAGTCAGGTCTTCAATTGATTGGATGAGACCCACCCACATTATGGAGAGAAATCTGCTTTACTCAAAGTCTAAGAATTTAAATGTAAATCTCATCCAAAAACATCCTCAGAGAAACATCTGGAATAACAGCTGACCAAAGATATGGGCACTGTGGCCCTGCCAAGCTGATGCGTAAAATTAAACATCCATTCAGAACTAATTTAACTTTAATTTCTCGGATAAAAAGTGAGGTAGCCAATATTTGCATATTGAAAACATTCACGTATATTTCTTCCTAGAGTTGCCTTTTCCTTATTTAGTTTGCGGGATACTTGCATACCTTTGAATATCTGTATACAAACCCTTTATCAGTTATATATGTAGAAAGAGGGTCTTTTAGTTTGTTCATAACTTTTTCCGTAACTCTATATATTTTTTTCGTAACTCTGTATTTTTTAAGATTTATTTATTTTAGAGAGAGCACCCTCACGCGCACAGGGTGCAAAGAGGGAGAAGAGCAGAGGAAGAGAGAGAATCTCGACTCAGACTCCCTGCTGAGTGCAGAGCCTGATGTGGGGCTTGATCTCACAACCCTGGTATCATGACCTGAGCGGAAATCAAGAGTCGGCCGCTTAACCAACTGAGCCACCCAGGCGCCCTCACAGGTTTATATTTTCATGTGCTAAAATTTATCATTTCTTCTAAGACTTCTACATTTATGTCATGCTAGAAAAAAGCCTTCTCATTTACAAGGCTTAAAAATGGTCTTATATAATACCTTCTATACAACTTAATACCTTAATACAACTTCTGTAGTCCTTAAAGGCAGATCTTTAAAACACCTGCATTTTACTTTTGTTGTCTAATTGCAACTCTTCCAAACTCTTCCAACTATCCCAGAGTAATTTACTGAATAACCCAATCCCTTCCCACCGATTTGATCACTTAATTAGAAAGAAGACTCAACACATAATCAATGCAATCCATTACATTGCAATCAATTGTAATATATTATAAACAGAAAGATATCATCATTTTTTACCTATCTCATTAGTAAAAAATATTAAAGATTCAAAATATCCAATGCTGGAGAAGGTACACAGAAATGGGTACTTTTATACCCAGTTGATAGGAATGTAAATTGCTAAACATTTTCAGGAAGGTAGTACAGAAATATCTATCAAAATTTTTATTTTTTTTTAATTTTATTTATTTCTTGGAGACAGAGAGGGAGAGAGAGTGCACAAGCAGGGAGACCAGGAGAGGAAGAAGCAGGCTCCCCGCTGAGCAGGGAGCCTGATGCGGGGCTCCAATCCCAGGACCCTGGGATCATGACCTGAGCCGAAGGCAGATGCGTAACTGACTGAACCACACAGGCACCCCTCTATCAAAAATTTTAAAGAGTATCTCTTTGACTCAGTAATGATATCAATTACATATCTAAAAATCCATCTAACCCAAATAGTCTCACACATATTTACATAGATAGACAGATAAAAAGACAGGTAGATATTCATTGAAGCCCCCTTTGTCATAACAAAAGCACTGGAAACTGTGAAGACATGGAAGGTCACCAGGCATATTAAATAGTGAAAAATGAAGTTTCAAAGCCATATGTATGGTATCACTCAATCTATGTACTTTTTAAAACTACATGTTTATGTATGTACATATATGAGTATAAACCAACGAGAGATTGCTTCTGGAAAGGAAGAAGTGTCAGGAAGAAGTGAAGTAGCATTTCACACTTCACTTCTGTATTGTTGAATTCTCTTACAGTGAGGATATATTCTCATATTATTATGCCATTTTTTAAATTAAAAAAAAAATAATAGTGGAAGAACATTCACTACCTTGCTTGTGACCAAGCTAGAAGAGAGAATAGGGCACAGAAATTCCAGTTGCCGGAAAACTCACAAGGCCATTGTGAGGTGAGCTGGGATAACAGAGATAAATCATTTCACACAGTCAGGCCTCCCTTCACCCTGGGAGCTGGGGAGGGGTTAAATTTTCTCAAACCTCAGGCATTAAAAACAGGTGGAGGGTTTTCTCTAAGAAAATTAAGTGTGTTGTCCCTGAGAACTACAGAAATGTGAGCAGGCCAGGCCATCTAGAAATGACCCAGGAGACACCTGTGGGAGTCTCAGTACCTACCCTCCGCGTGGGGCCAGCACGTGACCTTGGACATGACCACTTCTCCCACTGAGAGGAGGTAGACAAGATGACCCCAAAGGGTGACTACCAGGATAATCACTCCCACCGAGAGCCCTGAGTGGTCTCCGATGAACCCATCACACAGAATCAGCAGCAGTGAGTTTAAGAAGCAATCGGATTGCTCTGTGTCCCCCCAGACTGGCCTCCAGACAGCGCCCCGCCCCACAAAAGCAAGCATGGGATTTTCCCCAAATTAGAGGGCTTCTGGGAGCTCTTGGGACAGGCGGCAGCAGCCTCTGATGTACAAACAGCATCACACCCTTTTGGGAAAAGCCTCCTATCACAACAGCCAGAGAGAGGAACTTAAATGGTCCCTTAGGGGTGGGGGATGGGCAAAATGGGTGAAGGGGAGCGGGAAGTACAGGCTTCCCGTTAGGGAAGAAATAAGTCATGAGGATAAAAAGCACAGCATAAGGAACATATGACATCATATGTGTGTCTCTGAAGCTAATGTCACATTGTGTGTCCACTATATTCAAACAGAACAAATAATAAAATAAAAATTGAAAGTGTAACTTAGAAAAAAGATCAACAGATACCATGTGCTACCACATCCCGACCTCATGGGAGGCTTTCAACCATGCCTCTAAAAACTGGTTTTATCAGCACAGGCTCAAGACCCACCTCGAGGCCAAATCTGAGGAGCTGGGAAGTGGAAGAACAGACATTGAGGACTGTTCTGGAGCCCTGGGACCTCAGTGAGAAGAAAATGGGGAGCTCTTCCTTCTCACAAATAATGCACAATAGAGGGACTTGAAGACAGCCACCAGCAGGGCTGGACATGTCCCTGAAGTTTTGAGGGCACAAGGCCTGGTTGCCAGATGCTTGCTGTTAGAAATCAAAATAGGACAGGTATGAGCTGCTGTCCCATCGACAATGGTATTAATAAGGTCCGTGGCCCCCTTGGAGCAAAGCCGCCCTAGACAGGCCAACCTAGAGTTATTTCATGAATGACCCCACCCAAGAGTCCGCCTGGAGGAGCAGTGCGATGCCACAGAGAGGAGGCCCGGGACAGAGACCGGACTGAGTGACTGGGCCGAGGAGACGCCCCACATCCAAAGGTTCCAGCTGGGGAAGACCAAGGACCTGCCGGAAGTCCCCACGGGAGATTGAGTCAGCACTAGATGGATCCCACCCGGAAGGCATCCAGCCCCAGGTCATAACCATACCAGGTCAGCTAGACATTCCTGGCCCCTCACGCATCCTCTCTTCCCATGGGGCACGGCCGCAAGCCGCGGCTAGTGAGTGGGAGAGCACGGGAGACGAGCTGGAGCAAAGAAGGAGAAGTGGCATGGTGCCACGTGTCCCTTCTCTGCAGGCTGGAGTCCGAGGCTTTGCAGAGTCTGGAGGGAGAAGGGCTCCCTGGAACAGAATTGGGAATTTTGATATTATGCTGGGCTGGAGCTATGTGATCATGACACCGACCAGACTTTCAAGAGCACCCAAAGAGGCCACGGCCCTCAAGGAGTCGTGCTACCACAGGAAGAAGAAACAGGGTTCACTTGTATCTGCCAAACCCAGTTCATTCTGTAACACAGTTACATGCCATCTTGGGTGGCCTCAGGGTGTAGTAAGTTCTCTCCCTGGCATTCAGCCTCTGCACAACATCTAGGGCTGTTCTTGGCTCTTGCAGAAGCAGATTTATTTCTGTGCAGGGAGGGGTTGCTGCCCAGGGCAGATCCTGACTCAGAGCAAGGCAGCGCCGGACCATCTGCTCGCACCAGGCTCACCGCAATTGCACATCTGGTCCAGGCCTCGCATTTACTCTCAGGACACAATTGCCAGATAAGGTTAAACATATGGTCACACAGATATATATATATTTTTAAGACTTTATTTATCTACTTGACAGAGAGAGAGAGAGCACAAGCAGGCAGAGCCACAGGCAGAGGGAGAGGGAGGAGCAGGATCTCCGCTGAGCAGAGAGCCTGACGTGGGGCTCAATCCCTGGACCCTGGGATCATGACCTGAGCTGAAGGTGGACGCCCAACCAACTGAGCCACCCAGGCGCCCTTCACACAGATATCTTGACAGGACCTAACTTTTAATCCCATGGCTCATTTCTGGTTCCGCATTTTAGTGAATTCTGCCAAAAAATAAACAAATAACATCCTAAAACTATTTCGTGAATGGTACAATTACACATCATATTTCATGTTAAGAGGCTGCTCCCCCATTACAATCCCATTTGGTCACATCACCTCCCCCTTCTTTTTTCATATATGGGAACCTCAAAAAATGGAAGTGGTCTGGGTTGTCCTGACACTGGGGGGTCCTGGCGTAAGAACACGGGCCGTCCTTCCGTTTCCTAGCATCTGAACCCCTTCCCATGCTTAGGGAACTGCCCACGTGTGAATCTTTCATCTTGGTGGGAAGCAGAGACTGGCTCCCACCACAGAACTTGTTTTCCGCGCATCCCTCCTATGGTTAGCTATTTAGGTTCACCTGCCCAAATTCAGAATCATGTTCAAAGTGGTACAGAGGAGGGGGACAGCAGGGAATGACTTCTGGTGGAGTCATAGCAAACAGAAGAACGTGGCTCTCGGGCCCAGTGTTGAGCATGTGTGGGTTTCTGGAGAGGGGGTCCCCTCACTGGACTGGGTCAGTGGCATGACTTTTAATGGGGTCCTGGCTGCACGGCTCCCTTTCTTCTCCAAGCCTGGTTCCCTAGCCTTCCGGGGAAATCTCTGAGGTACCCAACGCGTTATCATATAATCCCTAAATTAGTGGAGTTGGCCTCTGGTGCTACAATTAAGACCCATCACCGAGAGACTGTCCAGTACAGTGATTAGGGGCTAAGAAAGCCTGCTTTCTGTCGAGAGATGCGAAATCCATTAGTAATCCATAAAATGTGGCTGCATTAAAACAGCAAAGAGACACTGCTTGATATCCACCCGACTGGCAAGAACCCGGAAGCTGGATAATGGCCAAGCGTGGGTGGGGACGTGGCTCAGAGATCTAATGGCTGTCAGACCCTCAGCTCTGTCTTTTTACTTTTTTAAAAAAATTTTTTAAGATTTTATTTATTTATTTGAGAGCGAGACAGTGAGAGAGCATGAGAGGGGAGAAGGTCAGAGGGAGAAGCAGACTCCCCGTGGAGCCGGGAGCCCCATACGGGACTCGATCCCGGGACACCGGGATCATGACCTGAGCTGAAGGCAGTTGCTTAACCAACTGAGCCACCCAGGTGCCCTCTTTTTTCTTTTCTATGTCTACTTTGGTCTTATCCACTCTCCCAGCAGGGGCGGCCCCACAGAAGAGAAGGCTGGGGCCGGGTGGGGTCGGGTGCCGTGGGCCGCGCTCTGGACCCAGCTCTGCTTAATCATGGGTGTTCACGGGACCCACAGCCCGGCTTGTGATGAACGCTCAATGAATGTTAGCCGAGAATATTTTTCTTGCTTTTAAATCACTTTTTGAGTAAGATTCCACATGCTCAGAAACAGGTTTTTTTTTAACAGCACAAAAGGATACCACGGAGAGAAGTAAGTCTCCCTCCCATCAGAACACCCTGTTCTCCCTCCTGGAGACAAGCGACTGCTACCGGTCTCATGGCCGTCTCGTCCCCCCAACGCACTCCTCACCCAGCATCCAGAGGCATCCTTTAGAAAGGTGAAACAGATTACATCACGCCTCTGTCCATCATACTCCAGATGTCACCGCATATCCCAACCAAGGCCACAAGGCCCCACGTGGTTGGGGCCGGGGGTAGCAGATGCTGCTGACCGCCTGACCTCATTATCACAACTCTGCCCTCACGTGGTCCCCTCACTGCCACCCTGGCCTCGCTGACCTCTTGCAACAGCACGCTGGCTCACCTCAGGGCTTGCCGTCCCTGCGTCTGGAGCACCATGGCAGTCTCGCACCTCATTCTCTTCGCTCCCGCACGTCTCTGCTCAAATATTGCCTCCTCGGAGAGGCCTCCGCAGACTGCCCTCGCGCTCTGCCCCTTCCTCTGCCTTGGCAGTCTCTGCCTTCCTTCCGAACCCCAGCCTAGCCCCCGGCTTGCTGTTCTGACCTATCTGCTGCCCAGCAGAATGTCGGCTCCGTGAGGCAAGACCCGTTTGCTGCTGATTCTTCCGCAGCACTTGCAAGTGCTGGACCGTGGGGGCTGCTCAGGAAATCCTGACTGAGCAAATGTGTGGCTATATGTTCCCTTTTCTCGTACAACTTGCTATTCTTATAATATGCTTTTTTCTTTTGATAATAAACCTCAGGGTCTGATCTACACTGGCCTATGGAGATCTGCCCCGTTATTTACAACAGATGCATGCGATTTCTACTGACTGGATGCCCTATGTTTTTTTTTTTAACCAGATCCTTACCGGTGAACATAAGTTATTCCCAGTCTTTTATTACCACAGAACAAACAAAAAACACAGAGAGGAATATACTTCTTCATGCACACGGGAAAGTATATCCATATAATAAACTCATGAATGTCAGCTCGTTGGACCAGATGGTATGGGTTTTCTAATGTTGAAAAGTATCATCAAATTACACCCCCCAGAGAAGTGTCCCAAGTAACAAGGGATGAGAGAGGAGCAGGGGATGAGGTCAGAGAGTGACAGGGATAGGAAGCCAACTGTAGAGCTCTAGGCCACCGTAAGGGCTGTGGCCTCGAAAAGAGATGGGAAGACTGAGGGGTTTTGCATAGAGGAGGAATGTGACCTACTTAGGTTTTATTTTTTTTTTTTAAGATTTTATTTATTTATCTGAGACACAGAGAAAGTGAGAGAGAGCATGAGAGGAGAGAAGGTTAGAGGAAGAAGCAGACTCCCTACGGAGCCGGGAGCCCGATGTGGGACTCGATCCCGGAACTCAAGGATCATGACCTGAGCCGAAGGCAGCCGCTCAACCAACTGAGCCACCCAGGTGCCCCACCTACTTAGGTTTTATTTTTTTTTATTTTTTTATTTTTTTAAAGATTTTATTTATTCATTTTTAACAGAGAGAGAACACAAGCAGGCAGAGAGGCAGGCAGAGGCAGAGAGAGGAGCAGGCTCCCCGTGGAGCAAGGAGCCCGATGCGGGACTCGATCCCAAGACGCTGGGATCATGACCTGAGCCAAAGGCAGTTGCCCAACCAACTGAGCCACCCAGGCGTCCCAACCTACTTAGGTTTTAAAAGGACCACTCTGGCTGCTGTGTAGAGAACAGACTGAAGGCGTAACAAGAGAAGCGGGGGGACCAGACAGGACACTGCGCAGGAACACAGGCCAGTGATGGGGATGACATCGGCAGTGGACATGGTGAGACGTGGTGGTCGGGGATGTGTTTTGAAAATAGAGCAGAAGACATGTGGCGATGGAATAAAGGTCAGAGTAAGAGAAGAGTGAAGGATCTGTCTTGGGGTTTTGGTTTGAGCGGCTGGAAGGATGTGGTGGCAAAGTCTGTGTAGCCTGGGTCCCACCCCTGAGATGTGGGGAGTCAGGGCTGCCGCGGCAGCGGCTGGCAGAGGGGAGGCAGCTGGAAAACCTTAATTTCCTAACCGGTGAGATTTCTCAATCTTACGCCGTGTGGTTTCAAGGGGTACAGCGGAACTGCGGCAGGCTGAGCTGTATAGTGGTCTAGCTCAAGGGCAAGTGGGATAGTGACCACCTTGAGTCCCGCTCCCTGGATGGGCCTGGGTTCCATCTCTTCGGTCCCTATGGTGGAGGATGCCGCTGTGTGTGTGGCTGGGCACCTCTGCTCCCTAACCTCTTACAGTGCTTCCCGGCGACTCCGTGTTTAGCATTCCCTTGTCCGGCCTTTCCCGGATCAGTGATTGCTGGATGCTGAAGAGGACAGTGGTCGGTGTCGTCGAGATGGCAGGAGGGCTCTGAACAAGAAGGGCGCTGTCAGATTCTGCCTGGCCCAGCAGCCTATCGAGACATGCCAAAGAGCAGGAGAGAGAGAGAGAGAGAGGATTCTGGACCGCTGTCCTCCCCGGTCCTGCTACTCCAGAGGATAGTCAGCACTTGCAAACTCACTCCCGTGTCCGCTCACGATGGCCCACAGGCGGAGCGGCCGGACCTGTCTCCTACACCCAGCCACAACTGGCCTCCTTTCTGCTCCTCCGACACAGCCAGTCTGTTCCCACCGCAGGGCTCTGGTGCTCGCTGTCCCCTCAACCTGCAATGCTCTTCACGTGGCTGCCGCCTTGCATCAGTTCAAACACTCCTGCTCAGCCCGGGCCTCTCCTGACAGCTGTCTCCCAAAAGAGTCCCACGAGAAAAGAGGACCCTCCCCCCTGGCATTTTAGGATGAGAGCAGCTTTACGTGGCAATCTTTACCTCTCCAGTAAGTTTCTGTTACTCAGTGAAAGGCGGACAGCAAAAATGGTACAAATTACCTTGGTGGAGGACAAAAGATAATATTGTTGCCTTCGTACCATGTGTTTCAAGTCTCAGAACCAATTCCTGAGTGCCCTTTATGGGACGGGTACCGTGTGGGTTAGGGAAGGCCGCCTGCAGGGATATGGAGAGGTCACCTGGCTACCAACACGGGGAGCGATGAGTAACAAGAGATCTTCTCTGGAGAGAAACTGGGCTGAGGGTTTCTCTCCTGGGGTCAAGGGGAAAGGATGAGGGTCTCGGTCGGCAGGGTCAGGTGGCCAGTGGCAAGACACACACATCCCCCGAGGAGAGATAAAGCATCCCTAGTGAGTATCCAAGTCTTCCTGGGTCTGCCCGAAGACACCCCCAGGGAGCAATGCAGACCAACACAGGTTGGTGAGAGAACAGTGAGAAGGCTGGCCCAGGAAAGGCCCAACCCACCGGAAGAGGGACTGAGCAGGGAGGAAGACTCAGAACCCTATTTGCCTGGCAGTGACGTGGACTTGGGATAGTCCAAGTCCAAGGAAAAGCATTTATAAGAAGGGATCTGATGGGCCAGAGGAAGTCAGGCAATGCTTTCGACGCTAATGAGTTTCAGAGGAGCCTCCTAGAAAGAGAACAGGAAGCTGATTAGGTCAGGGACCTTGAGAGAAAAGATGGGGAAGGAATGGGTGTAGAAACACCAGAGGGATCAGGAAGTGGATGCGTGTGCAAAATTGTTTGGAATAATTTCCCATGGAAAAGAAAACAGAATGGATTATTTGACATGCAGAAGGAGGAGGAAGCTCCAAGGAGCATTTGTGATCTGGATTCTGGAAGAAATCAGTTTGGTGGGGACAGGATTTGGTGGGAGATCCAGACGGTCACGCTGCCTTGGGAAAAGCTCAACTATTGACCTTCCTCTCTTTGACCATGTGACCCTTCTCCAGGCATAAAAGCCTCACTTTTGTGGAAGAGAAAAAGGTGATCCAGTTAGATAAGGTTCCCCTTGCTCCTGAGACCCAACGAATTTGAAAACCCACCCGACTGTCTCCAGGAAAGGGCAAGACACCCAACTTTGCTGTGCTCGGGGAAGAGGCCATCGGGATCGCCAACCTAGGGTAGGAGTGAGTATAGACAAACTTATGAAGGGGGGCCGAGTATGGACTTTACTCTACAAGGAGATAAGGCAAGAGGTCATAGAGATGGGATAGAGGCCAGGACAAGCCAATGACGAGCTTGTTCTGGTGAGGGCCTCGTGCAGGCGAGAGGGGCAGGAAAACAACGGTGAGCTCACCCGCAACCAGATGGGAATCTCCCCATTCACCTGGCCCTCTATCCAAGATTCTCCAATCTGGGAATGAGACTTATAGGTGGGTGACGAGTAATACACTAGCAGTAACAGGTTGAGGACTCAAGTTTTATTTTAAATGTCTACCTTTTAATGATAAATAAGAGATGAAAAGTTACTCTTCACTAACATAAATCTCATACATATGTGCCTTCTTCAGGCAGCGGGAAAGGGAGCATTAGTGGCAGCAGGCTGGGAACTGTGGTGCTTTGGGAGAAATCATGGTTATCTGTGGAATGGAGGAAAACAAGCTTCTGCTGGGATCTTCCCAGCGTCACACGACTGAGCTGAGGCATGGGATCCTGGTGACCGGGCCCAGCTCAGGCTCCTTCTGTTACTACCAGCCCCCTCCCCCACGAACCTACAGGCTTTCTTGGAATGGCTCAGTGTGGAATCAAGAAGCTGGGCATCTGGGAGTCACCCTGGGCTCAATCTGACCATCCCTCAGGCCTAACCAAATTCCCATTTTCAGGGGTGAAGTTGAGAGTCTTGTGTTCAAGCCCAATGACTTGCAGGGACAAAAGAAAGAAAAAAGAGGCAAATGGAAGGAAGGAAAGTAGGAAGGAAGGGAGGGAAGGAGGGAGAGGGGGAGCGAGGAAGTAGGGAGCTACAAGCAGGGTAAGTAAAATTTGGGAAACTCAGACAGTCTCAGGCTTAGTCCCTCTTGGTGATGAAGCAGCTGTTTCCTTCCCTTCTGTTCATATAGCCATTCATTTAT
The DNA here is from genome assembly GCA_028533885.1 of Nasua narica. Classification (NCBI taxonomy): domain Eukaryota; kingdom Metazoa; phylum Chordata; class Mammalia; order Carnivora; family Procyonidae; genus Nasua; species Nasua narica. The sequence goes on along the minus strand of CM052803.1, from coordinate 12,724,197 downwards.
CAACAGATGGTGCTGAGCACCTACTATGCATCAGGCAGAGTTCCAGGTCCTAGGGACAGAGTGGCGAACAAGGTAGAGGGTGTCACTGCCCTCACAAAGTGCCCTTTCTACTGGGGACTTAGAGACCTCAAAACTTTTCCTGTGGGAGCATCTAAGACATCAAAATGCTTAGGAGACTCATCCTTCCTTCCCCCCATTTTCTTCCTTCCTTCTTTCCTTTTCTTCCTTCCTATTTGGTTGGGAAACAACAAGGTCTCCTTTCTCCATGACACACAGGAAGCAAAGAGTTTGAGGGGTCAGCCATAACCACTCAGTAAGGCAGGAAGGGGAGATTCGGTGAAGCCAAGAATGGATTCACCTTGGTTTGGGGCTGGAAAACCCATGGTCAGAGAGGATTCTCACTTCATCTTTCGTCTCTTCAGGAAGGATGACCCCAAATTTCCAAGGCATTGCTCTCTTCTCTGTCTACATAATATATTTCCTCATTGGTCTCCCCGCTAACCTCCTGGCCCTGCGGGCCTTCATAGGCCGGGTCCGCCAGCCCCACCCTGCCCCCATCCACATCCTCCTGCTCAGCCTGACGCTGGGGGACCTCCTGCTGCTGCTGCTGCTGCCCTTCAAGATGATCGAGGCTGCGAACGATTTCCGCTGGCCCCTGGGAGACGCCCTCTGTGCCCTCACCGCGTATGGCTTCTACAGCAGCATCTACTACAGCACGTGGCTCCTGATGGGCATCAGCATTGAGCGCTACCGCAGTGTGGCTTTCCCCGTGCAGTACAAGCTGTCCCGTCGACCCATGTATGGAGTGATCGCCTCTCTGGTCTCCTGCCTCTTGTCCTTCGGACACTGTAGCATTGTGATCATCGTCCACTACTTACCAGATGACAACATGGGGGGTGATGGTGCCAAAGTCCTCCCTGCCTGCTATGAGAACTTCACCGAAAACCAACTGGACGTGTTGCTTCCTGTGCGGCTAGAGCTGTGTCTCGTCCTCTTCTTTGTCCCCATGGCGGTCACCATCTTCTGCTACTGGCGCTTTGTGCATATCATGCTCTCCAGACCCCAAGTTGGAAGGTGGAAGCGCTGGAGAGCCGTGGGGCTGGCCGCTGTGACCCTCTTTAACTTCCTGGTCTGCTTTGGGCCTTATAATGTGTCTCATGTGGTGGGGTTCTTCCAGAAAACGAGTGAGCGCTGGCGGGTGTGTGCCGTGTTGCTCAGTGCTCTCAATGCTTGCGTCGACCCCTTGATTTTCTACTTCTCCTCCTCAGCTATGCGCAAAGCCTTTGATAAAAGGCGGCGGGATCTGCAGAGCTGGGGAGTCTCACTGTCAGGGTACTGCAGGAAGAGAACTGGGGAGCTGGGTGCAGGGAGAGATGGGAGTTTAGGTATGGCCAACGTCAACTTCACAGGAGACTGAATTTGCCAGCTCGCTGTTACATCTTGGGGGAGGAGGGTGGGCTCAAAAAGGGGAACAGTGAAACAGAACTGGGGTGACTTCTCCTGTGCCTAGCTTACAAGGCAAAGAAGAACAGTGGACATCTCAAGTCCAACTCATCCATCGGCTGAGTGTTTTTGTTTTGTTTCCTGGAGGTTATGACACTTCCTTATTTGTTGGCACTGCTTCATGGTAAGCCACAGCCCTCTGATCCTTGAAATTCTTTCCCCATGCCATATCTCTAAGATGGTAGCATTCCTTCAACTACTGCAGAGCTGTTTTACTCGGTCCTTGATGCAGAGGCAGGAGGAGAGGTTGCTCCATGTATTAGGTCTGAAGCTCCAGCAAAGGCAAGAGTCTAGAGGGCAAAGGGCACCTGGGTGGCTCAGTTGGTTGGGTATCCGACTCTTGATTTCAGCTCAGGTCATGATTTCAGGGTCGCAGGATCAAGGCCCACGCCAGGTTCCATGCTGGGTCCATGGGATTCTCTCCCTCTTCCCCTGTCCCTCCTCATGTGCTGCACTCTTTCTCTCTTGCTCACTCTCAAGTAAATAAATAAAATCTTAAGGAAAAAAAAAAAAGTCTGGACAGCCAGACAGGATCCTGCCATGTGAGCCTGCATGACCAGCCCCCCGATCAAAGCAGTTGCTGGCTCGGGTCTATGAAACAGCAAGTCAGTACTGGTGTGAAGAAACTAGGGTCAGGATACTTCTCAGTGGTTACGTCCTATTTTCAATCCCCAACACTGTGTATTTGGTTTTTTTTTTCCCAAGTACGTTTATTTTATTTTTTCAGTGTTACGAGATTGATTGTTCATGCACCACACCCAGTGCTCCATGCACTACACTGTGTATTTGTATCTTCTTCTTCTGTCATCAGTCTTGCCAGAGGTCTGTTACTTGATATTTTCAAAAGCCAAAGGCCTTCTGCGGCAGTCATCCACAACTTCTATTTCATTCCCGCTGGTTTGTTTCCTTCCCTGTACGTTTTTGAGTCTTTTCGGTTGCTCCTTTTCCAACTTATTAAAGTTGATGCTCATCCATTTGTAGCCTTTGTTCTTTGCTACCTAAGCATGGGAGGCTAGAAATATAACTCTCCCTCGAAGGGCAGCTTCAGTGGGACGCTATCAGTTTGAATTTGCACAATTGTTCATTACTTTAAATTCTAAATAGGTTCTAATTTCCGTATGATTGTTTTTTTCTTTGACTCAAGTTCAGATATTTTCTTTATTTTCAAGCATACAATTTTTTTTCTTGATCCTTTTGTTACCTTGTTCTAACTAAATAGCACTGCGGCCAGAGAATATGGTGTGAACGGTTCCAGCTCTTTGAAATTTGTTGAGAATTGCTTTTTGGCCTGGAATATAGTCGACCTAATGTCCCAGGTGTGAAAAGAACATTGATTCTGCAACCACTAGGTACATGTGGTCTCTGAACATCTTAGATCAAACCTGTTAATCTGTGATGTTCAAATCTTTATAACCTTTATTTACTTTTTGTCTATTTGATCTATCAACTACATGGAGAGGTATGTTACACGCTCCTCCTGTGACAGTGAACTTTTCTACTTCTCCTCCTAGTTCTGTCTTCCTGGTGAAATAAAATGGTCGTCATTCCTTTTGCCTTAAAATTTACTTTGTCTGAGATTAATAGAGCCATGCGAACTTGGTTTGGGGGTTAGTATTTGCTCAGTGCATCTCGGTCCCTCCTTTTACTTTCCAGCTTTCTATATCCTTAGGTTTCAGATGCTTCTTTTATAAGCAATGATATACAGCAGCTGGAGGTTTTATACTCCGGTTGGACAATTCAACAGTATTTGTCGTCTACCTATACCATTTTATTCATTTACACTTATATAATAATAATTTCCAATATGCTTGGATTTATTTCTGTCATCTTATTTTTAAACACTTCCAGGAAGTACACCCACACACTGAAATCTACACGCATACCGCAAATGGCCTAATAATGAACAGCCAGATGAATTATCACAGTAATAACACATAGATTTATAAAAAAATGAAACACCTACCATCTTATTTTGTGCTATTGTGCTACCTTCTATTATTTCCTTTTTCTCTCCTCTTGCTTTCCTTTGGGATTAAGTTGCTTTATTTCTTTTCATTTCTCATATTACTGAACTGGAAATCATCAGCTCTGTTTTTACTATTTTAGTGATTATTTTAGGCATTTTATTATGTTAGGAGTTCCTTAGTTGGTTTCTCCCTCCCTTTCTTCCTTTTTCCTTTGGCGTTCCAGATGGCATTCAACTATGTGAGTCCTTGAGAGCACTTTTCTTTCTTTCTTTTGTTTTTTTTTTTAATTTTATTTATTTATTTTAGAGAGAGATAGAGAGCTCAAGTGGGAGGCAGGGATGGGGCAGAGGAAGAGAAAGAATCCCAAGCAGACCCCATGCTGAGCACAGAGCCTGTTGCAGGGCTCACTCCCAGGACCCTGAGATCATGACCTGAGAGGAAATCAAAAGTGGGATGCTTACCTGACTGAATCGCCCAGGTGCCCCTAGAGAGCACTTTTCAAAGTGTGGTCTGTAAAACCCCTGGGGACCTGGAGACCATTTTCTGGGTTCTGAGGGGTCAAGACTATTTTCATAATGATATTAAGATGCTAATTGCTTTTTTCACTTACATCCTTCCACAAATGAATGCACAGTGGAGTTTTTCAGAAACTACCTGACATGTGATATTACAACACACTGAACACAAAGCAGCTATGAGAATATAGTTGTCTTCTATTAAGCTAGAGGCCTCAAGAGGTCTGCAAAAATGTAAAATTATGCCACTCTTCTTCCTAGAATTTTTTTTTTTAAGATTTTATTTATTTAGGGGCGCCTGAGTGGTTCAGTGGGTTAAAGCCTCTGCCTTCGGCTCAGGTCGTGATCTCAGGGTCCTGGGATCAAGTCCAACATCGGGCTCTCTGCTCAACGGGGAGCCTGCTTCCCCCTCTCTCTCTGCCTGCCTCTCTGCCTACTTGTGATCTCTCTCTCTCTTTCTGTCAAATAAATAAATAAATAATCTTTTTAAAAATTATTATTTATTTATTTATTTGGCAGAAAGGGAGAGAGAGAGAGAGAGAGAGCGAGAGCATGCGCAAGCAGGGGGGAGGGGCAGAAGGAGAGAGAGAAGCAGACACCCTGCTGAGCAGGGAGCCCAATAAGGGACTCCATCCCAGGACCCTGGGATCATGACCTGAGCCGAAGGCAGATGCTTAACTGACGGAGCCACCCAGAGACCCCCTCCCTAGGATCTTTGAAGACATAGTTATTTTCTGAAAATATGTTCTTCATATTAACATGTAATAGTTTTCTGATTCCTTTTAAGTAAATACATATTTAACTTCTTTTGTTTTAATTTCCAATATGGTATGTGTCGACAGCTATGACATAAAAATTTAAGAAGAAGCTCTTTGGGGTCCTCAGTAATATTGAAGAGCATAAAAGGTTCCTGTGTTGAAGAGGACCGTACATATCTAAAATATCATGTTTCCTGGTGTATCGGCATTTAATGACTCAAAATTTCATAAAGTTTAACGCCACGTAAACTTTTAGAGATATGCGTTTAAAGTCTGCCTGGTCAAATGCGAAGCTTTCTGATGTTTGAAATGGGAGATGTAAAAACAAGAACTACCGTGTCATGAGATAAAGAGAAGCAGACCGGTCTAGATGGGTAAGATAGAGTTGCTCTGTACAGAACTGGGGGTTCATCACTTGACACAAGAATCTTGTTCCAAAGATTCTCTCAACTGCATTTTTTCTTCTTGTTTCACGGAGGAGGATCCCTTCATCTACATCTACAGGGCGGTATGTGATCCCAAATACAGGTAGGACTTGCCATCTAGGAAGTTGTATGAAGCAGAAATCTCAATGCTAATTGTATTTGCCCTATGGCATCCTGAAAAAACAAAAAACAAAAAACACCCTGCACATTTGATTCTTATCCACCGAGAGCAAAGAAAGCTAGTCGGGGCAAAAGTTATGAGCATGCTTCGTGTGCTTTATTTTGGAAGTGGGGGGGGGGTCTTCACGAAGCCCCAGTAAAAGCCCCAATTTTGCGGCTACAGTACTCGGATCACCTTCGGTTCGTATATTCTAGCTCAACACAGCCCCTGTTGCCGTTGCCCCTCCTGGGAAAGACGCGGTTCCTGGAGCACGGTGTTAAGGAGGGAAAAGAAAGCTTTGAAGATCCCACTAGCAAAGTCTCCTCGGAACCTCTCTGGTTTTCAGGTTCGTGGTGGCAAAGGCGAGCTTCCACTGGAAAGGGACTCTGATGTGAAGTCAGGTCCCTTCGTTTATGTAAACATAGGTGAGAGCATTCTCTTTAAGCTGGGCTCAAGAGACCCCCCCCCCCCGCCCGAGCACTTCACAAATCTTTGAAGACATGATTTTATGATAATAACAATAAATTGCTCATTGTCTGTAGTTTATGTTAGATTAGGTAAGTATCAATTGGCAGAGAGAAAACTCTATCAAACAGGCACTTTTGAACCATCTACTCTATCCTGCTTACAAAACACCTGAGATGCGACCAGCTCACTTGGCTGAGGCTAGGCCCCCACCCCGACTTGGGTGGGGAGCTGATGGCTTACGGGAAGTCTACTGAGAGCCTCGCTCTGGCATTTACAGCATCGCTCCCATGAGGAAGCCCCACTACCGGGGCAGGGTACAGAGTGGTGAGAAGTGGCAGGGAAAAGCAAACAGCTCGGTGGACTTAAAGACTACAGTTTTCTCACAATGTGCTTCACGATGCCTTTTCGAAACTGACCCAGCGATCTGAGGTGGGCATTTGTTGCTTTGGCCTTTTTGGCAGCCCCCCTTTACTGGTGACGGCACCCCACCCCCACAACCGTGATGTCCGGCAGAGCTAACATCACTCCTCACTTTGTGCTGTGGGGCACAGGGGTGACCCAGGACCAGAGCCATTCGGCTAGCTCCCCTCTGACAGCAGTGATGGTTCACACTGGGCACATGACTCAACCCAGGCCCGGCAAAGCCAGCCCAGTCCTTCTGTTTTAACCATTTAGGAGAAAGAACCCCTCTTCTACTGGACAGACTCTGGATGTGAGTTTAAAGTCTGGAGTTTAAAGTCTAGGGGCCACTTTGAGGAGAGACACTGAAGTCACCTTGAAGGCAGGCAAAACAACAAGAAACAAGTCCACGTCTCTCAAATCCCAAAGCAAACATACTCTGGAGCCAAAAATTCTCTCTCTTTAGCTAAGGCCAGTCAGAACTGGGTTTTCAGTCACTTGCAACCACAAGATGTATTATTTCTCAACTGCTCACGGTGGTAGCCAGTATTTCCTCAATTATTTTAAAAATTTGAGTCAAAAGCTTAAGTATAGAGAATTAAAATCTAACAAATACGCATACACCCATCTTGCAAGAGGGAATGCTTGTTAATAGTCCTATTTCTTTGGATGTTTTCAAATTTTATTTTTAAGTGATCTCTATACCCAATGTGGGGCTCAAACCCATAACCCCAAGCTCAAGAGTCATGTGCTCCACTGACTGAGCCAGCCAGGCGTCCCAATTATTTCTCCGGATTTTCGAAGTTGATGTCCCCATTATGTTTCTTCTTCACTGAATTTCCTCGCGTCTTCTCCAGAAGAGACATTATTTTGGAATTTAAGCGTATCTTTCTGGTCCACGAAATGTATTTTGTACCTGAATCCATAAGCATGGTTTAGTATTCTCTTGGCTTTTTTTTTTTAATGCCCATAAACATCACAGTACAAGTCATCCTGGAACTCGCTGTTTTCCATCCAAATCATGTCTTTGATATCCACGCCTTTGACATTCATCACTCTCATTCATTTCTTTTGTCTGGTGAGTAATATGCCATCTTATTAAAAGCTGTCATATTCTTTCCATTCTACGAGTTACAAAAGTTTACATCATCTCTTATGTTTCACCAGCATTACAATGCGGCTTAGGACACCCCGCACGTGTCCTTTGTACACATGTGGGAAGGTTCCTCGAAGGAAGGATGCACTGGGTGGCATGGAATGCGCATTTTCCATTCCAGCAGAAGCCACCAAGCTACCCTCCAAAGTAATAGCGTAAATCTAGCTTTTCCTGAAAAATGGCTCGCAATACAGGAGCTCCTGAGTCTAGCAGTGCAGCGGACCCAAGGTGACAAATGGGAGGGAACAGGCCAGGCGTGCACAACCTGCCAATAGGAAAAGCGGTTCAAACGAGGCTGGAGACCCACCAAGTAACCCAGGAGACATACACATGGACCTTGTTGGGGTGCCATGAGGCAGACAGCCTCTCCAGGACTCTAGAGGTAAGGAGTGGCCCATCTCCCTCATTTTTCACCTTTCTTAACCACATTCAGACTGTCATGAACATTCAGCAAAAGTATGAAGGTAAAATGATACAACGAAATGCAGCCGAGAGGGGTTCTGCCCCCAGCACGTAGTTTATACAGAAAGCGCACGCAGGCTGGGGAGAGACGGTGCCTGGAAGCTAGAAAACCTTGGGCCCGGAAGAGAGCGCCAACTGACGATGGAGTGAAAGGAGAATAAGATGCGGGGGTCCTAAGGATGGTAACACGGCCTCTGTTGGCCCTGGGCCACGTAACAGAGGCCAAGACCAGACACAGCTCCTGCGGAGAGGCAAAGCTTAATCTGTCATGTGTTCATGCGTCTGTGCCAAATGGCTTCCAAGCCAACTGGGGCCACCTCGGATCTATACGGTTGAAGCAGAGAAGAGGTAAGAAGAAGGCAGAGGCGTGCAGAGGCAGAGAGACGGGAGCAGAGGTGCTGCCTGCCGACGTGATGGGTAGTGTGAGGCCCCACTTTCTTCTGGATCCTCCCTCAGGAAAACTGACCCGACAAGGAGCATGGTCAAGGGCGGTGAAGGGAGTACGTGGGGCAACAGGCCACGTACCGGTCTATCTGGACTAATCAGGGACAGAAATAAAACAGGGTTCCTGAGTTATGAAAGCAGAACAAAATCTGAAAGAATAATCTTGAGATCAAGAGGAGGTTAATTAGATTTGTGTGAACGGAGTTTTGGGGAAAACAGAGAGGGCTCAGGGGCCTGACAGAGTGCTCAACTCTTGACCTTCCTCTTCCTGACCCACAGCAAGTTCAAGTTCAAATGCTCTTGACTCCTTGGGGACCCTGAGAATGCAGAAGTACCTGCCTCTGTACCTTATCCCACAAGTCGGTAAAAGTCCATCTCCAGCTGATCTCCGAGAGCGGTCTGCTTGGGAATGGGCTAAGGGTAGTTACGTAAAATACTGAGCAAGTCCTAGGAGAAGGCACCCTGAAGTCTGACCCAGAAAAGGAAGGGTAGGACAGGCCTAAGTGACCACAGGGTCATTGCTAGGGAACAAGGTGAGGCGTTCATTCCCAGTGCAGGGGCGAAATCAGAATGGTAGAAGATCAAGAAAACTGAATAGAGACTCAAGAGGTAAAGCTGTGGAGGGATTTTACACATTGGGGTGGGACCCGCCAAGCAGAACTGGTCTCCCCTTCAGACTAGCAAAATGCCCATATTCAACTGGCCTGGGATGTAACAGGCCCCATTTCCTGGGTGGCGACCTGGGGTTTTGCCTGCCAGCATCCATTTCTCCTCCTTCTGGTAATGACATCCCTGTTCTCCATTAGTCAACCACTCCTCCACCACTGTCAGTCCATGTGGCATGGTGTGAGGGGCAAAAGGTTAGCCCCAACCCAGCTGCAGGGGCAGACACGTTATCCAGACTTAGGTCCAGATCCAAATCAGTCCATCCAGAGTCACCATTTCTAGACTCTTCTAGAATGATTGGGAAAGAAGCATACTCTTTCCATGGGGTGGTTAGGCTGGTGAAATGTAATCCTGGAGCTTGTGGGAGCCATCTTTGCTACCACTTGGAGAGGGCCTGCCTCAGAAGGAAGCTGGTGTAGGAAAACAGAACTGAGACAGAGACAGAGGACCAACAGCTTCAGTTAAGCCCCAGATCTGAACATTCCCAAAGCCACTTTACCCTTTAACTGCAAGACTCTTTAATTACATAAGAAGTTCCCTTCTTTACTTAATCAGCTGTTACAACTTACTGTCACCTAGAATCAAGATATTAGTACAAACAGTTGGTAAATAATTTGTCACTCCTAATAAAGAATCGATGGTTCTGAATTCTTTTACAATATTTAAAAAATAAAAGAACGGATTCAAGCGACCTATATAATACTTTCACCAATTCACCTGCATTCAGACGTGCAAGGGTTAGAGTCGCCGCCCCTGGGCTGGGAACGGCAAGCTCTGGGCAAGCCGGGGACCGCCTTCCCTGCTCTCATAAATCAGATGCCTAGTTAATGATAATAACTTCTATCAAAGAAGTGTGTTCCACAGTTGTAACAGTGTTTCCACACATATCATCACACTTGAATCATAAAACAATCCTAGGAGGTTGGTTTCTTATCCCCTCTTCAGAAGCAGGGACTCTAAGAGAGCCCAGAGAGGCTAACTGCTTTCCTCAGATACACAGCCAGTCAGCGGCCACACCTCGGCCAGAATCTAGGTTGGTCTTCTGGGGCCAGCACTCCTTCTCTTCCACCGGCTTCCTCAAAAGTGAGTATCCAGTGTGTGGGACTCAGGGACAATGGTTCCAAAGGGAGTCCAGGCTCGCTGGGTGAGGCACTCACAAGAGCTTTGAGGGAACAGAGAACAGAAATAGCATGTCTGAGGCTGGAAGGCTCTGGCTGCCCAGGAGATTCCAAGCATATCCTTTCAAAAGAAAATACCTGGGGCACCTGGGTGGCTCAGTTGGTTAAGCATCTGCCTTCAGCTCAGGTCCTAATTTTAGGGTCTTGGGCTCTCTGCTCAGCGGGGAGTCTGTTTCTCCTTCTGCCTCTCCAACCTGCTTGTGTTTTCTCTCTCTTTCTCTCTCTCTAATAAATAAATAAAATCTTTTTTTAAAAATTCCTTTCTGTTTAAACTAGAGAAAGGTCCACTGTCTGCCCTAAGAAGGCTGACCGTTCTTCTCTTCATCTATATCTTATCTATGCCATGCATCCCTCTGCCACCGTCCTGGCCACATGTGACCTCCTGGGAGGACCGGAGCCCCGTCCTGCTCCACGCATGGCCTCCTGCAGTAGCAACGGCCACTGCCCCAGACAGGCAGGCTGTGTGTGGCCAGGGGTCTGGGCCATCGCTGGTTCTGGCTTCTCCCGTGCACCTGGCTACTGCCCCGGAATCTCACACAGGAACGTGGCTTTGCCTGCAGGAGAGGAGCTGCTCTGCTCGCCCACATCTTGCCCCAACAACCGGGCAGCCCTGTGGTCCTAGGTCCACGACAAATGGCTCCGACAGCCCCTATTTCTGTGTGAGAACTGTGTCCAACAGCAGCTGGGTGTGCTGCGGGGAACGCTGCAGGGCTAACGGCCGGGACCCTGGGAGGAGAGCTGAATCTGCCGGTGCCTCTACTGTGCCCCTGGGGAACAGCAAACATCACAGAGTGCTTCCTGCTCTAATGTTTCTTACACTCTAACCCACTACTGTAGCTCTCCCAAAAGGCTCTCACCGCAGGGCTTCAGGTAGGCTCGCCCGGTGATGCAGACGTGTGCTTGCAGCCTGCATCTGTCGTTCATTCCCTCATTCGACTGTGTTCGTGAGGTAGCTGCTCCATGTCAGGCCTTGCTCAAGCTGTGGAAAATACGATGGTGAGCAACACAGAGGCGCTCCCAGCTCTCATGAAGTGCAGCTTCGGGAAGGCGCTCGGGTTGAGGGCCTAGTATTTGGGCTCCCCAGAAACAAGACAGTACTTCCAATGATCACTTGTGACCAAACTACTAAAAGACTTGAGACAGTTACCAATATTGTCTTGATAAGTGAAGCATAGCTTCCTCCTCCCTATTTTTGGGCCAAGTGGTGGTGAGAGATAGCAAATAAATAAATACATACATACATACATACATAAATAGTAAAAAATTTTAAAAATAATTGTTTCCCCTGAACGTCTGCCTAATTATTAGGCACAAAACCAGAAGTTTTTACCGGAACAATGTAAAACCAAGTCTCTGACCTGAGCAGCACCTCCCAGTCACCAGGAACTGGTGATAAACAAAAGGTAAATAAACAATTTCCGGTTTGGATAAAGCACAGAGAAGGCAACAAAACATAGCTCTGTGATGAGGGGGAGAGGGGCCTTCTGTAGGCGGAGTTGCCAAGGTAGGGCTCTCTGAGGCAGAAAGATGTGGTCAGCCATTGACTCTCTGCGGATGACACGGCCCACCTTGGTGAAAGCGGGCCGAGCAACAGAGCCAGACGAGGCAGGGGCGCCTCCGGTCCTGCCTCTTCATTAAGGAGTCTGGAGACTTCCTTTTGGAGGCTGCCAGTCCCCGGCCCAATAAACAGTCAGAATAAGGCAAGGTTCCCAGGTGGTTGCACGTGCTCTGGGAAAGGACTTTCGGTGGCATGGAACAGAAGGAATCAGGACAGTACCACACTGCTGGGGACAAGCCAAGCGCCTCACTGCCAGGGGACAGACGGAAGCAGGGAAAGGAAAGATCGCAGAGAGAGAGAGAAAGCAGCGGTGGAGAGACAGCAATGCAGAGACTAAGCCACATTGAATTGGGCTAGGGTCAGGATGGAGGAGGCAGAGCAGATCGGGTCACAGCCACAAGGCAGGAACACGTCTCTTCTGCCCACTGGAACTTCTGACTCAGATGGGGCTGACGTTCTCTCAAGAGAGAGAGCAGAGGCGCCTGGGTGGCTCTGGGGGTTGCGCCTCTGCCTTCCGCTCAGGTCATGATCTCAGGATCCTGGGATCGAGCCCTGCATCAGGCTCTCTGCTCCTCAGGGAGCCTGCTTCCTCCTCTCTCTTCTTACTTGTGATCTCTCTGTCAAATAAATGAAATCTTAAAAAAGAGAGAGAGAGAAAGCAGAAGAGAGGTGGGAGAAGTCATTGCTGGAATGTTTTGGGAGTCTGTTTAGCATGTCAGCAGAATTAGTCCCATGTTGAAGAAAGTTGAGAATCGCTCCTGTGGAGAGTTTAGCTGTCTGGCAACAATTGACAGTAGAGAAGTATCTGCAGTTTCGCAAAGTGATTTCACACAAGTTACCTCATTTATTCCCCTAAACCATCCTGCTCTACTCCCAGAGGGCTACGACCCACAGTGAAGCCCAGAGACGCTATTTACATAACCTCCCAACACTATGCAGTTGGTCAGGACACAGTCCTTGTGGGAACCCAGGCTTCTTCCCAACTGCCCGGCTGACCTCCCTGAGCTCTGCTTCTGGGAGCTCTGGGAGGGAGTCAGGCCAGAAGACACTGGGGGTGGTCGGCGGGCTCCCCTTCTGCCCCTGGTCCCTGTCTTCACGACTGAGCCTTAGAGTTTCATGTGCGCACCAGCTCTCCAGAGCAGGACTGTGAAACTGAGCAACCCCAGACAGCCACTGACCCACTCTTCTGTGTGATGGCAGCTCTCAAACCTCGGCATGCACCAAAACCTCCTGATGGACTGGATGAAGCACAGATCACTGGGCCCCATCCCCAGAGCCTCTGATTCAGCAGGTCCGGGCGAAGTGGTCAAGCACGTGCGTTTCCAACCACTTCCCAAGTGATGCTGATGCTGCTGGCCCGGGGCCACACTTTGAGGACCACGGATCCCGGATGTAACAGGCATCGTCCCCTCCAGGAGGGGAGAGGGGTTATGGGACTCTGGAGTCCGTACGAGGTGGAGAAGTAGAATGATGAGAGGGCCAGGTGGACAATTCGCCAGAGATCTGGGGAGCTGCTCCGCCATGAGGCACATGATGGAAAACCCAGTGAAGAGAGCAAATAACAAACTAGATCAGAGGCTGTCAGGAGGAGCCTGTGAGATACGGAGCAGAGGACAGAATGCTGGGGAGAGCTCTGACTTCAGTTATCAAAGAGCACTATCGCAACATCCACGCTGGCCATACCCCACCTGCGGTAGGATTTACTTACGGGTTTTCTACAAATCAACACGTTTCTCGAATATCATTTAACTTTATTCTAAACAAAAGTAAAATAACGAGAGTAACAGCAGCCAACACTTACACGTGCTTGCGAGGGATCAGATGTGCACGTACATACATGTAGTACGTTTACACACGGGTGCATACATACGCACAGTCCTTTCGATCCTCCCGGCCGGCCTGCAAGGTCAGCCCTGTATCATTATCCCCATTCTACAGGTAAAGAGACTGACACCTGGGTAAGGTATCCCTGCCCGAGCTTACACACGCAACAAGCACGTGGCTGGGCCCAGAGTTCATGCTCTTAGCCCCTGAAATCAGGGTTTTAGTGGCTTTAACTGTGGGTTCGGTAGCTCACCAAAGAACACAGAGCTAGCAACGGGATGGGAACCAAGATGTGAGTATGAATACGACTTTAACATCAGAGTATTAACCGCCCCCACGCCCCCACATGGGCTGTGGCTGCTGGCGGTAATGATGGGGTGCTGGGCTGGGAAGGCATCGTGCACAGGAGCCTGAACCTTGGCCGGAATAAATCCCAGAGATGGCTCCCTGCTTTGAGGTGGGCTTGAGATGCCCACCCATCTCCTCAGTACCTCTCAACCTTTAGCAGAAGTAACCCCAAAGCTGATTTCCACTGTAATAGCGTAGCATGAAACAACTTTTTCAATTTTGTTTTGCTAGCATAGAAATGACATACAAGAAACATATGAGATATGTTTTTTTCAAAGTACTTAATCCAGCCCATCCCACACCCTCTCTCCCCAAACACTCGCCCCCAAAAACCTTTGCTCTTCAGAGAGACTAAGGGGGCAAGTCAGCCGGGCTTCCCACACAGTGTCAGATGGACGGTTGGAACAGGGGAAGGGAAGCCAGCTGGTGGAAAGCAGGGAGTACTCAGCTTTACCTCACTTGGTTCCTTCCAGATCAGAAACTCTCCCTCCTCTTCCTGCTTAACCAGATTTAACACCAGGAGAGGAGCAGAATAGGAAGCTTCCCCCCCACCCCCACCCCCGCCCCATCCCCAGCAACCCTGAGCAGCAAGGAGGTCTTAGCAGGGGTCTGGGGCTCACGGAACCCCTGTGGCTTCATGTTTGCTCCAGAATGGAGATTCCTCAGTAAGACTCAGAGGGTGCGGTCTCTGCTGTGGGGGCCGGGGCAGGCAGGAATGAAGGCAAGACAAGACTCAGGGAGAAGAGCAGGGCTCTCCCTTCCCAACGCATCCGGTGAGTTTGTGTCATTCACGTGAATCCAGACCATCATGAATATCTATGTAAAATGATGAAAGGATGCTGGGCAAGAGACAACCGCGAGTGGTCTCCTCCCTTCTGCTCCTGCTAGTCTGGAAAGTGGGCCGGTGTGGGAGGACAGCAACGCCTGGACAGAGAGAACGCAGGGTTAAGAGGCAGACACTAGGTCCCTACAGAGACTCTTGAATCAAGAGGCCTCCCTCCCCGAAAACCTGAGGAAGAAGGAAGCTTTGCCAGATAGAAGCAAGACTCTAACCCTAAGGTATTGCATGGAGCACTGGGTGTGGTGCATGAACAATCAATCTTGTAACACTGAAAAATTAAAATAAACATATTTGGGGAGAAAAAAAAAAAAAGAAGCAAGACTCTCTTGCCCTCCAACAGGTAACCAGAGGGGTCTTCACAAACCATAAATCAGATTTCACTTCTCTGCCTAAAAGCCTCCCACAGTTTCCTATTACTTTGAGCTTAAAGTTTGAAACTGCCCGTTGGGCTGCAGAGCTCTGCACACGGAGCTTTCCCTGCTCAGTCACCTCTCTGACCTCATTTCCCAACACTCTCCTTCGCACTCATTCTGCCCTAGCCACACTGGCCTCCTTTCAGTTCCTCCACCATGTTCTGCACAGCCCCTGGGCCTTTGTACATACTGCCTTGCCTGCCCGAGTGCTCTGCCCCCAGCTCTTCACAGCGAGAGTTCCTTCAGGCTTCTGCTCAATGTCACCCCTCCAGGGAACCCTTCCCTGCCACTCAGAGCACATCCCTCACATCCCAGGTGACTGTCACATCATCCTATTTTGTTTCCTTCAAGGAATGTGCCACGACAATAGATTATCTTCTATACTCATGTAGATACTGTTCTGTTCTCCTTGCCCCCACTAGCATGTAAATTCCATGAAGGAAAGAGCCATCTCTGTCTTGTTTGATGCTCTGTCCCCATTCATTCACAGAGAGATGAAATGCATGATCTGGCTGTCACCCTGCACTCAGCCGCCTCATCCAAGAGACTTCCAGGAGGTACCCGAGGAGCCTACGGCTGTCCTGGGCCCACAGAGCTGAGAGAGAGGTCACTGGAGAGAAGAGAGGAGGTGGCAGAGAACTCGGGGAAGAGAGATGTGTGGGAGCAGCAGTGGAGCCTGATTCCTCAAACAGCCGTGGACTCTGTGAGGCCATGTGGCCTCAGACACTCTTCTGGGCAGGCTTGGGGCCCCCGGAACTGAAAGTCAGGAGTCCCCTGTTTCTACAAAATGTGCTCTGCTGGTCAGGGAATGCCAAATGATGCAAAACCGGAGATGAATCTGCTTTGGCTGAACTATGCCAGAAAGGGAACAGGAACTTGACAAACTTGACACTCTCCAGGATGGGGGTGGAGAGGAAGAGAATGAAGAAAGACCAGAAAGAACGAGTGAAAAACAGTCGACGACCTGAAAGAAGCCTCCCAAAAAGAAAGTACGGAGCTGCATGGATTCTGGTTGGAAAGAGAGGTCTGGGAGAACAGTTAGAACTTGGATTTGGAGAAGATGAATTAGATTTGCAGAGACAGAGGCGTGGGGAGAAGCAGAGAGGGCCCGACTGACTAAGCAGGGTTCAGTGAGGGCGCTTCCCCTCTTGGACATGACTCCTTGGACAGGAGAGCTTTGTGGCCCTAGGAAAGAATAGCCATGAAGTTGCCTGCAGGCCCGTGCCCTTTCCCCGAAGCCCTGAAATCTTCTCCGGGAACACCGAGGGAGCCACCCCAGCACCACTATTTGCGTCTGGGGAGGAGGGTGCTGGAGCACACGCCACAGAAGCCCTGGGACGGCTGGAGGGCTAGGCCGAGGGTGCCACTCTTGGAAACAATGTGATGCTGGCAGGGGTGAAGAGCAGGTGCGGTCCGAAGGGGAACACGGGCAGATGTTTACTTACACCGGTGCCCGGCCAGACAGGAGCCCCGGGTAGGGTGCTCCACCGCCAGCCAGGCCGGGAGCGCCTCGGCTCCACTGGTGCTCTACCTCGGAGGTTCTCCAGAGCCGTGTTGAGACACCCTGGTGTGTGGCAACCAGAGATAAGAAATGCAGGTCAGTGGTTCGTGGTAATACTGAAAGGACCAGTGTTTGTGAGGTTAAGTAAACAAAGAAATGAGCGGATACAAGGGAAGCCCTTATAATGTTACTGTCAGTTCCGAGCATTCCATCATCCTTTCCAGAGTGAGCAGGAAAGGGGAACACTCCAGAGCAGACCAGAAATTGCTCTGGACACGGGCACAGCAGACCCTGACACAGAACTACCTCCCCGGGCGCTTGAGAACGTGCCTTTCCCCCCTCGCTTTCTGAGGTTCGAGTGGGGCGGACCTGAGCCCTGGACTCCAGCCGCAGGCCTGCGGGGCCGGCCGAACCACCGTCAGTCTGCGGGGCCGGCCCAGACGTCTCGCTGGGACCCCCGGACGAGAGACGCCATCCGCACGGGCGGTAACCGTCCGCTGCGCGGAACCATCTCACTGCGGAGAGTCTTCAGACTCCCCTCTTCCCTCAGGCCACGTCGGCCCTTCTCAGAAGAGCGCCCGGGGCCTCTGCGGGCATGAGACAGAACGGGACACAGCTCGAAGGTGGTGTCGCCTGTTGCCTCCGCGTCTTCACGCGGGAGGGCACTTCTGAACCTTCAGGCTCCTGTAAGAACACATCTTGTCCAGCGAGGGTAGAGGAGGAAAGTCTGAGGTGTCGAGGAGAGGAATCGGGGGAATGGAAGAGTCAGTCCTTCCTGAGACACAGGATGGGGAATCTTTACCCCGTCAAGGAACTCCCGGGACGGTTTTATTAAGGAGTGCGAAAGGAGGCACCACCGGACGTTCCAAAAAAGCCAATGGCAGACTAACAAGCAAACAAAAAGCAGAAACAGACCTGTAAATACAGAGAACAAAGGGATGGCTGCCAGAGGACAGGGGAGGGGGAGGTACAGGCCTCCAGTCCTGGGACCAGTGAGGCATGGGGATAAAGGGTATGGCCTGGGGATACGGTCAACGGTATTGTAAGGGCAATGTGTGGTGACAGAAGGTAGCCGTATTTGCAGGGTGCGGAGCATAACACATAGACTTGTCCAATCGCTACGCTGTACACCCAAAAACTACTATAACATTGTGTGTCAACCATCTTTCCATTATAAATAAATCAATAAGGCAAATGGCAGAAGCTCAGTCAGTTAAGCATGGGGAAAAAGAACACAAAATCAGGGAGATGACTCGCCCTAATTTTTCTTAACTCGATAAGAACATCTCAGACAGGGCGCCTGGGTGGCTCAGTTGGTTAAGCAACTGCCTTCAGCTCAGGTCATGATCCCGGAGTCCCGGGATCGAGTCCCACATCGGGCTCCCAGCTCCATGGGGAGTCCGCTTCTCACTCTGACCTTCTCCCCTCTCATGCTCTCTCTCACTCTCTCTTTCCTAATAAATAAAATCTTAAAAAAAAAAAAGAACATCTCAGACAGCCTCACCTGATTCCACAGTTCTCTTCATGTGTGACAAGTCTAGCATCTTCCTTCCCATCCTTGGCCGAATACTGCCGGACCTGCCGCTTCCACCCTTTCAAGGCAGCTGAGGGAGGCCATGGCCCCTGGCCCATTTCAGCTGCCTCTGCACAAAGGAGAGCTTTGCCTTCCCCTAATCTTGTCTCTGCTTCCACAGCAGCCTCCTCTGGGACCCGTGGCTCGTGGCCACTCGGGCACCGAGGGATGTGGCCGTGCAGCTTTCCTGGCCAGCAGGTGTTCTCCCTCTGTCCTCCGTGTGGGTGGCTGGGCTCCTGGCTCCTATCCCACAGCGCTGTGGTTGAGTTCTTTCATTGGGAGACAAATGGCACTTGTCAAAGGAAACGCAAATAAAAGTAATCTAAATCGGGGCCCAGCGATAGCTGGCTGGGATGCTCACAGAATGCTCACATGTGATTTTGTGTTCCTAAGACAAAACTGACCTCCGCAACCAGGCTGAATTATATTCATCCAACCCCAGGGACCACAGAACCAGACAAGTGTGACTGATTGCAACACTCCCCATGGTACCTTCTCCCCCACACACTGAGGTTTTCCCTGAGATATGCTCTTCCTAGGGCACATGCCAGGCCTTTGGAGACTGGGGGAGAGAGAGCTCATCCACAGAAGTTGTACAAGTGCAATTTGGGAAAGGCTATCAGTTTCTTCATTGAGTAAAAAGTCTGTTTTTTGGGGTTTTTTTGAGAGAGAGTACATGAGCTGGGAGGGGCAGAGGGAGAGGGAAAGAGAGAATTTCAAGCAGGCTCCATGCCTGGCACGGAGGCTGAGACGGGGCCAATAATCCTGAGATCAAGACCCGAGCCAAAACCAAGAGCTAGACACTCAACCAGTCAACTGAGCCACCTGGGAGCCCCCCAAAGTCTGATTTTTAGTAACACACTGAACCTAGCTAAAAGGCTGTTTCCCGGCCTTCTTTACAGTTAGGTGTGGTCATTTGCCTAAGTTCTTGCCACTGAGTTATTAGAAGTGTTGTGTGGAACTTCTAAGAAGTCTATTAAATTGAGAAGGGGTGAGCACTTCTTTTTCCCTTACTCTTATTCTGCTGTCAGGAACACAGATGTGATGGCTGGAGCTTCAGCTTCAACGCTGGATCATGAGTATAAGGGCTACTCTAGGATTGGTAGAGTAGACAGTTAGAAGAGGACAGGTCTCTTAAGTCTTTCTGCAACTGACAAAGACAATCCTGGCTTCCTGGGACCACAAATCTTCAGGCTGCTCTTATGTGACAGAGAAATAGAATTCTGTCCTATTTATACAACTATTACCTTGAGTTGTTCTATTACAGTAGAATCCAGTCATCACTAATTGGAGTTTTAGCTTATATCAACTTTATAGCAAACTAAAATTTCTATTTTCAGTTTTTGATGACATTTAAAAGGAAGTTTTTAAAAATATAATTAGAGTAATTTAAGAGGCAAAGGAGAAGAACAATATTACAAAGCACCCATTATTTTGGCCTTCTCCTTCCCTTTTGTTCTTCTCTATCCATTATATGTTTTCCGTCCAAGATTTATGATGGTTAATATTCCCTCTTCTAGTGGTAGAAGTTGGAATAGTGGTTCTCTCAGAGGTGAGAAGGTTGCTCTCTGAGCAGGGGCACAAAGAATTCTTGCAGGACGTTGAAAATGGTCTGTATCTTGACCCACATGGTGGTTACACAAATACATATGTTAACAGTCATTAAGTTGTACCTCTAAGATTAGTATTCTTTATTGTATGTAAGTTACACTTCAATAAAAACAATGTATAGGAGCACCTGGGTGGCTCAGTGGGTTAAAGCCTCTGCCTTTGGCTCTGGTCATGATCTCAGGGTCCTGGGATCGAGCCCCACATCGGGCTCTCTGCTCAGCAGGGAGCCTGCTTCCCCCTCTATCTCTGCCTGCTTCTCTGCCTCTCTGCCTCTCAGCCTACCTGTGATCGCTCTCTCACAGGTTCCCTGTTGATCAGAGAGCTTGATGCAGGTTCCCTGTTCAACATAGTGATCTGACAATTCTATGTACTCAGTACTCACCACGGTAAGGATAGTCACCATCTCTCACTGTACAACATTATTACAATATTAACTATATTCCCTGTGCTGTACTTTTCATCTCCATGATTTGTTTATTTTATAACTGGAAGTTTGTACCTCTTAATCCCTTTAACTATTTCGCCCATTGGCCCCCCACCCAGCTCCCCTCTGGCAACCACCAGTTTGTTCTCTGCATTTATGTGTCTGTTTCTGTTTGCTTTTGTTTTTTAGATTCCACATATAAATGAAATCATATATTTCTCTTTCTCTGTCTGACTTATTTCACTTAGCATAATGCATTCTAGGTTCATTCTTTTTAATGTCTGAGTAACATTTCATTGTACGTATATACCACATCTTCATCCATTCATCTATCAATGGACACTTGGGTTGCTTCCATATCTTGGCTATTGTAAATGCTGCAGTAAACATCAGGGTGCATGTATCTTTGAGTTAGTGTTTTCAATTTCTTTGGGTAAATACCCAGAAGTGCAAATACTGGGTCATATGGTATTTCTATTTTTAATTTTTTGAGGAAACTCCATACTGTTTTCCATAGTGGTGGCACCAATTTACACTCCCACCAATAGCACGAGGGCTCCCTTTTCTCCGTATCCTCGCCAACACTTGTCTTTTTAATACCAGCCATTCTGACTGATGTGAAGTGATATCTCATTGTGGTTTTGATTTGAATTTATCTAATGATGAGTGATGTTGAGCATCTTTTCATGTACGTCTTGGCCATCTATATGCCTTCTTTAGAAACATGTGTGATCAGGTCTCTGCCCATTTTCTAACTGGATTCTTTGTTTTGGTGTTGAGTTGTATAGTTCTTTATGTATTTTGAAAATCAACCTTTTTCCCAAATATATCACTGCAAATTCTTCACCCATCACTAAATGGTCTTTTTTGTTTTATTGATGGTTTCCTTTGTTGTACAAGTTTTTTTACTTTGGTGTGGTACCAATAGTTTTTGTTTCTCTTTTCCCTTGCCCGAAGGAAAATATCCATAAACATGTTGTGAAGGGTGATGTCCAAGAGATTACTGCCTATGTTTTATTTTTAGGAGTTTTATGGTTTCAGGTCTCACGGTCAAGTCTTTCATCCATTTTGAATTTATTTTTGTGTACGATGTAAGAAAGTGGTCCGGTTTCATTCTTCTGCATGTAGCTGTCCAATTTTTCCAGCACTATATGTTGAAGTCTTTTCCACTTTGTATATTCTTGCCTCTTTGTTGTAGGTTAACTGACCATATAAGTATGGATTTCTTTCTGGGCTCTCCTGTTCCATTGATCTATATGTCTTTTTTTGTGCCAGTGTCATACTGTTCTGATTAGTATACCTTTGCAGCAGTCATGAAATATGGAATTGTGATACCTCCAACTTTTTCTCTTTTCTCAAGGTTGCCTTGGTTATTCAGAGTCTTTTGTGATTCCATACAAATTTTAAGATTATTTGTTCTGTTCTGTGAAAAAATACTGTTGGTATTTTGATGGGGATTGCATTGACTCTGTAGATTGCTTTGTAAAATCTGACTCCTTTTTATGGTCATCATAGATACTTTAGCTTTAGAATTACTTTTTTTCCCCATATGTGCTATCCAAGATTTCTATAATATTGGCATTCTCCCCTCCCTCCTTACCCAATTTTGTCAGGTTGGGAAAATGCCTGGTTAATAATCACTTTCCCAGACACCCTTGTAGCCAGGAGTTGTCATGAGATACAGGATTAGCCAACAAGAAATAAGAAGTCTGTTTAGTAGTGCTTCTAGAAAAGCTATCATTCTCTTGATTTAAAAAGGGATAGACTTGGCTGATAATGATGTGTCAACTTAAGTTCATTGATGGTAACGAATGTATTGTTAAGATGAGGGACACGGATAATACAGGAGGCTATGTGTGCATGGAGCGTAAGAGAAATCTCTGTGTCTTCTGCGTAAACTTGCCGTGGACCTAAACCTGCTCTACAAAATAATGCCCCTCAAGGTTTAGATCCAGCTCACATGTCCCTTTGCTCTTTCTACTCTCCACCCCCTATTTTTCTGCTCAGAATGTAGATGCTTTGTAAGATCACGAAGCAGCAAGTCAAATCTAGGGTTGCTGGACCAGAAAGCTAAAAGCCAGGGCTATTGAGGGCTGCTTCCGAGAAGCTGCCCTGGCCCTGTCTCCTTCATGTGATGGAAGAAAAGAAGCCTGTGTGTATTTAAGCCTCTGTGGTTGGGTTTCTAGACTCAGGTGAGATATAAAGCTTTTAGCTTTACATGTGACAAAGACCTCTTGAAACACAAGGGGAGGCTAAGGTGTTAATTCACTGTGGCTTCCTATCATGGCAGAGCAAGGGCCCAGTGGAAAAGAAGGAAACCCATAAAACCAAGACTCCATCTGCACGCTCCCATCCCTTCCTCTTCCCAATAGCCTCACTGCTCACTGAGGGATCTGAATTCCTCTGGCAAGAAATGGAAGGAGCCTGGGGGAGGGGGAGGACGGCGCTCAACATGCAGAAGATCTCAGTTCATATAAACTTCTCTGACAGCTAGTAGTAAAGTATTACATCAACTGCATCACTGTTTCTCAATCTATTTTTAACCAATTTCCGCTTTTGATAAACAGAAACTCTACTTTCTACAGTTTGCATTAAGAAAACCAGGGCTTTCCCTTCTCCTGGGAAATTCCAACTATTAAACCACATGTACTACTGCTTTCCCCACCCAAGAGTTTCTGATACTTTCCCCCAAGCCTCTGGAGGATCAGTGGTGTAATCGGAGTTTTCCTGAGATTCTGCAAAGTGGACAGAAAGCCTGGCAGCTCTAGTGATGCCACATCTAGCAGGGGAAAGAGGAGTGGCCTTTGTGACAAAGGCACACAAAGGAGAGGAAAGCAGAGAGAAGGCTGGGCTAGGAAAAGGAACACAGAGCATCTGTTTGGCCCCAAGTTTGTGCGGCTTCTGCAAGATCAGCCAGCACCTGATTGCAACCACATCCAGTTTTACTGAGGAAATCTGTACCACTTTCATTTCTAAAGACTCTCTGCTCTTCCTCCTTTGCTCAGGGTCAACACTGAGAGGCAGTCTGAGCCAGCTGCCTTCTACTGTTTCAAAGGAGGCCTGCACCCCTGAAAGCTACCTGGTATCTTGGCTAGAAGCTGTGTGTAGCCAAGGGGACCAAGGGTGGGGGGATTTTCAGTCCTGCTCTTGGTCTGAAGGTCAGTTTTGCAGGGACAGCAGATGGAGGGGGGTATCAGACCACCTCATCAAGATTCCAGGAATAAAGGAACAGTCTCTTCCCAAGTGCTGAGTCCTGTTTCACCATCAAATCTAGATCTTTATAAGTATTCATGCTCATAAGTGCTAAATGACACAGAAAATTAAGTAGAGAGCAACAGACGATGTTCCCTCCCCTCTATTCCCCTATGTTTCCAACAATGGTTAAAAAAGGGTAACATACAAATGGAAGGGGGGTGAACTGTGCTGGCCCAGGAGAGCAATGACATCTCAGAGGCCACCTGGGTATAGACTACGGGTCTACAACCACCTCTCTCGCTCCCCACAAGAGTTCCCTGTCTTTCTGGCATCCTGTGCTCTTCATGCAGTGGAATTTATTTAAAGTTCCAGATCCCAAATCCCAGCCGATCTTCTCTACCTACATCGCCACATTCTCCTGAGCCCATGCCATCATTGGTCCTCTCCTGGACGGTCGCGATGCATTTCTATTCTCTCTCTCTGCTCCCAACTTCATCCCTCTGGAGACCACTCCCCACACAGGAGGACCAGGTCCTCTCATATCATAAATCTCATCACGTCACTCTTCTCTCACGGCCCGGAAGTGACTTCCCATTGCTTACAGATGGAATCCCAAGTCCCTACTGAAACCCATCTAGTCTTCCACTGTCACGGCCCTGGCTTACCACGCTCCAGTCACACCGGCCTTTCTGTCCCCCCTATCCCTCCCAAGGTGCTTTCTGCCTTCTTGCACACCAGCCAGCTCCCCAGCCCAGACCCCTCCTCTGCAGGAACTTCACAGTGGCCAGCCCCAGAATTCAGCCCCACCTCTCAGGTGTCAGCTAACAGCAACCACAGAGATGGCTTCTCTGATACCTCTGGCCAAAGAAATCCCTGCCATGCGCTGACCACTCTCTCTGCCACTGCCTGGCTTCGTTTCCTTCAATGTCTCTCTCTGCGAAATGACTCCCATATGCGTATTTGCTCGCTCTTGCCCATCTCTCTCCACCAGCATATAACCACCCTCTGTGAGTGTGAGAACATGTTTGTCTTTGCGACCCTGATATCCTGGTGCCTGGCACAGATCCCACCATATTCGAGGGGACAGACACCTATTTATTGAATGAATGAATGAATGAAACGACAGATCTTTATTTACCATTAGTGCCACTACTGGTGAAGTCCTGCATTGCCCTTCGCTTTCGAATATTTTTTATCCACAACGCCCTCATATCTGCCAAGCAGGATCTAGGTCATAAAGGTATATTATCCTGATTTATCAATACTGGCGATGAGGGAAGATCCTGGCAGCTTCCCGCAAAAGTAGTGGGAGCATCTTAATCTACGAAAGAGCTCTCAAGTGATTCCTGCCTGGGATTTCTTAGGACAGTCCCAGAAGAAGATAAAATGAGGAAGCTGGAAACAAAGATCTTTGAGCTTTTGAAAATCGATTTCTCTCCATTACAATTCTTCCACTTATCCACCCACACATCATCCAGGAAATAATTATCAAGTGTCTAATATGTGCCAGGCTCTCTGCCAGGCCCTGGGAATACAATGGTGAGCAAAACAGCCATTTCCCCTGCCTTCATGGAGAGCCTCTAAGGCAGATGCACATTAAGCAAATCCTCACACAATAAATGGATTATAACACACTGAGATCCATGCTGTGAAGGAATCGTAAAAGATGTTATGTTATAATAATTAGAAAACAAAATTTAAAAAAAAACATAAATCAGCAAGAGCACCAAAAATAAATTATTTAGGAATCAATGTAAGAAAAGATGTGTAAAATGCTCTCCCCTGCTGAGAGAAATTAAACACCTAAATCATGGAGCTATGCCACATTCCCAGTTGGGAAGGCTCAATGTGATCCCAGTGTCAGCAGTTCCAAATTGATCTATGGATTGAACACGATCCCAATCAAAATTCTAGCAGCCTTCTCTGTAGAAACTGATTTCTATGGCAACGCAAATGACCTGAAGAGCCAAAGTGATCTTGGGAAAGAACTAAGTTGGAGAACTTATACCTCCTGATTTTGAGACTTATTATAAAACTACATGGGGCACCTGGGTGGCTCAGTGGGGTAAGCCTCTGCCTTCGGCTCAGGTCATGTTCTCAGCGTCCTGGGATCGAGCCCCGCATCAGGCTCTCTGCTCAGGAGGGAGCCTGCTTCCCCCTCTCCCTCTGCCTGCCTCTCTGCCAACTTGTGATCTCTTTCTCTCTGTCAAATTAATAAATAAAATCTTTAAAACAAACAAACAAACAAACAAACTAGAGCTGCCAAGATGTGTGGAAATGAGAAAAGGAAAGACATAGAATCACTATAACAGAACAGAGACTCAAGAAAGACTCAGTCAGGGCACTTGGGTGGCTCAGTTGTTAAGCATCTGCCTTCAGCTCAGGTCATGATCCCAGGGTCCTGGGATCGAGCCCCACATTGGGCTCCTTGCTTGGCGGGGAGCCTGCTTCTCCCTCTCCCTCTGCCTGCCACTCCCCTGCTTGTGCTCTCTCTCTCTGTGTCTCTCTGTGTCAAATAAATAAAATCTTAAAAAAAAAAAAAAAAGAAGAAGAAGAAACAGACCCATTCTGATACAATCAATTCATTTGCATTAAACGTACAAGGTAATTCAGAAAGGAAAAGAAAGTCTGGAACTGGACAGGTAGGTAAAGATTTCTTAGGACATAAAAGCACAAAACATAAAAGGAAAACAAATGAATTAGAATTTATCAAAGTTAGACTTTGCCAAAATTCAAAATTTTTTTGTTCTTCAAGAGACAATTAAGAAAATGGAAACACAAGTCATATATTGGGAGAAAATGGAATAGATATATCTAACAGATGAGCAGTACTCAGAACATAATAATGAACTCTGAGAACTCAGTAATATGAAAATAATCTCATTTTTAAAAAATGGGTAATAGACTCCAACACTTCACAAAAGACACACAGATGGCCAATATGTACTTGAAAACATGCTCAACATCACCAGTCATCAGGGAAATGCTAATTAAAACCACAATGAGATACCATGCCATATAATTAGAATGCCAAAAAACTTAAAACTAACAAATACCAAGGGTTGGCGATGCTGTGGAGCAACTGAAAAGGTTATACACTGCCAGTGGGAATAAAAATGGTACAGCCACCTTGGAAAGCTGGCAGTTTCTTAAAAAGTAAAGCAAAAAGATGATCATAGCCCAGCTAATATAGGTATTTTCCTAAGAGAATTGAAAACACCTATCTTCATGAAGACTTAAACAACAATGTACATAACAGCTTTGTTCACACTAGCCAAAAACTGAAAAAACAAAAACAAAATCAAACTACAAAAAACCAAATGTCTATTAACAGGTGAATGGATAAATAAAATATAAAATAGCTATGAAACAGAATACTAATCAGCAACAGTGCTCTGAGAGCATCCAATAAGAGACTCTAACTGAACCTAGGAGGTCAGGGAGGGCTTTCTTAAGGAGGAGGTGGGTATCTGAAAGAAGGCTGGAGCCTGCCCAGGGAGGTGGAGTGGGTAATGAGAAATAAAGAACATTGCAGGCAGAGGCTTGGTCAAGAGCCCCTGGCAGAGGAAAGGTGGCACATTCACAGAAGCGAGAGATGGTCTTGCTTAGAGAGCAAGGAGAGAGAAGAGGGATAGGAGTTGAGGCTGAAGTTGGCAAGGGCCATGCCAGGCAGGCCTAATAGGCCTTGTTAAGGGTTCTGATGTTTATCCACAAGGCTATAAGAAATCTCTGAAAGGGTTCTAAACAAGAGGGTGATATAACTGGCTTGACGTTTTTAAGAGATCCCACTAACTACAGAATGGAGAATTAGCTGTCAGGGTATGAGTGGCTGGGAAGGAGCCAGTCACGGCCCCTGCCGACCTCCTGGTAACAGATTGTGGCTTATACGGGGATGAGATGATGGACATGGGCAGGGATGGATGCCTTCAATGGGCTCTGAGAAGCATTCGGGACTGTACTGAGGGGATAGGGAAGAAGACAGTACTGGCACTGACTCCAAGATTATGGCTCAGGGGATGGAATGGGAAGCGATCCCATGCACAACAAAGAGAATGTTGGAAGGAGGCCTCATTTGGTGGAGGTCTAAATCAGCTCTGGACACACTGAATTTGAGGTGCCTGGGAGACATCCGAACGACAACATCTACCAGGCATTTGGACACATGAATGTTAAAGTTCACAGGAACCCAGAATAGATTCAAAACTGGGGTTTATGAAGAAGGTAATTAACACAGCGGGAATGCATAACACAGATCAGAGAGAGCATAGGACCAGGATAAGAGAGAACCTGGAACCAAGTCTTAAGGGACTCAAACATTGAGAGGATGACCAGGGAAATGTGGGCTAGTGATGGTCACTAAGAAGTGACCTGGGAAAAGGCTGGGAAACCAGAAGAACATAATATAGGAGAACTCACAGAAGGAGAATGTTTCAAGAAGGCTATGGAAACTGTGTCTAAGCCTAATAAAAGAGGAAGAAAAGGTCCACCGAATTTAGTAGCATAGAGGTCACTGCTAAACTTAGGATGAGGCGGTCCTATGGAAAAATAGGGACATAACCCAGATTAGAGTGGACAAGGGATAGGAGCAGTGAATAAGGAAGTAGAGAAAGTGACTACACATAGCTTTAAATAATGCGCCCAACTTCCTATTTTAAATCTGGGTTGTAATGATGATGAAAGAAAACAACTTGGAAGAGATTGTGAAAGACATAGCCTTTGTGAAAGCTCAGCCCTTGAATTCAGCCTAAGAGGTTGCATTTCCTTTTCCTGTGACATAGGTGGGTGTTGTGAGTCATGACAAAGTTTCCTTTATTATGTTACCTTCGTAAATACCCCGAATGTGGAGGAGGGGGTTCACAGGCCCCTTCAACACAGGTGATACACCAGTGACAGGAGAAAGGCACAGAGCAGGGGAAAGACATGCAGAGATAAAGCAGCGGTCCTACTCCTCAACTCCTGTGTGCCAGAAGTTTCTGCTGGCTCATTAAATCCAGATCGTCATGAATAGTCACAGAAAATCATAAAAGCAAAAACGACACAAATATATTTGGTAGCAAGCAACAGAGAATGGTCTCTTCCTTAGTTCCCCTGTTTATCTGGGAAGTGCATGTGTGTGCCAGGAGAAGGAGATAAACGCAAAGATCAAACTCCTTGGTTCTAGTGGAGGGTAGAGCTAAAGAGAAAGAAAAGCTAAATATTAAGATCTCCAGACCCCGGGGTTCTAGGCTACAAAACTAATGCCTGACTGAGGAAATGACTGACTGAGCAAACAACAGGGGGTGAGTCTAAGTGCCAGGGAAAGAATTCTGAGAGCAGGGATCAGGCCACAGATGGCAAAAAGGAGAGCCATTCCCTAGGTCCAGAGGAAAATGTGTTCTGACTTTGTTTCCTCAGATGTGTGTATTTGGACAGGAATCAAGGAGCTTCCAACCTGGATCTCCACTGAGGGGGGAAAATGAGGAAGGAACAAGGGTGGTTCAGAGGCTGTACCCAGCCCACGGGGAGAGGGAACACCTGGGGGAAAGACTCGGGAGCCTGAGCACAACTTCCCTGTAGAGAGCCACACAGGGACATCCGGCCTCCTGAATCCCTGACACTCTCCCAAGTCGGACAGCATGTCAGTGCCCTCAGCCTCTGGATATTTTAGCAAGTGCCTCACTCTAAGGCTGCCAGCAGGCTTCCGGTTACAGGCACCCAGCAAGCGCTCAGCGCTGGCCCATATGCTTTATACATGCTATCTCATCCACACCTCACCGAAACCCCGGGAGATAAGTATTTCCATCCTCACTTGACGGAAAAGGAAGCTAAAATTCAGAAAAGTCCTCTGCCCCAAGGTCCCATTGAAGGGTCTAGGATTTGAGCCCACATCTGCATGACTGTAAATCCCATGCTATTTCCACCAGAACAAGACTCAGGCTAGGCGAACCCCATCTGTCTCAATCAAGAGGGCAAAAGAAACCTGTTGGGGCAGAGGACAGGACACCCCATAGAAAAGAAAAAACTGAAGACTAAAAGGAAAAGAGGAAACTTCTTTTCTGAAAATGTTAAGAATTACAAAAGAAATTGCCTAGAAAAGAGAAGATCATCTGACTTGAGAAACGGGAAAAATGCCTGGGAATGAAAAAATAATTCAGGACCCAGGGACAGAGAAGCTGGGTTTGAAAGTCAGAGTGAGGATCTCTAGGGGGAGAATGAAGATGCTGGCGGGCACCCCATCCCTCAGGTTTGAGAGGAGACAGTGTTCAATTACTGACCTTCCTCTCCCTGGTCACATGACTTGTGCTAGTATAAAAGCTTTCTACCAGCGGGTTCCTTACAATTTTTTCCTGTGTGAAATGGGCAGTAGCAGTGGCTAAAGTGCTGTTCCTCTTCCCCAGAAGCTTGCAGACTTCCCTTCAGGACTAATCCCAAGAAGCCATCTCTCTGGACTGAAGACAAGGCAAGGCAGCTGGCTCAGTGCTTGCGCTCTGGGAAGTGATGCTAGGATCTGGAGTGGAGGGGGAGGTGCTGGGGGGCTGCTGGAAGTCTCTGAGAAACTGGATGTGAGGCCCATACCTGGAGATCAGTGGAGGTGGGATTGAGGAAACAGAGGGACCTCAAGCCCAGGGAGAGGATGGAGGGGCTGGGCTATATTTGGGCATCAAGGGTTACAAGCCAAGTGGAAACTGAGTGACCCTGTTAAGAGTTCTTCTCTTGATAGTCAAAACACTGGGCTTTCTTGAATATGCTCTAAAGTCTTTGAGGGGACAAGTCCCAAAAGATAATACAGGCTCACCCTTCCTCCCCACTGCCCTTCCCCTACACCTCATTAGCTTCCTCTTTTCACTAATAGTCCCAGAGTCCGGCATTGGTCAGGGGAGAGGAAGGCGGAGGAGAATCTGTGTTCTGCAAAGGAGAGGAAGACGAGGTAGGGGAACGGGTTGGGGGGGCCAGGCACCTGCTTCCTGGGCGTGTGGTTGGGTCCGGTGGAGAGCCGGCACTGGGTCTCACGGCCTGGGTTCTCCCGAGAGGTAGCTCACAGCCCGCCCCTCGTGAGAGGAGGCTTGCCTTTTCTCTCCGCGGATCTCTGACTGAGTAAAGAACTTAAGGAAAGGTGGAAGCTGATAACAGTAACTTCCTGTATCTGTGGGGAGAAAAGGAGAAAGCCAAGGGTTGGTCCCCCCCAGAGACACATGATGGCAAACGTAATAACCACTGCTTAATAT
This sequence comes from Nasua narica, assembly GCA_028533885.1. NCBI lineage: Eukaryota > Metazoa > Chordata > Mammalia > Carnivora > Procyonidae > Nasua > Nasua narica. The sequence continues at coordinate 12,693,603 of CM052803.1, read as the reverse complement.
CCCGCCCCAGGCAAAGTCAATAATTGCTCTGGGCAGTTCTGGCAGGTGGTGTGAGCGAGCAGCGGCAGCAGCAGAAAGCGTTGGCCTGGGAAGGGGAGAGCACCGGGGAGCATGTCCCCATCCTGAACTAGAGCCAGGGGAGGGGGGCCGCAGGCTGGGAGTGGGACCTCCTGACCCTGCCCTTTTCCAACCTCTTCCAGAGCCACCATGACCGATTGGCGCAACCCCCTCATCCTCACGGCCTACATCGCCATCTTCCTCACTGGCCTCCCTGCCAACCTCCTGGCCCTGCGGGCCTTCATAGGCCGGGTCCGCCAGCCCCACCCTGCCCCCATCCACATCCTCCTGCTCAGCCTGACGCTGGCCGACCTCCTGCTGCTGCTGCTGCTGCCCTTCAAGATGACCGAGGCCGCGTACAATTTCCGCTGGTATCTGCCCGAGCTGCTCTGTGCACTCACGGGCTTTGGCTTCTACAGCAGCATCTACTGCAGCACGTGGCTCCTGGCGGGCATCAGCATCGAGCGCTACCTGGGGGTGGCTTTCCCCGTGCAGTACAAGCTGTCCCGCAAGCCTGTGTACGGGGTGATCGCTGCCGTGGTGGCCTGGATCATGTCCTTCGGTCACTGCACCATCGTGATCATCGGTCAGTACTGGAACTCAACCCGGAATACCACGAATGGGGACGGCATCAGCTGCTACGAGGACTTCAACAGTAATCAGCTGAACCTGGTGCTCTCTGTGAGGCTGGAGCTGTGCCTCTTCCTGTTCTTTGTCCCCATGATGGTCACCATCTTCTGCTACTGGCGCTTCGTGTGGATCATGCTCACCCAGCCCCACGTGGGGGCCCAGAGGCGGCGCAGAGCTGTAGGGCTGGCTGTCGTGACGCTCCTTAATTTCCTGGTGTGCTTCGGACCTTACAACATATCCCACCTAGTGGGGTTTTTCACGAGAAAGAGCCCCCAGTGGAGGGCTGAAGCTGTGGTGCTCAGTTCCCTCAATGCCAGTCTGGACCCCATACTTTTCTATTTCTCTTCGTCAGCTGTGCGCAGAGCCTTCGGAAGGGGACTGCAGATCCTGAGGCATCAGGGCTCCGCCCTGCTGGGGCGCAGAGGCCGAGAGACAGCAGAGGGGACAAATGCGGACAGGGGTGTGAGTCAAGCAGAGGGAGCTCCGAGCTCTGACTTCACCACAGACTAAGGGTGTCCTGGACCTTTGGAGGCACTCTGGGTGACACAGGCACTGAGCAGGCTGGGAGAGGGGGAACAGCAGGGTTCCTGTCCCAGAGTCAGAAAACCTCAGACCCAGTTACTACTGGGGCTGTAAAAATCTCTCTCAGCGGCTTGATATCCCTTCCTGACTGAAGTTTTCTTCCCAAAGGAGCACAGCTCCAGGACAAAAGGAGAAACAGTTAGGCCTGCAGGCACTCTCAGACCAGGGTTTTGGAAGCAATGTAGCTAACACAGATCCAGTCCTCGTGAGATAGCTGGGAGCTGGGGATGATCAGGCTGAAGCAGAGTCCTAAAGCAATCTTGCTACACACTTCGAAACAACACCTAGACACTGGTCTAGCTGTGGATACTAGAAAGGGGACAAGAGGAAAGAGATGGATGAGAATACCAAATGAGGTCAAAGAAGACTCGGGAAGATTATGAGTCAAGAGGACTAAGAGGGAGGACTGGGGACTGTGACTTCTAACGACCTAGGTTTGCACTGTATTGCTTCGACCTGCTGCTTTGTAAGTATGCTCCAGTCATCACGTGTGTATCTCGTCTCCCCGTATTAAACCTGCCTGAAGTCTGGGTCTCGTCTTCTCCCTCTGTGGCACCCCCACACAGGTCAGGACACGGCCTGGTCAGTCAGAGGTCAACACTGACAGGCACAGGAGCAGACCACCTGGACTGGCAGATTGAAAATAAAGATGGTAAAACTCTGAAGCGAGTGTCCACCATTTCTGGGCTTTTCTACAGGTTCGGGGAGGGTGAATACGCAAGGAAGAAGCCGACTCAGCAGCGCAGGGGGAGGGTGATGCATGTGAAACCACAGAAGTATTTTAAGGTCAGGGTGTAATGAGTGGAGTTGGCGGGGGCGGGCGGGGAGCAGTGGAATCCTGTTTCCATTGGTGAACAGAGATGAGACTTAGAAAGAGGGTGGGAGGTGAATCCTGACTTAACAGTGTCAGGTGTAGGGGCGCCTGGGTGGCTCAGTGGGTTAAAGCCTCTGCCTTTGGCCCAGGTCATGATCTCAGGGTCCTGGGATCGAGCCCTGCATCGGGCTCTCTGCTCAGCAGGAAGCCTGCTTACCCCTCTCCCTCCGCCTGCCTCTCTGCCTGCTTGTGATCTCTCTCTCTCTCTGTCAAATAAATAAATAAAATCTTAAAAAAAAAAAATTGTCAGGTGTATTTCAGGGACCTAAAACACGTGACTCTCCTGCTTAGAAACCTGCAGTGTTTTCCTATTGTCCAAAGTTTTGGTCCCAGGAACTTTTTTTTTTTTTTTTTTTTAAAGATTTTATTCATCTACTTGACAGAGAAAGAGAGACCACAAGTAGGCAGAGAGGCAGGCAGAGAGAGAGATGGGGAAGCAGGCTCCCTCCTGAGCAGAGAGCCCGATGCAGGGCTCGATCCCAGGACCCCAAGATCATGACCTGAGCCGAAGGCAGAGGCCCCAACCCACTGAGCCACCCAGGAGCCCCGGTCCCAGGAACCCTTATCCTATCATTCCACTGCCTACTTCTATTCTGTCTCCATGCCCAATCCCACCTTCCATTTCTCCACAATAAGGACCCATGGGCCACTCTCTCTCATTAACTGCCCCTAACCCCTAGTGGTCTGCAAGAGAGTCATACAGCAGAATTACATGCAGAGGTACAAAAATAGTACACATGGCCCCCTCCAATCTACTGGCTCTTTGGGGGTGGGACAGCAGATGAGCTTTGAAAAGCTCCCCAGTGAGTATGCTACGCAGCTTAGGAAAGGAATCCCTGGCCCGCCTCAAACATCCAATTTGTCCAAGACAGCATCCTTCAGAGAGATCCTTCCTGCTTCTAAGTCAACCCTACACTCCCTCAACTTCTGCTTATTTTCTCCACTTTCATAAAACCCCACTCAATATTCACTTTCTCCAGAAGGACTTTCCTTATTATTCCCACCCAACAGAGAGCTCACTTTCTCTGTTTTCCTTCCTCAAACACCACTGGACTGGTCTAAGAGCCCTGACTTCACTGTGGGTCTTGCTTCCTAGCTGGATGGCCTTGAGCAAGTCCTGACCTCCAGCCTCCAGCCAAACCATAATCACAAGGATGAAGTACGCCTCCCAGGGTTATTCTGAAGTGCCAGTCAGACTGTGTATATAAAATTGCTGAAAATTTTTACAGTAACACTTAGCTTTAAGATAGCGACCCAAGTGAAACACAGATACACCCCTGCTTAGAGGAAATATAGTAAGTAGAAATATAAATGATGGAAATTACATATTAGAGAGCCAACTATATGGGATGGTTTGACAGTAATGTGTGAGAAAGAAATCTGGGATTTTCTGCCGACTGTACATCTGGGATATATTACACCTTCCACAAAAGCTGATTTGATTTTGGGTGCCATTAAAAGAAATAGAGTCTGAACAAGTTGAGGATAATCCCACTTCACTGAGGTCTTAATCAGTAGCATGTTCAGCATCTGAGCAGCACATTTCTAAAAAAGATTTATTTCTTTATTTTGATGGGGGGGGGCAAGTGGAGGTAGGGGCAAAGGGAGAGAATCTTTAAAGCAGACTCCCCGCTGAGTGAGGAGCCCAAGGATCCCACAACCCATGAAAGCACAACCTGGGCTGAAACCAAGAGTCAGACACTCAACCAACTGAGCCACTCAGGAGCCCCATGAGCAGCACGTTTTTAAAAAGACATTAACTCGGGGGTGCCTGGCCAGCTCAGTCAGTACAGCATGTGACTCTTGATCCCAGAGTTGTGAGTTTGAGCCCCACATTGGGTGTAGACGTAACTTAAAAATAAAATCTTTAAAAAAGAAAAAAAGAGGGGTGCCTGGGTGGCTCAGTGGGTTAAAGCCTCTGCCTTCAACCCAGGTCATAATCTCAGGGTCCTGGGATCGAGCCCCGCATCGGGCTCTCTGCTCAGCAGGGAGCCTGCTTCCCCCTCTCTCTGCCTGCCTCTCTGCCCACTTGTGATCTCTCTCTCTCTCTCTGTCAAATAAATAAAATCTTTAAAAAAAAAAGACATTAACGCAAGGAATCAAGCCCAGAAGAATTAACCAAAATGTTTTGGAGATTTAAAACCATATAATGACAATGATGATTGATGACAGTGACATGTAATAAAAGCCAGACACTGTTCCAGAGAAGTAGCCTGAGATGATTAAGGAAGCTTTCCAAGGTCAACAAGTGAGAGGAAGTATGAATCCAGGTCTGCCTTTCTCCAAAGTGCCTGCTTTTTTCATTGACTCATAAGAACCAAGTAAGAAAATGCTGGATACATGGCTGAACCAAGATGAGGTCCATCACATGGAAGATGCATTCTAAGTAGCTCCATAGGGAAGAACAACGACCAGGGGCAGAAGAGGCAGGGAGCCGCCTCTCAAACAGTCAGGGCTGTGTAAATGGAACTGAGCTAACTCAACAAGGAAGTCACTCCCCAGTTCCAGGAATACTGAAGTGGAGGATAGAAAACACCCATCCTGGGACACTGAGGAAACACACATCTGCTAAGAACAGAACCAGTTAACTGCCAACTCCCTTCCAGCTCAGAGAGTCCCCGGGTTTCAGAGACACAGCTGCTCTTGCCAACCAACAAAACCGAAAGAAAATCTCCCGACCTTGTCTGAGATTTTCAGGGTGAAGCTTTTGCTACTCACTAGCAAGTAGTTGGTCGGTATAAAAGTCACTTGACTTTTGTATAAAAGTCGCTTGATATACAGCCCATTTCTGGGAAATTAATAATCCATTTGTTCAACACATATGTATTGGTACCTACCATAAGCCAGGTACTTTTCCAAGGACTAGGGATACAGAGTATATAACAGACAAGGTACCTGCCCTCTTGGGGCTTCTATTCCAGTATGAAAAAATTGTTAACAAACAAGTAAACAAATAAGGTAATTTCAGAATGTGGCAAATGGTTTTTACAACTGGACTAAAATAGGAACATGGGAGAAAGTCTAATGAGAGGTTAAGGGAGTTTAGCAGATTCTCCTGAGTCAGTGATGTTCAGCAGAGAGCTGAATGATGAGAAGTTGCCATACAAAGGCCCATAGGAAGAGCATTCCAGAAACAGGAACTGCTGATGCAAAGGGAGGGAGGAGGGAGAAAACCTTAGCTTCCTAAAGGCTGACAGAAGGCCAGTGTGGGGCTCGAGCAGTGGTCTACAAACTTGGGCAAAAATGAGAATCACGTGGAGAGTTTGCTGAAGCAGATTACTATCTTCCATCCCCACAGTTTCAGAATGAGTAGGTCTGAGATGGGACCCAAGAGCCTGTAGTTCCAACAATCCTAGGTGATACTGATGCTGGTGGCCATGACCACACTTTGAGAACCAGTGGGCTGGAACACAGTGACTTAGGGAGAGAACCATGGAAGATGAGGTCAAGGACCTCAGGGACCAGACAACGCAAATCTTTTAGGCCATAAATAGAAGACTGAATTTATTATTCTAAGAGCTTTGGAAGCCATTCAAGGGTTTTTAAACAAGAGAGCAGAATGGTCTGATTTCCGTCTTAAGTCAATCGCTCGGGTATCTGTGCCCACCACTGATGGGAGATGTTTGTTAGGATCAAGGAGAGAATGCGCATGCCAGAGCTAAGAACCAGACATACCACAGCAAGCAGACAGGGTTTGCATCGGACTGGTAACTCCCTGACAGTGGGGGCTGTTTCTTCTTTCACTAGAATTGGCTGTCCAAGGACCAAATAGCCAAGAGGAAGCCCTTCTAAGTTATTATGCATCTATTTGATAAGCAGATGTCCCTAGAATGTGCTAGAAAATGTTTAACAACGACGGTTCAGTATTGGTTGGGGGGGGTGGCAGAGTGGGTAACAGCAGGGTGGGGGTAGAGAAGCCCTGATTTGTAACACTTGCCAATTTCGGTGGTATATACATCCCCCCAGGGTGGGTTTCTACCAACCTTGAGAATGTGGGTCTGGCAAGTGAGGTTAATAACCAGTTCTTGCAAGCCAGCTCACACACGTCACTGGACGTAGCTCCCGGCACATATGCTCAAGTGGCAGACAGAACACATCCTGTTTGAGAAAATTTTCTCTCTCCCTGGCTACATATAGTACAAGGCTCTGGTACAGGACTTTTGACATAATAAACACTGGCTAAATGTGGCTCGCTGGGCCTGATCCAAGAGGATCCGGGTGGCTGGTTAGATTGTGAGACTTCTCTGAATCCCCTGTAGGATGACAGATGGGTAAACAGAAATATTAGTGCCTGGTTAATGAATAACACAGACAGCAGCCTAGAGCCGCTACCAGGAAACGGGGGCAGAGGGAGCTGGCTCAGCCTGATTTGGGGGCCTGACCAGCAGGAAAGGGGAACCTGGCACTGACTATTTCACTTCCTCTTTCTGGAAAAGATGCTGTTGTGCCCCTTCCTCAGAAATTCTCGTCTGACCACACAGCCAGAGCTCTCCCGTAGTAGGGTTGTGTGTGGTGATCGCTGTGGTCGAAGAAGGCAGGGGTGGGCGGCCTGGAGCATATCTGAAGGAAAACAGACAGCCAAGATCCCAACCACTCCCTTACACTTCCCTGCCTCTTACCTCCAGGTTTTTGTCAGTTCTCCCTTTTTTCAGCTTTCTCTACCTTCTGCGGTTAAATACTTTGGCCTCATTTTTTTTTTTTCATTTTTTTTCTCTAGTCACAGGAAATGAGGACATTTCTCATCTACAAATTGCACATTCGACCAGGAAATTGGGCCAAAGAACTCTAAGTCCTCAGCACTGGCAGTCCAGTAACCCACTTGGCAAAGGTTTTGATGTCTGGTAAGGAAGAAGATGGGAGGTCAGAGAGGGAGGGAGGTGTGGCACGGGCAGCCGTCCACCAGCAGCTTACCCAAGGAGGGGCTGCCCCGAGCTCCAGTAAAATCTCAGGCTCCCTCTCCCCAGACGTTGTCTCCTGCCATCTGGGAGCCCGCACTAGGATCAGCTTCAAGGAGACGGTGTTAGGAAAGTTAATATACTGCTCTCAAATCTAGATGTTTTCAATAAAAAGCCAGTATGCACGTACTGTAGTCTAGTCTCTGAAGCATCACAGCAGATACTACATTGATGGGTGTAAGCATTTGTTAACCCACAAATGTTTACTGAGGCCTACCATGTGTCAGGCCCTCTTCTGGGTGCTAAAAACACAGCAGTGAACAAGGACAAGATTCCTGCTCTCATGCAGCTCACATTCCAGTGGGACAGTGGACAGGAAGACTAATACAAAGACACTCTGAGGCAGTGTTAAGAGCTGTGAAGATACTAAGCCAGAGTCAGCGGTTGAGAATGACCTCGAGAAGAGGAAGAGGTGGCTACTTTTGAATGAACGGCTTGGAAAGTCCTCTCCAAAGTGACATTTGAGTTGCAACCAGAATGCCAAGAAGGAATCACGCATGCCGAGCACTGGTGTGGCAGGGTTGGGTGGGGTGGGGTGGGGGGATGAAGAATGCTCCAAGCAAAGGGTTCAATGCAGTGCAAGACTTGAATAAGCTGAACTTGCACAAAGAACACAAAGACCAGGGTGACTGGGGCTTAGTGATGGCTAGAAGAGTGAGCAAGGGTCAGATCACAGGGGTTTTCAAAAGTTTATGATAAGCAGCACAGCAGAGGGGCACGTGGGTGGCTCAGTCAGTTAAACATCTGCCTTCAGCTCAGGTTATAATCTCGGGGTCCTGGGCTGGAGCCCCACATCAGGCTCCCTGCTCAGCGGGGAGCCGGCTTCTCCCTCTCCCCCTGCTTGTGCACTTTCTCTCTGTCAAATAAATAAATAAAATTTTGAAGCAGCAGCAGCAGCAGAGTAGATACCCTCTCTCTACTTAACAACAAGAAATGCTGAGGCCCAGAGATGCAAAGTGTCATGCGTCAACCCTCACAGAGATGGGTTTTCTGACCCCAGCTCTGGGACCCCAGACTCCCTCTCAAAATGAGATACACACGCTCTCTTTCATTCTCTCAATCCATTACCCCACTGCGGCAGAGAAAGGTAGGCAAGACACGCCATCCGTGCCGTGGGCTGTTTTGGGGGAATAGAAAGTTGCAGAGGGAAGGAGAGACTGATTAGCAAGGTTCTGAGGAAAGAAAGGAACCGGAGATGGAACAGACCCCTGAGTGTGAGAGCGGAGACCACCAGAGACCAGCAGGGAGAGCCAGCTTCTAGGACGGAGCCATGGCCGAGGACAGGTGGGATGCCTGGGCTCTGAGGAAGAGGTAGAGGTAACCGAGAGACATCCCATGCTGTCCCCATGTCCGCTGACCTGGAGCAGAAATGGCAGTGTGAGGACAGAATCGTGACACATTGGGGAATCGTGGAAAGCCTCCAATCCAATGATTCTCAACCCGGGCTACACTCCGGAACCACCTGAGGAACTTCTCAAAATGCCAGTGCATTTGGGTGTACTATTCAGTTCAAACTCCCCAGGTGCTCAGGAAGCTCAGAGGGTCACACATCACTGTATCCAGCCCTGATGTTCTGCTGGACCAGCCCGGGGGCTTTCCAGGAAGGCAGCAGGGCATGGTGACGGGGTCTGAATTCAGGCTTACGCTGTGCACCTCAGCTCCTCTGAGCTATAGTTTTCTAACTGAGAAAAGGGGGGCTCATAAGTCATTACACTATTGTGAGGACCGAATGAGTTCAATGCTGTAGGTACAAATTAGTTCAAACAGTGTCTGTCAGATGTTCGCACAGTAGATGTTCACACAAGTTTATGCGGCAATCTTTTTAAAAGATTAAGGCCATGTTTCTTCAGAGAAGGATGCTTCTGCCTCCAAACGCTTCTCCTGCCTCTCAGAATCAATCTCCAACCTTCCCCGCGGCTAGCAAGGCCCTGCGGGTCTGATACTCATGCATCTGCCCAAGCTCTTCTCCCTTTTCCATACCCCCTCCCTCCTACTTCATCTTTCTGGCCTCCCAGCCTGCAGGGATGTTCCCTTTTCCTGGGGTCCCTTTCCCCGAGTTCTCACAGTGGCAGAGTCTTCATCTTTCAGGCTGCCTGTGACTTATATTTCATTTACTCGCTGGATTTTTTCCTCAACCCACTCCAAAGGTGCCTCCCTCTGATACCCTCACTCACATTACCCCGAGTTACTGATTTTACTGCCTTTACCACAATCTGAGATCATCTGTTTTTGTCTTACCTGTTATTTTCATGAAAGACACATGTGCACATACTTTTATGAGTCAAATGGTTTGCTAGGAAAAATGGCATCCCTCACCCTCTCGCCCCACCCAGGACATTTACCCCTTCCTGGAGGCAAGGGCTTTCACCTCTTTTCAGCTAATGACCTATCCTTCATGTCTCTAAGAAAGACTTGCTTACATTACTATACATCTTAATTTTTTCATATCAGGTTTTATCTGTTCACTTCCCCTGATGGCAGATGAGATTTAGCACCTTTCAGCACATGCACCTTTCCACTCGGTATCCCAATTACATCATAACTGTGTTAGAACAGGGCACCTGGGTGACTCCGTCAGTTAAGTGTCCAACTCCTGATTTCAGATCAGGTCATGATCTTAGGGTCATGAGATCAAGCCCTACATAGGGTTCCAGGCAAAGTCTGCTTGTTCCTTTCCCTCTGTTCCTCCCCCCACCCGTGCCCACCGCCCGTCGCCCCCCCTGCACAGTCACACGCTCTCAAATAAATAAATAAATTCTTTAAAAATAAATAACAACAACAAAGTAACAACAAAGTGTCAGAATATTCAATGCTTAAATGATTGTGACATCATAAATAGTGGAGCTCTACAGGATACTCTGATTACTCTTCAACCCCACACAACTTTTTCCCATCCCCTAGAATTAATAATTACCTTATTTTTCATTTGCTTACTTTTCTACATGCATATCACTAATTCTACCCAAACTCTTTGCCAATACCTTCAGAAGTATTAGCAAGGTATGGATTTTATTTTCCTCAAGAAATCTCTTCTAGAACTTTCTGACCTGCTCCCATGTGGACTGGTGGCCGTTTATGCCAAATATACAGCTGGCCCCTGGTTGCTCTTGGGGAGGCTTTTTGCTTCTCTGCTCTTCTTTCTCTTCCTTGGTTCATGCTCTCTAACAGCTTCTTTAGAAAGTAAATGTTTAAGGGCTCTGCATGTCAGAAATTATTCTACCTTCATGCTTAATTGGTAAGGGCTACATGTGGAAATCTAGATTGGAAATATTTTTGTTCAGAATTTTCGAGGCATCACAATACTGCCTTCTAGCTTCTGGTCCTATGGACAATTCCCAAAACACTTTTGATTCCTTGTTTATGATCTTTTTCTCATTGGAAACCTATAGGCACGTTATGTTTCTCACAAGTATTTTAAAAGTTCATCCCTTTGTGGTAGGCATTCAGTGGGCTCTTTCCATCTGCAAAAAAAATATCCTTCAGTTCGGAGAATTTCTATTAATACATGTGATTATTTCCTTGCTTTCAATTTTCTCTCTTCTCTCTTTCTGGAAGACTCATAATTTGGGGCATATTGGACCTCCTAGGCTGGTCTGCTAATTTTCCCTTCTCTCCTATTTTCCAGCTCCCCACTTTTTTATAGACAGAGAGAGTGTGTGTGTGTGAGGGGGTTGCAAAGGGAGAGAGAGACTCTCCCTCTCAGGCAGACTCCCTGCTGAGCATGGAGCCCACTGTAGGACTTGATCTCATGACCCTGAGATCATCACCTGAGCCAAAATGAAGAGTCAGACACTTAACCAATGGAGCCACCTAGGAGAAAAAAAGAAAGAAAGAAAAGGAACGGAAGAAGCCAATATGGTAAAATCTCAATGTCTGTTTTATCCAGGTAATGGATAAATTAAGTTCTACTGTGCTATTCCCTTTACTTTTGATCATGTTTGAAAATAGTCAAAGTAACAATGTGGTTGTTGACAGGATTCAGTTCCTTGAAGGCTATTAAACTATTAAACTGAAGGCCTCAGTTCCTCACTGGCTGTGGGCTGGAGGCCTCCCTCGGTTCCATATCACGTGGGCCTCTCCACCAAGTTGACTTCTACCATAGCAAATAACCAAGGAAGCAAGAGTGGACAAGACAGAAAACAGCCTTCTTATAAAACTAATCTTTAACATGATCTTCCACCATTCTTGCTCAGCCTTTTCTAAAAGGGAAAGAGAATTACACAAGAGTGTGAATATTAGAAGGTGAGATCACTGGGGCCATCTTGGAGGCTGCCTTCCATAGATACAAAATAATGAATGAAAGCTATGAGCACATGAATTGGGCTTCACCATAGGGTGATTTTGCTGGGTCATCTACTTGGAGAACTTCCAACATCAACACTTAGAGTTTTTCTTCTTGAGCTCATCAAATTTCCCAGAAAAACAAACAAACTAACAAATGAGTCTTCTAATTTCCTGCCTGGAGGATGAAATTTTGAACTACCAGTCAGTTAGGAGCCAAATGGAGAAGAGGGCTGGGGGGTGTCAACATCTAGCATTCCATTAATCTCCTTTTTACATGCTAATCCCTCTTCATATTATGTCTGGTGTTCCATGTTCCAAAGACCCTCTGTGTTATCCTCTCCAGAGAATAAAATGTAGGTCTTTTCCTGGGTAAGGGAAACTGAGGAAGAGATCTGGGAATTTTTTTAAAATAAATTTTCAACCAATCTTCCTTATGTTAGTTTGCCTTCACCTGTTTTCAAAGGTACCTGTTGCCATCCATTCATGAGCTTTATGTGGACTGTGCAGTAAAAATTTGGTTGAGTCCTGGCTTTTTCTACGATTGGCTTAGGATTCCAATTCCATGAGTCTATTAAGTCGGTTTCCACTTACCACTCATTCATTTGCTTTCCAATTTCCAAACTTTTGTTGGTATTGCACCCTGTATTGTTTTCCCCAACCTTGCGGCTTTATGACCTTTCTAAAAGATCTCTTTACTGTCATTGTAACATGATTTCAGAAGGGAGCCAAAGGACATGGATGTGTTCAATCCACCATCATCAGCCTTGAGTATGGCTGATCTTCTTTATTATTCTTCTTTATTATTATTTATCTACTTGTTTGTCTGTCTCCCCTCTTGAATTTAAGTTCCAGGATACCTTGTCTATTTCATTCACCTCTGCATCCCAAGAACCATTCCTAACACAGGTAGGTGTTCAACAAATGACTGAACCAATTTGCCGAAGACGGAATCCTGCCACTCTCTATCAAAAAGTTAGTAGCAGACGACCCAGGGCTCCTGCCTTCCATCCAGTGCCCTTTCTGCCACAGCATGTGTGGGATGTAGGTAATTTTGGTAACTAATGGTACCTAACAGGTTATAAAGTGCTTTACATGTTATAAAGTGGTTTCAGAATGTTATCTCACTTGATCCTGACAATAGCCCAAAAGCCAGATAGGAAAAGGATTATTACTGGCCCTAATATAGTTATGATCCTTGCCAAGAGCTACCCTATGTCAAAGAAATCACCAACCTTGTTCCTGACCTTTCACCTCATGCCTGTTGCCATTTGTTTGGCCTCTCCCATAACTGCCTCTGCAAATGGAACTTTGAAGGCTTGTCATCTCTCAAGGAAATGGTCCTCAAGGACCTCAGCTCTCTCATAAAGAAGGAAACAGTTACACACATGGGTAAATAATACAAGGGACTTTGGGCAAAAAGAATGTCCGAGTTTTGTGACATGGTTGGAGCAGAAAAAAAAGAAAAGTGGGACTCTCCATTTTAGTAGAGCATAGAGAAGAGGTTGGTCCTGGGAGGGTGCTTAGATCTTGAAAGGAGAAGAAATAAGTCCCAGAATTAATAAGCAGAATATGTATGGAGAGGGGGATGGAAATAACCATCTACCATATGGACTCCAGCGGATTCCAGGGAACCAGCGGACTCCCTTTAAAAAAAAAGCAATGACAAACTATAATGTAATCGTAAAGCCATTAAAAAACACTAGAGACAGCAGGTCCTGTAAAACAATGACATGAAGATCTTGGGTTCTAAGACTAGCTTGGATTCTGGAGAAACTGAACTGTCTGAGGACCCCCAGGGAAAAGTGAAAGCAGGGTACAGGGCCCCTTGAGGGAAACAAGATGCAACCTCTGAAGTCACACTAAATCCCGAGGGCAGAGGTCACCAAGGTAAAAGGTTATAAAGAACCCCACACTTTCCCTGTTGTCCTCTCTTGGAATCTGCCTGCCACCTCCTGGGTAGATAAGGTTATTACCTGCCTCCAGAGCCTGGGAGGCCCAGGCAGCACAGAGGGCGTGGCTCCTGTTACTCACATACAGCCATGGAATCTCTCAGAGGGGTGAGGAATTGGAAGCCTGAAACGAATCAAGTCTTGGAGTGGAAAGAGGTTCAAGACATCTTATTAAGCTACATGAGCAGTTGCAGAAGGGTATAAAGAAAACAGTGTTATCTATAATCTTAAAATAAATACACAGGTATACCTCAGAGCTGTTTTGGCCTTGGTTCTAGACCACTGCAATAAAGGAAGTCAAATAAATTTTTTGGCTTCCTGGTGCATATAAAAAGAATACTGTAGCTTATTAAGTGTGCAGTAGCATTATGTCTAAAAAAAAAAACAGCAGCAATGTATCTTTAATATCTTCATTAAAAAATACTGCATTGTTAACTAATGCTAACCATCATGTGAGCTTCCAGTGAGTCATAATCACTAACCACAGATCACCATAACAAATATAATTATGATGAAAAAGTTAACGAACCATGAGAGACTATGGACCCTGGGAAACAAACTGAGGGTTTCAAAGGGGAGGGGCGGAAGGGATGGGGTTAACAAGGTGATAGGTACTAAGGACGGCCGGTGTTGTGATGAGCACTGGGTGTTATACACAACTCATGAATCACTGAACACTATATCAAAAACTAATGATGTACTTATACAGTAGCTAACGGAACATGATAAAAAAAAAAGAAAAAGATAGAAAGTTAGATCATTGCAAGAATGATCAAAATGTGGCACAGAGATACGAAGTGAGCAAATGCTGTTGGAAAAATGGCACCATTTTTCCAACAGCATTGGATCTACTTGACACAAGGTTGCCGTAAACCTTCAATGTGTAGAAATAAATGCAGTTTATCTCCACGAGGCAATAAAAAAACAAAGCACAGATGAAGTATATGCCTGTACAGAGTAACAGCAGCTACGTGTTCAGAGACCTTCGTCCATGTGGACAGTGCTAATCCTTCTGCACACACCATCCGGCTACTCCTTACCAAAGTCAACCCCAGGACTGCCTGACTTTTCCACTTACAGAAAGGGAAATTGAGACTGAAGAGTGAACATTAAATCACTTGCCCAATATCTCACAGCAACTAAGTGGCAGGGGAGGACTAGAATCTGGGCCTGTGTGACTCAGGAATCTGAACTCTCAGCCATTATCTTATCCCACCTCCTCAAACAGAGCGTGACCGTACACACATATGCGTGTGTATGTGGAATTCTGAAAGGCTCTGCAACAGTCAACAGTGGTTAGTTAAAGAGTTAGGGGAAGGGGAAGTAGGTCAACTTGCATCTGCTACTTAACATAATTCTGTACTGTTTATATTTTTTCAGTGGACAGGCATTATTTTGCGATAAAAATACAAAGACTTATTTTAAGTAATAATTCTGCTCCCCAAATACACACAGAGAAGACAACTCAAATTAGTTTAGCATTTAAGCCCTGTTTACTGAGCAATTATTATGTCCTACTCTGAGCACTAAGGACTCCACATGTAAGACCACACTAAATTATCACAACTGTGTCTGCAAGGAGAGTATTATCATTCACCCCCTTTACAGTAAAGGAACCTGAGGCACAAGCATGTGAATTGACCTCACCGAGGACACATAACAATGCAGGGACTCATCTAAGATGTGACTGGTTTCAGAGCCCATGCTTTTACCTACTAAGTATACTAGTAGTGCAGGAACCATCACGATGAAAATAGTAACAGTTTAAGTGCTTACCGTGGGCCAGACCCATGTTCTTCATGCATAATGTCATCAAATCTCCATGGCAGGGCGCCTGGGTGGCGCAGTTGGGTAGGCGGCTGACTTGGTTTCGGCTCAGGTCATGATCTCAGAGTCCTGAGATCAAGCCCTGAGTTGGGCTCCATGCTTAGCTTGGAGTCTGCTTAGGAGTCTCTCTCCCTCTTCCTCTGCCCCTTCCCAACTCTCTTTCTCTCTCTCTCAAATAAATAAACCTTAAAAAAATCTCCATGGCAATCCCCATTTTATAGATGAGGAAACTGAGGCTCAACAGAGAGGCAGCCACCTATTTGCCCATGGTCACCCAGCAGAATTGGGACTAGAATGCACATCACTGTACACGTATCCACCAAGAAAAGAGACAGAGCTAAAATAAAACAAAAGCACTTAGGGGTGCCTGGGTGGCTCAGTCAGTTAAGCGTCCACCTCTTGATTTCCACTTAGGCCATGATCTCAGGGTCGGGAGACGGAGACCCACATCAGGCTCCACGTTCAGTGGAGAGTCTGCTTGGGATTCTCTCTCTCCCTCTCCCCCTCCCCCACCTCATGTACATGCATGTGCACACACTCTCTCTCTCTCTGAAATGAACAAAAAAAAAACAAAACAACAACAACAAAAAAGCACTTATTTCCAATTCAGAGAGCACAGATTTGGGTAGCAACCAAAATTGTGCCCCTCCCCAGGGAACAAAAGTCAAGAGTTTTTAAAGACAAAAGGGAATGCTTGTATATATTGTTTACAACAAATTTTGATTGGTGTTGGTGACAAAAAACTAGTCTTAACTGAATATAATTGGTTGCTAAGGCTATCATTAAGCAAAGCCTCTTACTGTTGGAGGTGTTTAGGCTGAGTCCCTGCAATATTTGCTGTTTGACCCAATTCAAAAGTTCATGGGTTTCACCAGCGGAAGTGCATAAAGCCCATCCATTTAATGGCTTCCCAGATCCATCTTAACACCCCTTGACATAAGTGATCCCATGTCATTTCATCTTTCACACATGACACTGGCATCTACCCAGTTGTTCAGGCCCAAAACTCAGTAGTTATCCTTGACTCCTTCTTCTACTTCCTTTCCCTCCTCATGTCTAATCCACTACCTCCAGCTAGTTCTATCTGCCAAGGTACATGCTCACTTCTCACTATTCAGTTACTTCAGCCCCAGTGGAAGCTACGACCAACTCTCATCTGGGCCACTGTGAAGGCTCCCCACTGATCTCCCGGCTTCCATTCCTTCCTCTTGGCCCCTATCCCATTTACTCTCTATACTGTAGTCAATGTGGTCTTTTTCAAACCTCTTGCTAAATATCCTCTCGTGCAGCCTTTCTCAGGGTCTTAGGAGAGAATTAAGCCCTCCAGAGAATGGTATGAGTGATTGTTTCCTCAATTTTCCTAAGGATGACACTAGCTAATAGCTTTTTCTCTCTAATACAATAGATGACCTACTTCGTGGCACGTAATGGATGCCTCAGAGTGTCAGGGCTTGATTCTTTGCAAGAACTGGGTGGAGAAGGCTGCAAAAGTTTCCTGTCCTGTTTCAAATACCAATGGCTAGAGCCTACTGGGCCCTGGTGACCTACACATTCCCACCTCTGCAGGCTCATTCCTACTACTTTTTTCCTGCAAACAAGAGCTGTTTTCCATTTCTCAGTTACAGAACCCTCATTACTGCTTCAGGGCTTTTGAGACTCTGTTCCTTGGCCTGGAGCTCCTGTGCCTCAGGCCTTCCAGGGCCAGCTCCTTCTGTTAGTCATTCTGGCCTCAGCTCATTTTTCCCAGCTCAGAGAAGCCCTCCCTGATACCTTAAAGAGACACTTGTCAGTCCCAGCTATACCACTGCCATTGTTTTCTTTCTTTCACGGCACTTAATTTATCAAGATCTGAAAGTGCCTTCTTTCTGTATTCACTTACCTATTGTGTGTCTCCCCACTTAGAGCTGAGCGCCACAGGGCAGTTCTGTTTTCCCCACGGCCTCCTCGTAACCACAGCATCCTCATAAACCCGGAAAGCTTTTTCAGAGGGAAGCAATCTGCAAAAAAAAAAAAAAAGTGCTCAGAGAATTTATCAGACATTCATTATGCGCCAGTCACTGGCCTAGGAACTTTGCAATATGTCCTCTCAACCCAGCCCTATCCAATGAAAATATATTGTAAGCTATTTTAAATTTTCTAATGGCCACATTAAAAGAAAAGAAACAGAATTAACATTAACATATTTAATTTAACCTAATACGTTCAAAGTATTAGCACCTCAACCTGTAACACACTTTTAAAAGAGAAAAAAACATTTTTGGTACCCCTCCATCCTTCCTCTCTGCCTTCTGGGTCATGAGCTCTGCGCTGCCTCAAAGTATGGGGACTCGCAGCCTCCCACTTCAGGGGGAACCTGTGAACCTCCATGCCCTTCCCCTCCCCCAAAACGGCGTCTCAGCTTTCCCGCCTTTTTTTTTTTTTTTTTTTTGGTACCTCTTGGGATGCACGCACGCTTCAGGGCCTGTATCCCGAGAAAGAGGGCAGGCAGCCCTCCAGTGAGGCCTGAAGATGCCCTCCTGTGGCAGACGCTAAACCCAGACTGGTGTGATACCGGGCCAGTGGCGAGCTCCGAGGCCAACATCCCTTTTAACCAGAAATGGGCGAGAAAGCGTCAGAGCAGGGATGCCAGAGCCAGGGAGCATGCGCAGATTAGCTCCAACCGGAAGTGCGCGGGGAAAGAAAGGAAGCGCCCAGCTTCTTGTCAGGAGCGGGTGTTGCTCCTGACAAGAAGCGGATGGGCCGGGATGGCAAAGCTGGAGGCCCCGGGCCAAGGAGCAGGGCGAGTGGAGGAGAAAGTAGTGGCGGTGTCCGAGGCCGAGTTGAAACCGGAAATTGACTTCTCCACAGCGGATAAAAGAGCTGTAAGTTTGGGCCTCAAGGGGAGGGTTTATTCCGGGGGTGGGGGGGTGGGGGGTCTTTGCGGGGGGAGGGAGCTGGA
>CM052803.1:12649877-12675007 GCA_028533885.1 Nasua narica | reverse complement strand
CCCCCCCCCCCCCCCCCCCCCGCAACGTGGTGGTTAGATCTAGATTCCAGAGATTAATTAGTTTTGGGGTTGACTTGTGGCCAGAATACTTCAGAGTGGTAATCCCTCCCTTCCTTTGTATGAGATCTGCAGAGACAGGTCTCCTTGTAAGTCTTTTAGTGTCGGTGGATCCATGGGTTCACAGGATGTCAGCCTGAGCCGCCACTCTACAGCTCCTGTCAGCCTCTACTGGGCTGTTTTAGCAATCATTGACACCAGCCTCAGTCCATTATTTTATTAAGTCTTGCAAAAAATGGTAATATTATAATTCTATTATTCCATCTACATTTGTTAGCACTGTAAATCCTTCTATAAAGAAAACTTGTTGGTTTGCCCTGAGGTACATTTATTCAAGAAAGAGAATAAATGCTTGAGCCATTCCCTTTATTTATCAATTCTCAAAATCATGAATTGGTTCCTGGTAGCCTTTGAAGGCTACAACCAAAGAAGTTGTTGTTGATTTATTTTTTAAGTTTTTGTTTAAATTCCAGTTTGGTAACATACAGTGTAGTATTAGTTGCAGGTGTACTAATTCAACACTTCCACGCAACACCCGTGCTTGTCACAAGTACCCTCCTTAATCCCATCACGCATCCCACCCACCTCCCCTCTCACAACCATCAGTGTGTTCTCTATAGCAAAGTCTGTCTCTTGTTTTGCTTCTCTCTTTTTTCCCCTATGGTCATTTGTTTTGTTTCTTAAATTCCACAGATCGATCAAATCATAGTTTTTTACTCCTACCGTGAATGCCTGGCTCAAAAGTTACTTTCCCGGGCGTTCTTACCCTGACTCAAAAGTGATTTCTCCCTTCTGCTGAATTTAAACACATCTTTCCTAGTAGCATCCAGCACTTTCCATCTGTGTACTTCCTTTATCTTCAGCTGGATCATAAGCTCTTAGAAGGCATTTCTAACAGCACTTAACATAATGCCTCAGGCAGTGCTTCTCAAACTTCACTTTGCATCTGAACCATGGGAGGGGGCATGTCTTGTTAAAATGCATCTTCTGATTACTTAGCTCTTGTGTGGGTTGAGAGTCTGAATTTCTCCGGAGCCAGGTAATGTTAATGCTACTGGTCTAAGGCTACATTTAAAAAAAAAAAAATCAATTGGTTAACATATAGGGTATTATTAGTTTCAGAGGTAGAGTTTAATGATTCATCAGTTGCATATAACACCCAGGTTTATTACATCAAGTACCCTCCTTAATGCCCGTCACAGTGTTACCCCATCCTCCCACCTACCTGCCCTCCAGAAACCCTCAGTTTGTTTTCTGGAGTTCCGTATCTCTTATGGTTTGTCTCCTTTGAATTCATCTTATTTTATATTTCCTTCCCTTCCCTTATGTTCATCTGTTTTGTTTCTTAAATTCCACATATGAGGGGCGCCTGGGTGGTTCAGTGGGTTAAGCCTCTGCCTTCAGCTTAGGTCATGATCTCAGGGTCCTGAGATCAAGTCCCTCATCGGGCTCTCTGCTCGGCGGGGAGCCTGCTTCCCCCTCTCTCTCTGCCTGCCTCTCTGCCTACTTGCGATCTTTCTCTGTCAAATAAATAATAATAATAAAAAAATTCTACATATGAGTGGAATCATATAATTTTTGTCTTTCTCTGACTTATTTCTCTAAGCATAATGCCCTCTAGTTCCACCCACATCATTGCAAATGGCAAGATTGCATTCTTTTTGATGGCTGAGTAATATTCCACTGTCTATATCTATATCTATATCTATATCTACATCTGTACACACACACACAGGTACACACCACACATCTTCTTTATCTGTTCATTTGTCAATGGACATCTGGGTTCTTTCCGCAGTTTGGCTATTGTGTACATTGCTGCTATAAACATTGGGGCGCAGGTGCCCCTTCGGATCACTACATTTGTATCTTTGGGGAAGATACCTAATAGTGCAATTGCTGGGTCATAGGGCAGCTATATTTTCAACTTTTTGGGGAACCTCCATACTGTTTCCACAGTGGCTGCACCAGTTTGCATTCCCACCAACAGTGCAAGAGGATTCCCTTTCTCCACATCCTCGCCACCATCTGTTGTTTCCTGAATTGTTAATTCTAGGCATTCTGACTGGTGTGAGGTGGTATCTCATTGTGGTATATACCCCACTAATAAGGGCCACACTTTAAGTAGCGAAGAGGGGTTGCCTGGGTGGCTCAGTTGGTTAAGCATCTGCCTTCGGCTTGGGTCATGATCCCAGGGTCCTGGGATCGAGCCCTGTGTCAGTCTCCCTCCTCAACCAGGAGCCTGCTTCTCCCTCTGCCTGCCACTCCGCTGCTCTCTCTGTCTCTCTTTGTGTCAAATAAATAAATAAATAAATAAAATCTTTAAAAAAAAAATAGCAAAGAGATATGGTGAATGTATGGGAAATTGATTTCATTCATTCAGTAAGAAGTACCCAATCTGGGGTGCCTGAGTGGCCCAGTAAGTTAAGCATTTGCCTTCAGCTCAGGTCATGATCTCAGGGTCCTGGGGTCAAGTCCCACATTCGGCTTCCTGCTCAGTGGGGAGCCTGCTTCTCCCTCTCCCTCTGTCCCCTCACTCATGCTCTCTCTCTCTCACTCTCTATCTCAAATAAATAAATAAAATATTTAATTTTAAAAAAAGTGCCCAATCTGAACCAGTTCATGGGCTGGACCCTGTTACACTTTAAAATGCAAAGTGTTGTTTTGTGTTTATTTGTTTATCTTATTAGAGAGTTTTAATTTTTTAACAAATTCTTTTGAATATGTAAGAGTGCACAAAGTAAAAAAAAAAATTTGGGGAGATGCTTGGGTGGCTCAGTTGCTTAAGCAGCTGCCTTCCGCTCGGGTCATGATCCCAGGGTCCTGGGATCGAGTCCCGCGTCGGGGTCCTTGCTGGGCGGGGAGCCTGCTTCTCCCTCTGCCTCTGCCTGCCACTCTGCCTGCTTGTGTTCTCTCTCTCTCTCTGACAAATAAATAAAATCATTAAAAAAAAATTTTTTTTTTCATAAAACCCAAAAGGACTCACAATGAAAGTACATCAGTCCCCAGAGTGAAAGCTGTTACTTCTTGAGTTTTATTCTAGAGCTATTTTATGCGTGCAAGAACATCTATTTGTACCATCTCTTTTTTTTCAACATATTGTTCACACTGCTCTGCTGCTTCCTTTTTTCATTTTACTATATCTTAGAGATTGTTCCATATCTCAACATATGTCTCTACATCCTGTTTAATGGGTGGCATAGTATCTGCCCAAGATGCATATGTGGCTTGGGTGAAGTATCCAGTGAAGTGTGACTCCGTCCTGACTTCTTCCTCATCCTACACATTTCTCAGGGAATAGGGTATCTTGTCTTCCATTCTTTGAATCCTCTGAATTACGTGGCCCACGTTGGTATATTTCTGTCAGTTTCATTTGATCTAAAGTACATCCATCACTTATTTACACAAACATATCTATACTTCTTTTTTATAAGATTCCACTCTTAATAGACTTAAATTATTGCTTTTCTCTGTAATTCCCTTATCACTCACAAGTTACTCAAAGATATTCTCTTGTTTTAGTAATATATTATTGTGAAATGTTACATACATAAGTGTGTATAAAGCATATCGACAGAATTTAGGACATCCTACCCCATAATATGGTGCCTTGGCATACTGAATATTTCAAGCTGAAGGAATTTGAGAAAACAGGTACAGGAAGGACTCTTTGACCTTCCCCTGAAGCAGGTCCTAAGACCTTCATGTGAGATGTGCCATCTCTATACACTGAGGAAAGGATCGTCTTTATCTCCAGGAGGGAGGACACCTCCTCCCAAGAGGAATTTGAATGAACAGGCCTTGCTGAGTTTCCGCAGTTTACCACACTTAGTTTATATCCCCTTTGTCCTATCACATTTCTCCATGACTTTCCACTCTTTGCCAAACCCAGCACAAAAACACACAGTTTTAACTACTTTTTCAGGTCTTCATTTCCTTACGAAGGCTCCCATGTCATATAAAATTTATATTAAATAAATGTGTATGCCTTTATCTTATTAATCTGTCTTTTGTTACACAGACCTAGCCAAAACCTAGAAGGATAGAAGGAAAAGATATTTTTTTCCTCCACTATGATATATTTAAGGAAAAAAATTAAAACATAAACAGTAGAAGACTTCTGTCACCAACCCTCTCCAGGTGCCCTTCCTCTATCACATGATGGTCTCTCCCCCAAGAGGTAACTATGGTCCCAAATTTTACAGTAATCATTCTCTGGCCTTTTCTCAGTGGTTCTGAAGTTTAAGTGGACCAGAATCATCTAGAGAGCCTGTTAAAATACAGATTGCTGTGCCCCACCTCCAGTTTCTGATTTAATAGATGTGGGGTGGGACCCAAGGATTTGTGTTTCTTATAAATTCCCATATAATTCTGATGCTGCTGTTCTCAGGTCTATAGTTTGAGAACTACTGCTTTATCTCATAGATGCTCCTGACTTGTGTGTGCTAACTCTTGGCCTCCCCTAGAACCTATCCACTCAATACATACATCTTAAGCATCTCCCTACCTTCTTCCTCTACTCTAGTTCCTATCACCAAAATTATGAGCATTCAATCTTTGCTAAATATTTTAATTGATTGTGATACATGAGCACCCTCCTTTTTTTTTTTCCTTTTCTGTCGATGATTCCATTTATAAGTTGCTTCTCATTTGTGTTGTGTGTCTATGATTTTTAGTTAACCAGAGAGAAGGGGTATAAGCGATATGTATATGTCTTATTTGTCTAGTCTGGAAGCTCTTTAGAAGCAGAAGCCAAGTAAAGATTCAGAATATGCCACCCCAAAATACACTGCTATTTGCACATTCGTTATTTTAAGCTGAAGGCAATTGAGAGATAGCAGATGCAGAAAGGGTTCTGTGACCTTGCCCTTTCTACCTAAAAGCAAGTCATAAAATTTTCCTTAAGAAAAGTGCCCTCCCTATACCAGGAAGAGAAGACCGTTCTTATCAGCAGAACCTGGGGGTCAACTCCAGTCTGTACAAACAAACATAATAAAATAACCCTTATCTCCCATTGGTTTCCCCCATGTATGTCTTAATCATTCCCACAGCTTCTTGCCCCCAGTCCAAGCCCCTTTGTCTTGTCAGATCTCCACAATCTGTCATTCATTGTGTAAAAAGGCATATAAGCTTTGGGGCCTAATGGCTCCTTTGAGTCTTCCTTTTCCCTCTGAAGACTCCTGTGTATGTGTAAAAAATATATTAAATAACTTTGTATGCTTTTCTCCTGTTAATCTGTCTTATTATCTCAGTTTAATTCTTAGGCCAACCACAGAATTTCGGAGGGTAGAAGGTACTTTTTGCTTCCCTACACAAGTTTAATTTCCCTTTGTAGTCCACTTCCTCAAGTAAGCTATAGGCCACAATTTGCAAACTCAGCGACTGATAGAGGCCAAAAGGCAATATAAATAAGGGAAACTTACCGAGGGAAATTTTACTGATCTGGAGACCACATCCTGTAAAGAGGGCAGCTGTTACTTGGATTTAAGCCAATCTCAAGTCCATTGCTCTCCAATTTTCCCAGTTTTCAAGAGAAACCAGAAATAATCTCAACTAAGTCAACATTTTAAGTACCCAGAATAGACACAGAGATTCTGTACAGAATAATGTACAGATGGCATCCATTCCATGTTTCAAGCCCTTTGCAATAAATGAATGGATGGATGAATGGATGGATTGGTGAGGGAGTCATTAATGAGTCTGGGTCATTGGGGCAGCTCTCTGGGGGAATGGAGGGAACATGTCATTGTTGAGCACCTACCATATGCCCAGCCCTGTGCAGGAGCTTTACATACCTTATCTCTTTTGACTCTCATAACAACACCACAGGGTAGTTATTATCATTCTTGTTTATTTCCACACTCCTTGCACAGATAAAGAAGTGGAGGTTTAGAAAGGCCCAGGATCACATCACTAGTTTTCTTTATTTATAACCTACCTAATTCTTAAAAAAGGATTTTAGATCATATGATTTAGATCCTATGATTTCAGCTGCCTTGTGAGCCTTGGATTCCAGATAGCTTTCTTATACCAAATTGCCCCCACCAGGGGAATCAGGTTCTCAGAAGGCGGGAGGGGAAGGTACCAGTAGTTCGGGGAGCAGGTCTGATTCCTTGAAGATCTTAGTAAACAACTCGCAGCATTGTGCTCCTTAAGTACGTCAGCCAGTACCGAGGAACTAAGACACACAGGATCTCTTGCCATCTTGATAAGCAAACCCTCCACACTTCCTCCTACGTCACTGCTTACTACCCTCTCAGAATTCAAGATTTCTGTCTACCAGCCTTGGAGCCTACTTCATCCTAATTCCCTTCTAGAGCCCAGTGGAATAAGGACAGACACAGATACAGGAGCTGGCAGGTTGGAAAACATTTTATTGGTGTTACTGAGCCCAGAGAGGGTGCTTATAGAATGGTGACCAGAGCCCACACTAGCCCCTCTTCCAGTAGGAGTCAGCAGTGCTTGGTCTTGAAGGGAACAGTCACTGGGCATCAGGAGTTGCACTCCTCAGACCCTTCAGCTGGAGGGAGAGAGGGTCTGGTCAGACTGGGGACTCCAGGACAGCATGGGGCAGAGAGGGAAAGGAATCCCCGCCTTGCTCTGAGTTCTCATTCTCTAAATATAGTAGCTGAGACTTCCCTTAGCTCTAGTGAGAGGACTGCGTAGCCTCTGTTACCCATCCTCACCCTTCCTCCCACATCATTGGCTCCTTCCCTCCCTGCCAACCTCTGTCCTACTGCACATCGCCTCTTACCTTAGGAAAGGCATCCCAGTTGAGGAAAGGAAGTTTCCTTTTGATAGACTAAAAGAGAAAAAAAGAACAAGAGTGATGTGCTATGGATTAGTGAATGAGCTCTCCGTAGTGGCGATGGTGTTAGCATTTACAATTACAGGAAGAACTGATATTTCCCGAGCCCTTTCTCTGTGTCTGCCTTATACTAGCTGCTCCGTAGGCACGCTTTCATTTGGTCTGTACTGCTACCTTCTGAGGTGGGTACCGTCAAGCCCACGTCAGAGATGAGGCAACTGACTGAGGCTCCGAGGCAGTTGTGTGAGGACACATAGAGAGTACTTGCAGAGACATGTGACGCAGGCTCCAATGCCCACGCTGTCACTGACTTCGCCTTCTAAGTGTGAGTAAGACACCCAACTTGGGAACTCAGTTTCTTCATAGACGATAAAGGGACTCAAATAAACTCCTGTCTGGTTAACTTCTGCCTTTTCTGGAATTGTCTTTGTGGCTCTACTCCCCCACTGCCGCGTTAGGAAAATAGGTGTGGCCATGTCAGTGTCCTGAAGGAACTTTCTTCTGTCAAGCAGGGCAGTTACTACCTCCTAGAACTCAGGAAAGAACCGAAAGGGCTAGCTAGAATTGACCCTATGCTGGAGAGACTGCAGTTAAGGAGAAGAAGGGGTGCCCACACACTTACCTCAAAGAGGGCATGCCAGTTCAGGAATTCATCGGGCTTAAAAGCCTGTGGAAACAGGGAGACAAGAAGAGGATCAGTGCCGGGGAGGAGAGAGCTCAGCCCCCAGCCCCCCGGAAAAGGTGAGGGGTCCATGGCAGCTTTGCAAGCTGTCTACTAAGGTGGTGGTCTCCTTTATGGTGTGGATGTTGGGGTGGGGGCAGCACTGGAGGATGGTACTCACAGAGCGCAACTTGTCGATGTTCAGGAAGTTAGCGTTAAAGGCCTGGGCAAAAACACGAGGTGATAAGAAAGTGGCAAAGGAGCACAGAAAGGGCCCAGACTGAGGTTGGATTGTGGGAAAACGGGGTGTTTACCTCAGGGCCTGCCGCATAATTACCAATGGTGGTTTCTTCCTGGAAAGTGAAGGGGAGAAAACCAAAAGATCACATAATGGCAAGTCCTT
The DNA here is from genome assembly GCA_028533885.1 of Nasua narica. NCBI lineage: Eukaryota > Metazoa > Chordata > Mammalia > Carnivora > Procyonidae > Nasua > Nasua narica. The sequence continues at coordinate 12,667,078 of CM052803.1, read as the reverse complement.
ATCCCCAAACCCTCTCTGCCAGCCCTGCCTTCCTCCAGAGGCCAGTCCCCAAGATTGTAGCCCGTTCCCCATCATGGGGCCTCAGATAGCCTGCTGTGTTCCAGCGAGACAGACGGTTGACAGCAAGGCGAAGAGGAGGGATGTGGAGTATGTGTGTGAGAGGAAGACACACGAAGAGGAGTGGCCTGTGTGAGACAGAGAAGCTAGAAGCCCAGGCCTGCATCCATGGGGGCAGCAGGTGCAAGGGGTGGAGAAGAGAGGATTCCTCCCAAGAAAATCAGGCTAGTGTTGCTGTGCAGTTGACTTGGGGTGTTCTTGAGACTCCTCCGCTTAGCGCATAGAGCTGGGGGGGGGGGGCGGAGATTGGCATGCAGGTAAGAGCCAAGCTGCTGAGGTGCCCTGCCTGCCTTTAACTGAGTGAGGTTGGCTGGCTTTGCGACTTTATTGCCACCAAAATCAGAGTCACCATTTCCCTCCCCCACATAGTCACTGCCCTGGACCTCAGTGCACCCCATCTTGTCCCTCTCCCTGCGTTAGTTGCCTGGCTTCATTGTCTCTTATTTCTTCCTGTCCACAACAGAGGTCACAAATGGGTATCCTATAGGCTGGACCCAAATGTTTAGCTTTCATGGTAGTTTGGCTTGTTTTTTAGTTTGAATAAAACATTTTTAACTAGTAAGAATACATAAATCAGATTTCTGGTTTCTCCCCAAAATTTAAACACTCTGGCCACACTGGGTACATTTTCCTTCTTAGCAGCAGTCAGATGTTATACAGACTGTCCCTTTTTAGATGAGGCTGGTTCGCTCCACCAGCCCTCCTGCTCATTGACTTCACTTGCTTGGATCCCAAGCAATTGTGTATGTGACTCCATCTCAGAGTTTTAAATCTAGCATTTAAATCTAGCACTCTCCCCCAACCTTGGGAGTAGATGGGGAGAGAGGAGCCTCCAGCTTCCTGACTGGAGACTGCCTCCTAAGGATACTTGCTATGGCCTAGGCTCCAGAGACAGTAGGGAACTGCCAGTCATCTGGAAGCCATTTCCTGGGAGACAGACGAAACACAGGTGAAGCTGAGCCCAGATGAGGATCTCAGCCCATGTCGTCTCCTCCCAGGACTCAGTTGCCTAGCCTCCGCCTATACTCTCACCAGCCTTTCCAGAAATAAAGCACCTCCGTCCACATGTCTTTCTGGGAGTGCTTTGTCTCCTTCCTCCTCTCTTCCCTTCCTCGGAGCCCCTGCTTTTCGTTCAGCCTCTGATAATCTCCAAAAATAGGAGCCACGTATCCAGTAATGCATTGAAGGTAAAGAAATAGAGGACTCCGCGAGGTAATAGGTAAGAGAAAAAGAATCCAGGTGACGTGCTCACCTCAGAACTACCCAGGGAAGCCCCCTGAGCAGAGTGGAGCGCCAGAAGAGAAAGAAGAACCACAGCAGGAAGAACTGGGATCTTCATGGTGTCAAGTTTGGGGTGCTCTGAGGCGGGGCCTCACCACTTGCCCTTTATATTCCCAGGGAGGTGGATGTGAGCAGAAACGGGGTCCCCACCCCACTGACTCACCCCCAGATCCCATCGCCCACCCCCAGGGCTCTGGGAAGGGGAGGTGTAGACTGTTCCCCACTTACCTTGGATTTCTCAATTCACATTCTGCCCCAGGCGCTAGGAAGATGAGATGGCAATGGAGTGCTTCATGCCAATGGAGCTGGGATGGAGACAGGTTGAACCTGTCCCTCCAAAGGGTTGGCAGTGGCACCCAAGCAACCTCTCCTTTTGCCTTTGTCTCTTTCCCTTATATCCTTCATTCTGCTCTTAATTTGGGCTTTTTCCCACCCTACCCAATTCTGTATAAACTTCTTAGACTGGCATTGAAGGCTTTCCATGCTCTGGCCTCGACCTGCCTTTCTGACTTTTTCTACTCCTATGCACATGACCCTGCTTTCTGGCCAAACTGGACTCCCTACCACATAAACCCTTCTTGGTCCTCCAAGCATCTTCCCATGCTCTTGCTTATTCCTAAAATGCTCTTCTGTCATCTCCTGTTTTCAGAACCCAACATCCATCTTAGATGAAGCTTCCGTGATTTTTCCCATCATCCCTTACCACCCCACATTCCCTATACCCTTCCCTTCTTGGAATTGCCATAGCAATTCACTTGTTTATCTCTGGCATTGTACCTGGGGTGACTTATGCTCTTATTTGTCTCTTAGAATATTAAGTTCCTTGAAGCCGAGACCTTTATCTTAATCACCTTTATATGCCCCTACACCTTGCCTTAGACAGAGTACAGGCGGAGCCAGCATTTGTTATATTGGATAAGTTAGGGTTTGAACTTCCTTCCACCAAGTTGTACACTTTCCTCCTTTGGGGCTGGCCCCCTCCCGTTTTCCAGCTGCCCGTCTTTTACTCTTGGGTCTTCAGAGAAATGACTCTCTTGAACTACAAAGACAAGGAATAGAGCACGCAGGGGTGGAAGGGGAAACAACACAAAAACGCAGAACAGGTCTTAAAGATGCCCTGTTGGAGATAGGATCTAGGTCCTGAACTTTGAGTGCCTTCTCCATGTCATGGAGTTTATCCCACCCCCTGCCCCACCCCCCAACTTGGGAGTTGTATCACCTCAAAGTGACAAAATAGTCTGATCAAGCCACCTTCTCTACTATGAGTTTCAGGTGGCCCAGCCGGTTCCTGGCGTCATAGGGAGGGGCTGGGACGTAGACTGGCGCTGCCAGGACAAAGCAAGACCTTACTTGAGAGCAGACCTCTTTCCCTGACCTAATGCAATGCACACAGGTGGCAGGCCTGGGGTAGAGGGAATCATGAACGATCTTCGGGAACCCCAGAAGTTGGTGCTTCCGTTCAGTTCCCATACTGCCCTCACACCCCACAAGCGGCCCCTGTAGGCTCAGGAAGCCTCCTTTGTCTTTATAATAGCACCTCCCACTTTGCAGAGCTACCGGAGGGGACAGGGCTCAAGGAACACTTACTAACACAAATGGCCAGGTGACGGGCTCTCGCACAGTCGATGCTGCTGGAGGGGACAAGCAACAAAATGCCTGAGGCAGGTGGAGCGCCTCTCAAGAGGTTTTCTGGAGGACACAAGTTTTAAAGTGTAATGTATTCTTACTAATTAACAGTGACTGAAGGAGCTCATTAACCACCATTCTGTCAGCATAGGGTCAACTCCAGGAGCAGAGGGAAAGAGAACGGACAAAGGAGAACTGATACTGTACTGTATAATCACCTCCTCTTAGGCATGCTAATGGGGGAGCACTTTGGCCTGGGGGGCCCAAAGCAATAGATGAGCCAAACACGGTGGTCAATTGTAACCAATTGACTTCCCGGTGTTTTCCTGTCCACCAAACACTAATGCTGCTGATAATGTTGGCCAATGTATTGATATGTTATTATGTGGCAGGCGTTGTGCTAAGTGCTCTAAATGAATGATCTCATTGAAATAGCACAGTGATTCTATGAGGTAGGTACTATAATTATCCACATTCTACAGGCAGGGGAACCACAGCATGCAGAGGTTAAGTAACTCACCCAAGGTCACACAGCCCACATGTGGCAAGGACAGCATGAGAACCCCGGGATTCCAGGGCCCGCACTTGGATTGTGCCTGTGCTGTACTGTGGCATCATGTCCTCCAAAGGATTTCACCAGCCCGTGTAGCACCTTGCATGAGTCAGACCCACGGCCTGAGAGTTGGGAGGCAAGCTGCATTTAGCCCCCATTTATCCTTCTGCTCAGGTGTCCCTCCACAGCATGCCACCTGCATAGCCGTAGGTGGCAGCTCCCAGCATACGATGCATTAATTTCAATGAGTTAACCTGTACCCATTTGGCAGAATGAACACAGAAAATTAAGAGATTAATGGCCCTCCACAAGCATATGCCCCAGAATGAACTTGCTCTTGTCTCAGACTCCAGGTGCCTCTTGAGTAGGAGCACCTTGCTGACCAAGTGTGTGTTTAAAGACTGTCGACCAGTTCTAGTTCTGGCTTTAGAGTTCTGGTGTCTAAAGATAGGTACTTCTGCATAATGCCTCTGAACACGATGCGCACAACTGAAGAAATCCACTCTCATGCTGGAGAGGAGAACTGGCAGTGCTCGACAGCTTTGTTTCCACTTGGTACCTTCCTGATGGATCCTCAAGGGCAGTCTTGGCTTTACAGGATTTATGCTAAAAGTGCTAACTTTAGAATGTAGCATTTCTGCTCTGCCTCAGTGGATTTGTGTTTCCTGAGTGCCCAGTCCCATGGTTGTGCAAGTGGGGGAAGAAAAGGAGAGGGGATTCTCGCTGTCCCAGCAGTTTGGGTGATAGGTGGCAGGAGAATCACTGGATTTCAGCAATGCTTTGGCTGCATCACATAGGGTTAATAGTGTCAGGCAGAGTCACACAGCCTGGCTCTGCATCAGCCCATCTCCAAGTCCAGTTGATCTTCTAGTTCCTTCTCTGAGACTACCAGTAAACCCCTGTTTTCCCACAGGCCTGCCCCGACCCCACCCCATATCTGCCAGAACTTGAGTGTGGGTAGGAGGCAAGGCCCAGCCCTGATTGCTACATTGCAGACACACCTAGGAAGTGGGAGCCAGCCTCCTGGGTTCAGAGAGGGAATGTGGGATTTGAAGGGATGCACACTGGGCCCTTGGGACCTTGGTGAACACCTAGGTGAAAAGCCTAAAATCTTTGAAGAGAAAAGGAGCTGGGGTGTGGGGTATTCGGAGGCAGAATTCGGGACATCCTTGTCCCTTCCTTTCCTGTGCCTCTGCCAATGTTATTATCACACCCAAAAAAGCAGCCACGTTGTCCAACAGGTCTGGTTTCTTCCTTTGCCACCCACTTTTTGTCCCTGTGTACCCTTTGCTTATTAAAATTCTCCCAGGAAGACTTCCTGGATCAATCCCACTGAATTCTGATCCCTCCTCCCATTCTCTCATTCACAAATATGGAGCAGCCACTTTGGCTCTTGGCGCTGGGAATTCAAGATAGATAAGGTACCTGTCCTGTGTAACTTAAGTTCCAGTGGAGAAGACAGATCATAGTCTAATTAAAAAAAAAAAAAATTAGGGAACAAGATAACTTCAAAGAATGACAAGTTCTGGGGAGAATAAAACAGATGCAATGTGATTGCAATCAGGTAGGTATCCTTGGTTCCACTGGCTGGGTGGGGGGACATTTGAATGTAGACTGAAAGTTAAATCTCCAGTCTTCTGAAGACCTTGAGTTGTGGGGACAGGTAGCAGCAGTGTTCTTGAGAGCTTCTCCCAATGGGTCTGGGTTGACAGGGAGGAGGGAAGCCGGAGCCATATCATCCCCAAGCGACAGTGAGGAGTTGGGATTTCATTCTAGGGTTACTAAAAAACTTATGGAGAATTCCTGAGTGGCATGGGAGAATGGATTTTAGGGAAAAATGAAAGTCAGAGGCAGCTTCAGAGGTCCAGGAAGGAGAAAGGGACATCCTACCCTTTTATTAGAGAGCGCTTTCCACCAAAGGGCCTTTACCTGCATCAAGGGGCACTTTGAACTTTAAAGGGCTGCTTTGAGCCCTTTGGACCAGGAATACCCTGAGAGTCTAGAACCATGTTGACCATCTCAGCTTCTCCCTCCTCAGGGACTGGCTGCAGGATACCCGAGTTCCAGCTCTTTCTGATTCATCACCCACACTCCTGGAAGCCAAGCTGTCAGTCAGCCAAAGAATTGAGCATCTGCCCTGGGAGAGCTGGGTTCTCCTCCCTGTGGCTTCCAGGAGGTACTGCAAGGCCCTCCCTACATAGCTGAAATCCAGGACGAGGACAGGCTCACCCTGGAGATAGTGCAGGTTGGGTTCCAGACCACCACAATAAAGCAAGTACTGCAATAAAGTAAGTCCAATGAATTTTTTAATTTATTTTTTAAAGATTTACTTACTTGCTTTAGATAACGAGAGAAAGCATGAGCGTGGGGAGGGGCAGAATTCTTTCCCTGAGGAAGAAAGAATCCTCAAGCAGACTCCTGGTCAGTGTGGAGCCTATTGTGGGGCTTGATCCCAGGACCCTGACATCATGACCTGAGCCAAAAGCAAGAGTCAGATGCTCAACCAACTGAGCCATCCCGGCTCCCCATCGAGTCAAATGAATCTTTTGGTTTCCCAATGCACATAAAAATTACATTTACAAAAAAAAAAAATTACATTTATACTATACTGTAGTCTAGTAAGTGTGCAATAGCATTATGCCTTAAAAAAAGACAATGTACATGTCTTAATTTTAAAAAACACTTTCTTAGGGGCGCCTGGATGGCTCAGTTGTTAAGTGTCTGCCTTCGGCTTGGGTTATGATCCTGGGGCCCTGGGATCGAGCCCCACATCAGGCTCTCTGCTCAATGGGAAGCCTGCTTCTCCCTCTCCCTCTGCCACTCCCCCTGCTTGTTCTCTCTCTCTCTCTCTCTCTCTCTCTCTCTCAATTAAATAAATTATTTTCTAAAAATATATAAAAAACATTTTATTGCTAAAGAATGCTCACCATCAAGTGAGCTTTCAGCAAAGTGTAATCTTTTTGCTGGTGGAAGGTCTCACCTCAATGTCCATGGCTGCTGACTGATCAGGGTGGTAGTTGCTGAAGGCTAGAGTCACTGTGGCAGTTTCCTAAGATAGACTGAAGTTTGCTGCATAAATTGACTCTTCCTTTCATGAACAGTTTCTCTGTAATATGTGATGCTGTCAGATAGCATTTTACCCACAGTAGAACTTTCTTCAGAACTGGAGTCAGGCCTCTCAAATTCTGTTGCTGCTTTATCAGCTATAAGTCTTTGTCATAGTCTAAATCTTTTGTTGTCATTTCAACAGTCTTCACAGCATCTTCACCGGAAGTAGATTCCATCTCAAGAAACCGCTTTCTGGGGTGCCTGGGTGGCTCAGTGGGTTAAAGCTTCTGCCTTCAGCTCAGGTCACGGTCCCAGCATCCTGGGATCGAGCCCCGCATCGGGCTCTCTGCTCAGTGGGAAGCCTGCTTTCCCCTTTCTGTCTGCCTGCCTCTCTGCCTACTTGTGATCTCTCTCTGTCAAATAAATAAATAAAAATATTTAAAAAAAGAAAAAAAAGAAAGAAACCGCTTTCTTTGCTCATTCATAAGAAGCAGCTCCTCAGCCCTTCAGTTTGATCATGAGATCGCAGCAGTTCAGCCCCATGCTCAGTCTCCCTCCTAATTCGAGTCCTCTTGCTGTTCCCACCACATCTGCAGCGACTTCCTCCACGGAAGTCCTGAACCCCTCAAAGTCATCCACGAGGGTTAGAATCACAGTCTTCCTAACTCCTGTACAAGTTCAAACCAGCTACAACATTCCCTTAAGCCAAAGCCTGATCCAGATCAGGGATCACAGATCACCATAACAGATATAATAATAATGAAGAAGTTTGAAATATTGAGACAATTACCAAAATGTAACACGGAGACATGAAGTGAGCAAATACTATTGGAAAACTGGTTCCAATAGACTTGCTTGATGCAGGGTTGCCACAGACCTTCAGTTCGTAAAAGACATAATATCCACAAAATGCAACAGAGCAAAGCACGATAAAATGAGGTATGTCCACAAAGCAGTAGCCCTAATTTAAGGACAAAAGTGGGGGCACCTGGGTGGTTCAGTCGTTAAGTGTCTGCCTTCCACTCCGGTCATGATCCTAGGGTCCTGGGATCGAGCCCTGAGTCGGGCTCCTGCTCAGCAGGAAGCCTGCTTCTCTCTCTCCCACTCCCCCTTCTTGTGTTCCTTCTCTTGTTGTCTCTCTTTCTGTCAAATAAATAAATAAAATCTTTTAAAAAAAAAAAAGACAAAAGTGAGAGGATGCAGAGCAAAGGAATAGTCCTCATCTTTTTCTCAAATCAAGTTTAATCAAGACAGTTTCCCCAAATCCATTTGGGACCAGGTTCTTTTCATTTATTCATCAACTATTTGAGAACCCCCCCTTTGTCAGGCACTGTGGTCAGTGCTGGGGATGGAGCGATGATGACCAAGGCAGACAGGAGCTGTGTCCTCGGGGAACCTGCAGTCTCAGAGGGAGTCACCTAGGGCTGGCAGCGTGCTTCCTGTCCTCCTTTTTCTTCCTGGGTCCCTACAGGGATGTCGGGGATGAGTGGTGGGGACTCCCTAACTTGGGCACATTATATGGCCTTGATGGGACTTTGACTTAGAGACTCTAAGTGCAGACTCTCCAGGCCTGACTGCAGAGCTGCTCGGCTTGGGATAAGCCTGGGCTCAGCCTGCGCCAAGAACCCCTGCCTGTTTCCTTGGCACAATAATGGAGTAGAAATTTCCGCCACCCTCTCTCTGTCCCAGAGACACAGAGCCACAGCATACGATAAGGCACTGGGCTGGTTATGAACTGCTTGCCCACAACTTCCTAAGCACATAGCCTCATCCACACCTCCGCGTGTTTACAGGGCTGGGGCATGTGCTCTGCTAGCCCTTGGCACCTGTTCTTGCCACCTTCCCGACCCTCTGGGACTGGCCTCCTCTCTTGAAAAGCCTCTTTACTTCCACCTCCTGATGTGAATGACTTCCCCGTTGCCTTTTCAGGCTAGCAGAACACCTCTGAGCACCTCAGCGGGGGCGGGGCATGCCATTCAGATGCAAGCGGGGCCAGGATGGTGTCTTACAATGAAGAAACTGAGGCACGGGGAGATCAGCTAACTACTGCTTGTAAGGACCACCCAGATCATACCTCGCTCAGTCCTCCATTTAGTATACCACTCTCAGCAGGAAGGCAAATTATCTGCCCCTACATCACTTCCATCCTCCCTGATCCAGGCCATCAGCATAACATTAAAGAACACAGCGTGAGAAATCTTAAGGAAACAAGATTCATATTTTATTTCCACAAAGAAACTCAAAAGTAGGAAGCTTCTCCTGAAGAATTGTCACAGTGACTTCAGGTCACAAAATGGAGTAGGTGAAGAAAGTGGCGAGTTTATCTGACGAGGTTACTGGACAAGGAGACCCCACAGTGCAGTTAGAAGAAACGAGGGACAGACAGACCAGGTCCCCAACCTAGAAAAAGCAGGTGTCAGCACCAGGCCAAGCCTGACACAGGGAGAGAGTTGGGGGCAGGGCACAGATGGGCTCCTTGACGGCTGATGTTTAGGGCCTCGGTCCTGATTGGAAGTAATTTTCTAGAAGAAAATAAAAGCATAATGGTAGAATGCGGCTGTTCTTGAACGTGTTGAAATGGGGTTTGCCTTCATTGGCCTCTGCGCTCCCACAGTTTTTTGGTATCCTACCTGTTTCACCTGTGCATCCCCTTACTCTTGCTTCTCCCTGAAACAGATTTTATGGTTCTGCCAAGTTAATCTATTGCCCCTTCCCCACTGGCAACTCACTTCTTCCTGCAGTTCCCCTAGACCCTTCTGTCCCGTCCCTCTCCTCCACCTCCCCTCTGGCTGTGCCTGCACAGCCCCGCCTCTGGCAGGCCTTCTCTCAGTGCTCAGAGCGTGCTTTCCGAATGTCCTCACTCATTTCCTGATGAGTCTTTCTCCACTGGGGTCTCCTTCTCCATGCCTTTAGAGCATCTACCCAAAGCAAAGCGAAGGCCAAGATCCCAACCCTGCCCCCGGGGTGGCTGTGCCTCAGCTCCTGGGTAGAGGCTTGCACCACTCACCCTGACACTCACCTACCAGAACTTCACCCACCGCAGCAGGCCAGGGCGCACCCGGGAAGCCTGTGGGACAGGGAGAACGTCTGAGTGGCCATGGCCCTGGCCCTGGCCCTGCACTCCCTCTGGCCCCAAATCCCTTCTCTCAGGAGCCTGATTTTCTGGGCCCCGCTACTCACCGAGGAAGAAGGCGTGGGTATCCCCTGGAAAGAGATCAGAGGAGGTGACCTGGGGCTATGCTGACCTCTGCCCGTGTCCTCGGGGCCCAGGAGGGACCCAATGGCAGGGGCAGGCTCAGACCTAGCATATCGGGGGCCCTTGGGTCTGACTGGACATTCAGGCTACAGACTTTCTTTGGAAGCAGATTTATCATCCTAAATACATTTATCCAGGATGAGCACATACTGGCCAAGCAGAGTGAACAGAGGTAGATAGGGAGATAGGTGTCCCTCTGCCTGCGAGGCGGATGGAAATTGGCGTGTAGATACCCACGGGCAGCATTGACTGCAGCTTCACCTGGTTCCACTCAGGAGGTGACGCCTGATCTCTCAGTACAAGGCCTGTCCCTAAGGCCAGGGGCTTCCTTGTTCTGAGAGATGGTGGGAAATAGCACCTGGTTTTTTTTTTGTTGTTTTTTTTTTCACTAGCCTAATTAGTATTTAGCATGTTCATTTGTTCAATATATAAGATTGCTTTCTTTGCAACTGTACGAAACAAAATTCTCAAGGTTGGTTTTGTTGTTTTGTTTTGTTTTTCTGTTATTTCCTTTGTGGAACGAAGCATTAATTTTCCCAACCACAAGTTTCTGGGCAAGCCTTCCCTTGCCTTCCCCCCACCCCAGGAACATCAGCAGTTAAAGAGGTGGGGGGAGCAGACACTACATGGGAAGGCTGCTTGTTTTGCTGTGTGTCATGTGAGATTTTTTAGAGCTCTATATCCCTCTGAGAGGATGTTGGTTTCCCGTTTTCTCCAGGGCATGCGACACAGCTGTTGCCCCCTTGTAACCTTTTCTGAGTGGGTACAAGTGAAGAACGTTGAACCTCCCACCCTCCACTTCCAAACGGCTCTCAGGAAGCCCGAGTCTCCCTACACAAGGCAGAGAGACATGACTGTCGAAATGAACAGGATTCGGCCTCAGCCTCAGCTAAGCCTGGCTGTGAAAGCCCCCCTCACCCCCCATGCAGTGACCCCAGTGGGGAAACAGGGCAGTTGGGAGACTTACCTTAGAGGGGATCTTGGCTGAGTACTGCCCAGAGGGAGTAGGGTATGCCTGCTGGTTGTAGGTGTTCTGTGGAAGACAGCAGGGGGTAGGAGAGAAGGGATGAGGGCATTTTGTTGTGGAACAAACACCCCGGCTCCTGGCCTGGGCCAGACCTGTTTCCAAAACCCCCGCCCTCCCTCTTTGTGTTATGCACTTTTTTCTATGGAATCTCCTTCAGCCGGCCAGAGCCCACAGCCTCACCTCCCTTATAGTCCCAGTCCGAGCAGCCCTGCCTCCTCCTTCCCTGGTACCTCTCCCATCTCCTCAAGTGTTACTCAGGAAGCGAAGTCAGGAGACCAGGGAAATGAGTGCGGTTTGAATCAGGTGGTCAGGAGGCAGATGTCTTACCTTAGAAGTCACAGCGGCCACTTCTTGCCATCCTCCGCCAGACTGAGAAAACAAACAGCATGAGGGCGTGGAGGAGAGAGATTTTCAGATTGGCCAGCCCTGAGAACCAGACTGAGAGGGATCTGGGACCGTCAATGGCAGTCTGAGGGCAGAGAGACTCACCTGACCGGCACCGCCTGACCTCTTCTGAATCGAGGACACATCGGCACCCTGCAGGGGAGACAGCCTCCGTGAGGGGGTCCTTGTCCAGGGTCCTTTGAGCCCTGCCGGACTCACGGGGTTCCAGCAGCCTGCCGCCTAGGCTCTGCCCTCCCGTGCTTGCACCCACACACCCCGCCGCACCCCTCTCCATGGTCCAGGATCGGCACTGCCTCCAGAAAAGGCAGTGAGCCCGGAGGACACTGATGACCCCGATAGATGCAGGACAGATTTCTACACTCAGTGTGGGGGAGCGAGGCAACACCGCCCCCACCCACGCACCTGGAGCTTCGGCAGGCCGGCCTGGGACGGAGCAGGAATGGCAGATGAGTGGTGCCCGCGCGGCCTCCCTTGGGGCAGCCCCGGGACCTCAGCCCCAACCCGCCCTCTGCCAACACCAAACCCTGCTCCCTCCTTAGCCCTGTGATTCCTGTTCACAAACACTGTTCCCACGGGGTTCCTGGAAGGATGGGATGCTATCTTCAGCAAACAGAGGCAAAGTGAGGTGATGACCATTGCACTGGGCCGAAGGAGAGAGCGAAAGGGGAGAAATGCAAGAAAACCCAGGAAGCCACATGAGATACAGTGCAGGTGCATGAGCCATTCCCCTCCGCTGTCAAGGCAAGAGGAAAGTTCTTAGCATCAGGAGAGAAGTTTAGCTTCTGCAACCACCGCTTCCTCACTTGGAACCCCCACTACCACCCCATCCCCCCCCCCACATACACACAGGGTTAGAGTTAGGATGTTCCTCCTAACTCCGACTTAATTCCCATTGAACTTTAGCCCCACTCTTAGCCCTAACACTGAGATCACAAACTGCTTGACCCTAGGCCACTAAGCATTTTTTGCTTGGCCTGCATTTTTAAATTCATTGTGAACAATTAAAAATCAGATTTCCATCAGACGACATGGCCACACCGGTCATTCATGAGTGCATAAGAACACACACCTGGAGGGCCCTGACCTTCCCCTTTGCATGACCCCCCCATCCAGCCTCTGTACCTGGCCCACACGGATGAGTGAGCGGGCAACCTTTGCCTCAGTGCCCAAAGGCCACTGGCCAGGAAGAATCAAGATGTGGCCTTCTGCAGGACCCCTCCTTCCCAGAACCCAGATATTCAGACCTTTTGCACCTGCTCACGCTTGACCATGGCCTGACCTGCTCCCCTCATACCTCCTGTTTCCTTTCAGCTTTCCTCCCTAACACCCCTTTTCCAGTCCTGAGAGTTGGCCTGGTTCCCGGCCCCTCTCTCTTCCCCACCTCACGCCCCCTCCCCCGCTCCCCCTGCAGTACCCACCCAGCAGGAACAGCAGCAGAGCAGAGAGAGTGGCGGGCTTCAAGTTCCTGTGCCTGTGGAGGCCCCAGCCCTTGGCTTCAGCTTTTATCCTAGGGAGGACCGCCCACCCTACTCCTTCTCTAGTGACTCACTGGCTTCTCTCTCCTCCCCCACCCCCACTTGGCGTTGCAGAAAGGGAAGAGAGTGGGAAGGGACGGAGGCGCCCTTCCTCAGCAGGGAGGGTGAGTGAAAGGCACTGAATGCAAGCTATTGCCAAGAGCCCAGGTCCCCGAGCCCAAAGCGAGAGGTTCTGTCACCCTTACCTCAATAATTGCTTTCCAGTTCAGGAAAGGGGTGTTGTGTTTGAAATCCTAGAGGGAGAAGAAGAGGTGAGTGGGTCCCAGAGCGGGGAGTGTGGCAGCTTGTTGCAAGGTGCAAGAGTGAGTTTTGGCATCTGCGCGTGGTTTGGGGTTAGATGAAGATAAGCACACTGGAGCTTGGGGGTGGTAGCGCTTCTGATGGTAGTTCAGGCGAGACTGCCCATCTCAAAATGAAAAGAGGGCAAATTTTGTGACAGGCGGGCTGGAGCTTGAGGGAAGTGGGGAGAGGGACAGATGACTAGATCCCCAATTCTCTGAAAAGTGAGAGTTCTCCTACCTCCCAGAGCCGGCTGAAGTAGAGCAGGGCGCGTGTGCTGGGGCGTGGGACTTGGCCCTGTGGAGGAAAGGTGGGGTCGGGGTGAGCAGGGAGCCCGGCCCTCTGCTCACCCGTATCCCTATTCCCACTACCACCGTCGCTTAACCTTCAGAATTTCATCATGACTAAGGTTTGGGGAAGCTGGGTGTCTTTTAGGGACACCAGGAAACTGCTTTTGGAAGCAGGAGAGAGAGACTAGATCTCTGGAGCCGCTAACCAGCTCCCTTCCCCCTACAAGCACCACACTCTTTACTCTCCCTGCTTCCCCGGCCTCTGGCAGAACCTCACTGCGGCCAAACCTCAGGACAGGGACAGGGACTGCTCTTCCCCCCGCCCCCCAGCCCATTTCCCAAAGCTGCAGGGCTGCAGCTGACCCTTCCAAACCCCCTTGGAACAACAGTGGAGATGTAAGAAAGGAGCAGAGACCAGGAGTGTGGGGCGGCTACGGTTTATTTCAAGGGTAAGGGTTGAGATTAGTGGTGAGGTTTTAAGAAGGGGGGGGCTCCCATCCATCTGGTAGCTCCTTGTCTGGAGGTCATGGGGTGCGAAAGCTCCTCTGGTCCTGGGCAAAGAAATAAGTTCTAAGAGGGGGCTCAAGGAGTAAGAATTCAAGGCCTACTGGGCCAAGTCAGGGGTGGATCAGGCCTCTGCTCCTGAAATCGGCAGGGATCGTTTTGCCCACAGCAGCTGTCATCCAGCCAAATCCAGATATCCCAGTTTGGGATGGAATACTTCATACTTGCCAAGAACTGTTACTTATAGTCCCCCTGTTGTCACTGCTCACTCTGGCCCCAGAGCTCAGCTCCCTCCCTGTGAAGGAGGTGGGCCTTCTGTTCTCTCTGCCCTTCTCTGTCCTGCCCCTCTTCCTAGATCTGCTTCTGGGGAAGCTGCCCCAAATGGAGCCTGCCTAACTGTGAGCACTTCCCGCAATGTACAAGAACGGTCACTGCCTTCTTGGCCCCCGGGAAGTTTCCATCTGTGCCTCTGACCCTAAGTTCCTTGTGTTTGGGGGCCTGGTCTCCCCGAGGTCCACAGTAAGGAGTCTCGCCCCTCTCAGACACGGTTTTCTTTAAAACAGAAACAGTCCATTTGGTTCCTTTGGTTCATCCAAACTTGCACTGCACTGCACCTGGGAACTCCTGCCTCCCACATCTCTTACTCTCCCACCTTCTTCCCCAAGGCGCAGACTTGGCCTTGCCTGAGTTTGGGGCTTTCTCTTGGCCTCCCTGCCTACCACCACCTTGTATCCCGCACGAGTTTTAGAGGGCAGGGACCCTTGTCTTCCTTCTTCTACTAGAAGGGTCAGAAGCTCAACTGCTGGGGTCACTGTGTGGGGCAGCAGGCGTGTGGCTGCCGGAGAGAAGCAGTCACTATTCAGCTCCTGTCTGTTAGAGCTCAAGGAGAGAGGGGCCCGGCGTTGCCTCATTTACAAGAGAAGCCAGAATTCCGAGTCATTTTGTAAAACCTCTCAATTTTTAAACTTTGGCAACTAATTCAGAGTGTTTTTAAAATTAAAAAACAGTGGCTCAAACAAAGCACATCAGTGGGGAGTCACTGGCAACTTCTGCCTTTGGAGTTTGTTCAGATTGTTGGCCTGCCTCTGCTTTGGAGGCGCGTCTGCTATTTGGGTGTCAGATCAGCGTGGCTGGGGGATCCCTGAATGTGGAAGGGGTGGGCGGGGGAAGGAGAGGGGGCGTTCTGGGCCCCAAGTGCCTCTTCAACCTATGCACACCCAGGGCCCAGCACACCTGGCACCCAGCAGGCACTGGGCACATAGTCACTTCCCTTCCCTTCTTTCTCAGTGTCAGTCCTCCTGGGGCCTCTAGCTCCTCCTGACTGTTCAGTCTGACCCTCCCATGCCTCTGCTACCTCTCTCATTTCCCAAGGACTAGGCCTCCTCACTCTCCCCTTAATCTTCCAGGTCTCGAAGGAGAAACTGAGGTTCACACCTATTCAGTGTGCACATTGCGACATGAAAGAGGCCCATTCCTTCCTTATCCCGGACTCCTGGCTATTTCCAAACTACTCCCTCATCTTGGCTCAGCCTCCTTCCTCTTTGTTTTTGTCCTCTTTTTAAGCACTGGACAAAATGCCCTTCCAGTGCCATCATCATTTCCCCAGCTCCCCACATGGGGGTTTAGCAGTTAGCTTTCTTCTCTGTTTCCCTCTCCCACAAAGATCGAATGGCACAGCCTTCCACCCCTTACCTTGTTTATGGCATCCCAGTTAATGAAACCCAGCTTGGATTTAAAATTCTGCAGAGATTAAAAAAAAAAAAAGATGAAAAATGGAAAATTGAGTTGTAATGTAATGTAATGTTGGCTCAGAACCTTGGGGCAAGAGGTCAAGGGCCACCACTGACAGTTGGCCTTTCCAGAAAGAGGGCTTCAGCCTACAGGGCAGAGGGACAGAGCTTTGATTTTCCAAAAGAGAGTAGGCAGAGAGATCTTGCTGAACTCACCTTCCACAAAGTGTCAAAACTGAAGAGCCCAGGAGTCCGAGAGTTCTAAGGAACCAAAGAGAAAGGGGGTGAGAGTAGGAACCCACCCTGTGAGCGAGAGACAGGGGCAGGAGCTCTGGGGATTCGGAGGGGAGGCAGGGATTGTTTGACACCATGGTCCCGGCCAAAGGTGGGGTGATGCCTCCACTCACCAAGGTATTGATCCCACTGACAGCTTCACCTCTTCCACTGGACCCTTGCCACTGGGTAGGAAGGGGGGACTACTGTTCAAGGCCCCTGCCTCCTGTCACGCATGCCCCGTCAGCCTGCTCCTGGCCCACCATCTCTTCCTCTGCTGAAGCTCTGAGTACTCTGGGTAAAGCCACCTCCTCTCCTTTCTCACACAGCAGCTAGGAAGTCCCACCTTCTTGGAATGATCTGCCACTTATTTCTAGAACAACCCTGCCCAGTCCTTTGAATCATTTTCTTATTCTGCCTCCCTCCAAAGCCTGTCCCAAAAGCTCTGCTGGGAGAATTCCCCCCAGGCGCCTAGCACCGTGCCTTATCCTGCCACCTCCCTGTGTGGAGACGTCCACTGGACAGATGAGGGAAGCAGACTCAGAGCTGTCCAGCAGCGTGCCTCGGGTTCTGTCTCCTTGTCGGACTCCAGTGTTCGCATCCTGAACCACCCCGCTCTGGTTATGATGCAGAAAGCTCTGCAGCAACTGTGGGCGGAACAAGTTGGGTATCGCCATCTGCATTTTACCCAAGAGGAGGCTCCGAGAGGCCAACTGCCCTGCCTGAAGATGCACAGATGACCGGTGGGACAGCTGTCCTCTGAACCCCACTCTTCTAACTCAGAGGTCACTGCTTTCCACTTGTCAACACTTCTTAAGTATGGTTTCCAAAAGTAGCCCCTTGGCCATTCTCCTGTTACTTTTGGATGCGTTTCCCTTTGAAGTGATAATACACAGTGATGATCACAGTTTGAAGAAGGGAGAGAATGGATGAACCAAGGAGACAGGAATCCCAGACCCCTGTCTAGTCTTCTGGTGGTCACTCAACACAGAGTCAGAGCAGCTTGCAAGAGGATACTGATGTTTCTGTCTCTTTTCCCCATCCCTTAGCATTCTGTCCCCACATTCTACCACCCCTTCTCCTAAAGCCATCCGTGCTCACCTGATAATTGTCTTGGGGACCCCCAACTAGACGACTGCCCTCTTTGCTTATTTCCTGTGGAGAGAGAAAGTGGAAAAGAGTTGGTAGAGAAGCAGAGAACATGCAGGATGAGAGGACGGGACAGCAGGATGTGGGCAAGGGACTCCTGAATCAGGGCACAAACACAGCAGATTTCC
>CM052803.1:12621648-12649377 GCA_028533885.1 Nasua narica | reverse complement strand
TGGATGGCACCTGGGCAACAGGCAAAGTGACACGGGGAGACAGAGATGGAGACCTAGACAGGGACATGGAAAGATAGGGCCACAGAGGGTCAAGGACACAGGAACACAATGAGTGAAGGACACGGAGAGACACGGAGACAAGGATCCCAAGAGAGATCAATAGGGACGGAAGTGACAAGGCAGAGACATGCCGAGAGACAGAGAAGGGATGCGGGGATCACAGCAGACACGGACTCGGGAAACAACAGAGACCCAGGATCGAATGCCGACCCCGGGATCCAGAACGAGCCGGCCGGGTTAGAGACGCCAGGGCAGGCGGCATCCCTGCAGGGAACCCAGGGCTCCCGGGGCCACGGGGACTCACCGATCTGGAAGTAGGAGTAGGCAGCCAGGGGCTCGTTGACCAGCCGGTCGCGCTTCGGGTTCCGGGGACGGAGATGCATGATGTCACTCTCTGCCTTCTCGTATGCCAGGGATACGGACGGGAACTGGCCAGGAGCGGAAGGAGCCGGGGTTACGGGTTTGCCCGTCCCCTACGTGCCCGAGTGCCCTCCCCCCAGCAACCCCCGCCCCGGTGGATGGAGACGGGACTGAGCTTGGAAAGCAGGTGACCGTGGGGGCATACCTACCCGGACAGCGCAGACCAGCCGGCCCCCCAACAAGCCGTGTTGCCACGTCCCTCCACAGCTGTGTCCGCATCTGACCTGCCGTCCGTCTCCATCGGAACATCCACGTTTACCTCCGCTACCCGCCCCCTCCCCCTTCCTGTTTTCTTGGCCTTGTCTCTGGTCTCTTTCTCTGTAACTGTCTCTGCTTTTGTGTCCCTGTGTCCCCGTCACTCTGTGCCCCCCGCCCCGGTCCTCCCCATCCCCCGCCCCACCTGTCCTGGCAGAGCGGCTGCCGGTCAAGAGCAGAGGCCCTGGGGCCCCCGGCTGCCTGGGCTCCAATCCCGGCGAGCCACTTATTCACTGTGTGACCCGGGACCGGCCGCTCAGCCCGTCTGTGCCTCAGTTCGCTCATCGGGAAAATGGGGATGACTAATAAAGCCCCTCCCGCAGAGAGTTTCTGAGGACAAAATTAAGGGAATTAATGCCAGCCTGGCCCCGAGGAGACACCACGCAAGTGCTCCTGAATGAGAGTCAACGTGGCCACGCCCGCGGCTGCGTCTGCGCCTGTATCTGTGGTTCTGTCTGTCCCTGTGGTTCTGTCTGTCCGTCTGTCTTGGGGCCTGACAGCATCTGTCCACGTCTGTTGAGGGATGTCTGTCTGTGATCCAAGTGTCGCCAGAGAGGTGAGTGTGTGTGTGAGGGTCCTTTTCTGAGTCCGTAGGTCAATGCCGACCTGAGTGTCCACCTGTGCGTCCGTGTCTGTGGTTCCGTCTGGGACCACCCGCCTGCCTGCATGTCCCCATCTGGCTGCCTTTGCACCCGGTCCAAGGTCGTCTGTGGGGCCCCGTCCACCACGTCCGTGGGCGGGCAGGGGTCTGCCGGGCGGCGGGGTGCGGGGGCTGGAGACTCACGATGTCGGTGCAGAGCTCTATGAAGAGGATGGTGATGCAGCCGAGGGGCAGGGGCACGCTGACGGTGATATAGATGAGGTAGGGCGTCAGCTCAGGGATGTTCTTGGTCAGTGTGTAGGCGATGGACTTCTTCAGGTTATCAAAGATCAGTCGGCCTGTGGGGGGTGGGGGGACAGCGGGCACCTCAGCCTCCTCGCGGCCGGCCGCCTCCTGCGCCCCCGCCACCCCGCCACCCCGGCTCCACCCCGGCTCGGACCCTGCTCCACGCCTGTCACGATGGAGGCAAAGTTGTCGTCCAGCAGGATCATGTCCGCCGCATTTTTGGCAGCGTCCGAGCCGGCGATGCCCATGGCCACGCCGATGTCGGCCTTCTTCAGCGCTGGGGAGTCGTTCACACCGTCCCCCGTCACAGCCACGATGGCTCCCTGTGGGGCGGGGATGGGGGTCAGGGAGAGCCGCCCCCCACCCTGGGCCAGCCCGGCCTACGGGGCCGCCTCCCTCTGCAGAGCCGTACCAGGCGCTGGCAGCTCTCCACGATCACCAGCTTCTGCTGGGGACTGGTACGAGCAAACACCATCTCGGGGTGAGTGCGCAGCGCCTCGACCAGCTCTGACGGGTCCATGTCCTTCAGCTGCATGCCGTTGATGACGCAGGCACGGGCATCCCTGGGGAGGGCGGGTATCACCAGGGCCACCGTCTGCGCGTGCCGGCTATGGGAGGAACCCCGGGGGGGGGGGGCAGCGGGGGCTTACTTCTTATTAACTTGGTCCACAGGCACACGGAGGCGGGCAGCGATATCCTCCACGGTCTCGCTGCCTTCCGAAATGATACCCACACTGGCCGCAATGGCCTTGGCCGTGATGGGGTGGTCACCCGTCACCATAATCACCTGTTGGAGAGGGGACCATCAGACCCCTGATGCCTTCAGTGCAGCCCACTCTCCCCGTCCTCCCTGCCAGATCTCTACTGATGAGACGCATTTGCTCATTCAACCACTGAATGTCAGGGACAAAAGAGACGAAAATCTCTGTTCTTGTAAAGCCAGCCCTCTAGTACGGGAGCCAGAAGAGACGCAAACTAAGGGGACAAGTGATACAGCATGTTAGGAGAGGGGGAAATTAAGCTGAGTGAAGGGGATGGTAAATGTTGGGTGGAGACGGTGGTGTCAATTTTAAGTGTGTCCGGGGAAGGTCTCATTGAGAAGGTGATTCCGAGCAGAGGTCTCAAAGAGGTGAGAGAGTTGGCCACATGAAAAATGGAGGGAAGAGTGTTCCTGGCAGTGGGAACAGCCAAGGTGAAGACCCTGAGGTGCAGGGAGGGGGGCGGCGCTAAGGAATCAAGGTAACAGGACCCGCCCCTTACAGGGCGTAGAGACCGTGGGCAGGACGTGGGTGTTGTTTGCCCAGCCTTGGCTCCCCAACTCTTGATTTGTCTTTCAGGGACCACCACCCTCCCCCAGGGGTGAAGTGAAGTCTCTGGCCAAGAATAGGCAAGTAAGCCCAGAGCTGGTCAACCAAGGTATCCCCATCCCCCCAGCCACAGTGACTGCTTCAGAAAGGAACACGTGACCCAGTCTGGGACCATAGCAGAAGAGGCACGTTTTTTTCTGTGGGGTGGCTAAACAGGTGGGATGTAGGTTGGAGCTTCTGGGAATGGTCATCTTTCCCTACCAAAATAAAGGGACTACTTGAGAATAAAGCCATCAGAGAGAAAAGGAGAACTGAGACATGGAGAAAGGCAAATTCCTAATGACACTCAACTCCTAGATCCAGCTATGCCTGAAGCTTCAGTCCCCAGAACTTTTCAGTTTTGTGAATCGATATATTCCTTTTTTGGTTCAAACTGCTTTCAGGGAGTTCTCTGTCACAGGGTTCCTTGCCCCCAGATGCTGCTATCATCTGTTCTCACCCCTGCCCCCTCCTCTCCCTGGTTGCATACCCGGATGCCAGCCGTGCGACACTTGAGCACAGCATCAGGGACGGTGGCCCGGGGCGGGTCTATCATGGATACAAGTCCCGCAAAGCACAAGCCACTACTTGGAAAGTTCATGGCCTCCACGTCAAAGGCATAGCCAGGCGGGTAGTCCTTCTCACTCAGGTAGAGCTGGCAGAAGCCTAACCAGAAAACAGGGAAGTCAGAGAGGAGTCCTGGGCAGACCCTTGCCTAGCACGGCCAGGTGATGAGTAGAATCACCAGGCCCCTGACACCAAAGCGCCTATGGATGCCTGAACCTGTGCTGGATCCTTCATGTGATGTCAGTCTGTCCTCACCACCAGCCTGGGAGGCCATTAGCACACTCATGTTGCGGACAGGGAAACTAAGGTCTAGAGAGGGGACAATCCTTGCCAGCCGTCCCACAGCAAGTAAGATGAAAGACCCAGAACTGAACCACAGGTTTGCACCTCCCAGGGTTGAGGCAGGGGTTAGGGAAGTTTAGCAATTCCGACAAAATGTTCAGAGAGGTCAGAGGCCAGGACAACGGTTGGGGAGTCTTTGAGTTGAGGCAGGGACTGGGGAGGGTCAGAGGTCAAGAGAAGGACATTGAAAAGTGGAAGTAAAAGCGATGGCAGGTCAAAGTCAAAGTCGGGGCGAAAGCTGGGAAAAGTCAGGGGATGTCAGATCAGAATAAAGAAGGTCCCAGGGAGAGGACAGGTGGGGAGGGGCTGGGTCAAGGCAGAAATTGAGGGTGGAAGGGGTCAGCACTGAGACAGGGAAAGTCAAGGTGAGTGTGTGCACTCTGGCAGGTTAGCTGTCAGCCAGGGACGGCAAAGGTCATGGTCAGGGCTGGGCCAGGAAGGTTGGGCAGGGTCTGGGCTAGCTCCTCCTTGCCCACAGGTTTACCATCTACCGCGGGGGCTCACCGGGCCCCGGGGGTCTCACCAAGCACGCGTTCACCCAGGCCTCCCAGGCTAAGGTAGGCAGTCTGGAAGGCCTCACGCCATTGCTCGTCCAGCGGCAGCTCCTGGCCCTTGATGAGGATGGAGCTACAGCGTTCCAGCACGCGCTCGGGGGCGCCCTTCATCACCAGCACGTGCCGGGGGTCCCGCGGGTCCTCCAGCGTATGGATGGACAGCTGCGGGCGAGGAAGGGGACGGCGGCTAGGAGGCGGGCAAGGGCGAGGGGCTTGGGAGAGAGGCGGGGCTGACGGCTCGAAGGTGCCGCCGGTATAGCCTTGGGAGGGTGTGGCTGGGGTGAGGCGCTCGCGTGCTGAGCAAGTCCCTGGTGGGGATTGAGGGTTAGGGACGCAGTAAGAAGCCTGGGCGCTGGGCATGGACAGAATTAGGGTCGGAGTTGGACTGGGGAGGGATGTGGATTGCGAGCTACCCCACGGAAGACCTAAGAGCTGGCGGTGAGCCCCCAGCTAAGGGACTGTGGGAGTGCCCTGACCAGAGGTGGGCCGCGGCTGTGGGCGGGGCGGGAGATGTGGGAGGGGTTTGGCTTCGGAGAGGGAGGAAACAGAGAGAAGCCCCGCGACAGGCCATCCCTGAGTGTGGGTGGGGCCTAAAGTGGGCGGGGCGCCCAGTGGGCGTGGCCGGGCGCAGCAGGCGCACACCTGGAATTTGTTGGTGGAGTTGAAGGGGATCTCGCAGACTTTGGGGAAGCGCTCGCGGTAACCCATGGCGTTGCCCAGCGTCAGCTCTGAGAACTTGAGCAGCGCCGTCTCGGACGCGTCCCCGATCACTATGCGCTGGAAGCGGGGGCCGGTGTCAAGGGCGAGTCCGGCTGCACGAGGCCCCCGGGTTTCCCCGGAGTCCCCCGCTGTCTCACCTTGGGCACCGGCACCGCGTCCTGGCCGGACTTGAAGGCAGCGCGGTTGCACAGGGTGAGCACGCGGCATAGCGCCCGCCAAGTCTCCGAAGACTGGTCAAACGTCTGCCCTGGAGGCCAGGCGTCCAGGCTGGGGCCGCGCGGGAGCTCCGCGCGGGCCCCGGGTCCGGAGCAGCATTCTCCCGTACCAGAGCAGAGCCCCTCCCTCTAGATTCGGGACAGGGTCCCCTCCCAGACCTGGGTGGGACCCAAACCTCTCCTCATACCCCGGGACGGAGCCATCTCTCCAGAGCCGGGACTGCGTTTCCTAGGACCCCTGATACCAAGGCGCTTGGGAGACCTGCAACTTCATAGACCCTGTCCCCCATCGCGAAGGAGCCCCTCTCCATTGGGGCGGAGCCCTACGCAGTAACCTCAGAGCTCCCTTCCCGGTCTGCCCTCTACCAGATCCTGCGCAGCCCCCTCTCCTCCCACCGCCACACCTGACTGGTCTTCCGTAGTGTCGGCCGTGTGGATGTGGTTGTCGAACCAGAGATGGGACACAGTCATGCGGTTCTGAGTGAGGGTCCCTGTCTTGTCGGAGCAGATCACTGACGTGGAGCCCAGTGTCTCCACGGCTTCCAAGTTCTTGACGACACAGTTCTTGCTGGCCAGGCGCTTGGCCGTCAGGGACAAGCAGACCTGCCCGAGGGGGCGAGACGCGGTTAGGGGGCGCAATCCTTGCTTCTAGCCCTCCTTCCCTTCTCTCACAGCGCAGGGAGCCTTGACCCCAGCCACCGTACTACTACGTACACAGCCTCACTCCCCCAGAACCCGCTTTTCCCAGCCTGTGCTTGCCCCCCGGGATGCCTCCCCAGTCGGCCCCATCGGCCGAAGCGACGAAGGTAGCTAGGCCCCTCGCTAAGCTGCCGGAGCTGAGGTTCTCTAGGTTCTCTCATCAACACAACCACACTGAGAAAACAAACATCCTCTGGGCCTCCTCGGGGGCTGGTCTTGCCCCGGGGGCAGACTGCTGAGGGCTGCCCACGCTGGACCTCAGCCTCCTCCGGTCAAGGACAAGGCCTGTTCACCTGTGAGTCCTCAGCGTTCGGTCTAGGCTGTGGCCCAGGGGGGCCTCGGTGAGTGGTTGCTGAGCGGGTGGATAGGTGGGGGTGAGGAGGATGGCTGAGGGGAGGTGAGGAGGGCGGGTGAGGGGGTGGAGCCGGCCGGACGTGATGGAGGCAAAGCTGGGTGAACGCACAGACGGATGGACGAGCCTCTCAGCTCTCTGCACCGCTCTTCCACCTCCCCCACTCACCGTGACAGTGGCCAGCAGCCCCTCGGGCACATAGGCTACCACGATGGCCATGAAGAACACCATGGCCCGCAGGAAGGTGTAGCCGATGCACATGGCCACCACAAAAAATGTGGCGCCGAAGAGGATGGCCAGGCCCGCGATGATGTCCACGAAATGTTCGATTTCAATAGCGATGGGCGTCTTCTCATTTTCCACTCCCGATGCCAGGGATGCAATGCGCCCGATGATGGTGCGGTCACCCGTGTTCACCACCAGGCCTTGTGCTGTGCCTGCAGCAGGGCCGAGAGGGCGCCTCAGGGCCGGGCGGGCGGCAGCGGGCGTGTGCGCTGCAGGAACTGAAGGGGGGGCAGTGATGGGAGAAGCCATGGTGGTGGGGGGGGGGCGCAGCGTGCCCTGAAGAGGGGGTGTCACGGGAGGCGGGGAGGCGGCGTGGCTCAGTACGGGCCGAAGAGGGGCAGGGGAGGCAGCGTGGTCATCAGCCGGGGGAGGCAGGCCGGGGCCTCACAGACCCTCAAGACACATGGTGGAGAAGAAGGCGATGTTGCGGGTCTCCAGCGGGCTCTCGTGTGTACACTCGGGCGAGCGGGTCTGCGGCTCAGACTCTCCGGTCAGCGAGGAGTTGTCCACTTTGCAGCCCTGGGCCTGGAGGATCCTGATGTCCGCGGGCACCCGGTCCCCGCCTTTCATCTCCACCAGGTCGCCCACCACAAGCTGGTCCGCGTTGATCTGGAACTTGTCCCCGTCTCGGATCACGGTTGCTTGCTGTGGGGATGGGGGTGGAGGTCGCGGAGTGCAGGGGGAGGTGGGGAGGGGCAAAGGGGGAGCTTTGAGAACCTAACGGGCAAGCCGGAGGCCCGGGTGCAGAGCCGCTTGGGCCTGGTGGGAGGGCCCACACAGATGCCAGGAGCCTCCCTGTGCCCCCCCAACCCCAGTGCGGCCCCGCAAGTGAAGTGCCCGGATTGCAGGACCCACCTGGGGCACCAGGTTCTTGAAGCTGGCAATGATGTTGGTGCTCTTAAACTCCTGGTAGTAGCCAAAGCAGCCGGTGACCACGACCACGGCGATGAGGGCCAAGGCCAGGTACAGCTGGGTGGAGGCGGGAAAGGGGCCGCGTGGATGAGAAGGGGCCCGAAGCTCCCCGCACAAGGCCCCCCACCTGCTCCCTGTCCCCTGATGTTCTTGGGCTCACCCGGGGGTCCTCCCTGCTCTGCTAGAAAGCCACATGCGCTGTTCCCTGGGGCCTCTTCATGTCCCATACTCAGCCTCCCTGTATCCTCGGTGTCCTGTGTCCCTGTCCCCTGTGTCCCATATGCTCCGCGTCCTGGATCCTACCTCCCCCATGTCCCCATATCCTGTGACTTGTGCCCCGTGGCACGATGCACCTTTTCCTGTGTCCTCCAAGTCTTGCGCTCTGCATGTCACTGTCCTTCATCTCCTCATGTTCTCACGCCCTGTACCCCTGTGCTCTGGCTTTCATATTGTGTTGTCACCGTCAGCTTGCCGTCCTCTGGGTGCCCTAGGCCGTGTCCCCATTTCCGTGTCTCTGTGCTGTCCATCTTATGCTTCATGCTCTGTGGGCTCCACAATCATGTTCCAAGTCCCAGCCCCTGTGTCCAGTGTCTCCCCATATCTGTGTACCTCTAAGTCCCCATCCTGTGTCACATGTCCTGTGACTTTCAAACCTCTGTCTGATGCCACATGTCGCTAAGTCCCCATGTCCCTTATTCTGACTTCTTGTCCTGCATCTCGATATTCTATCTCTGTGCTTCCTTATCTGTGTTCTGTCTCCCCTGAGTCTTGTGTCCCCTACATCCCTATGCCCTTGTGTCCCATGTCCCCTGTGCCCTTGGTCTGTCCCACATCTTCTGTTTCCCAGTCTCCAATCTGAAGGATCACATTTCTATGTCTCTGTATCCCCACCTGTGTCGTCTATATCTGAGACACATTTTCCGGGTTCTCTGTGACCCGTGTCATTGGGGCTGCCTCACATCCCAGCGTCCTTCATCCTCCAGGCCCCATGTCTTGACTGCGTTTCCACGTCTCCATATCCCCATCCTGTGTCCCTTGCGCCCTGAGTCCATGCTGAATGTCCTCTGTCCCCCAGCTCCCCGTGTCCCATATCAGCCCGCAGCATCTGCCACTCACATTGTCGTCGGTGGTGAGGTCACCCTCGCTGGCCTGGATACCAAAGGCGATGAGGCAGATGGCGGCAGCCACCCACATGAGGCACTGCAGACCACCCGCCAGCTGCCGGGCAAACTTGACGTACTCGGGGGTACCCCGCGGCGGCCTCAGAGCGTTGGGCCCGTCCCGCAGCAGCAGGTCGGCGGCCAGGCCAGCAGACAGGCCCTGGGGACGCGGGGGCGGTCACAGTGGCCGCTAAGGGCTTTCCTCTCACCACACGCTCCTCCGCGGGGGTAGCTCTTCTGTCTCCCCCCCCCCCCCCGGCTCCCCGTCTGTCTTGATCCTCTTCATTTCTGTGTGGTCGCCTCTGTCCTGCCCCTTCCCCCGCCCTCCACCATGTCTCTCTCATCTTCCCGCCTGGCTCTCTCTCCCTGTTGTCTCTGCTCTGTCTCTCTCTCTCACCTGCCTCTGTCTCTCCGCCTCTTGTTATCCGCTTCTCCTACTCCATCTCTCTCTCTCTCTCTCTCTCTGTTTGGCCCTTTCCTTTTCTCTCTAATGCATTTCTCCCTTTTTTCCTCTCTCTCTCCCCCCTCCCCTTCTCTGCACACACCCCTTCTCTGCGCCCAGCTCACCTTGGTCGCACTGGTCTGGTATTTCTGTTCCAATTCTGCCACCGACAGCTGGTGGTCGTTCTGGGGGGCAGGGGGAGCGGACAGGTCACTCACTGCCCAGCTCTCACCAGCCCCACCCCTGCCCCCCGCCCAGGCGCATGCTCACGATCTCCATCTCCTTCTTCATGTTCTCCAGCTTGTCCTTCTTCTTGCCTCCTCCTTTGCCTGCCTTCTTCTTGCTCATCTTGGCGGCCATGTCCCCACCAGGGCCAGGACCCAGCTCTACCGAGTACATCTCGTAATTCTCCTGGGGATGGGAGGAGGGCGGAGGCATCAGATCCCACTGGGACTCCTGCCTCCAGCCCCCATCCCCCCGACCCCTGACTCCGGGCCCCACTCACTGCCTTCCCCATGGTGCCCAGGGCAGCCACCCTCCTCTGCTGAGACAGAGCCTAGGGTCTGGACCAGCCCTGATATACCCCGGGAGGGAGGGGGTGGAGCAAAACTGGCCCGATTAGAGCTGATTGCGGGGCTCCTTGGGGTGACCTTCAGGCCTAAGCAGCTCGGGCATTACCTACTGGGCTGCCCCAACCTGCCCAGACCCATCTCTACCTGCCACTGAGATCAGGGAACCTCTGAGTAGGTCCGTGGTCACAACAAGAATAGCAAACATATGGTGCTCATTATGTGCCAAGCACTGGGCTGGGGGCTTTCCTGTATTAACTAATGGAACCTCCCGACAACCCTTTGAGGCAAGTACCATTCTTACCTCCCCCTACCATAGTGATGGGGAAACTGAGGCATGGGGAAGCTCAGTCACTCGCCTGTTGTCCCCAAGCTAGGAGGGAAAGCGTCGGGACTCAGAACGGGGCAGCTGGGCTGCAGTGTCCTCTTCCAGACCACATTGCCAATGTCCGAATCCTGGAGGGGGAGGGTGCTCACCACGGTGGCTGCAACGGCTGTTGGTTAGGGAGGACCCCCTGCGCCGCGGGTCTGCTCAGGGAGTTTGTGGGAGTGTTTCCTTAGCTCCTCACAGCAGCCCTTTAGGAAGTTATGTTCTCTTATTAGCCCCCACTGTACAGATGAGGAAACCGAGGCACAGGGAGATCAAGGACTTGGTCTGAAGTTGCAATGATTGGGACGCCTGGGTGGCTCAGTCAGTTAAGCCTCTGCCTTCAGCTCAGGTCATGATCCCAGGGTCCTGGGGTCGAGTCCCACATTGGGCTCTCTGCTCGGCGGGGAGCCTGCTTCCCCCTTTCCCTCTGCTCCTCCCTCACCCCCGCTCGTGCTTGCTCTCTCGTTCTCTCTCTCAAATAAATAACACCTTTATTAAAAAAATAAATAAAGTTGTGGTGACTAAGTGTCGGGAAGAGGATTCTAGCCCACGTCTGACCCCAGAGCCTGGTTCTCCCATGGGGCCCCTGATAAAAGAACTCAGACCTCACAGCGGCCGCGGCGAGTATGCGCCAGGTACTGCACACGCGTGGCCTCGGGGGTCCCTGCAACAAACCCCTGTGTGGGCGGCACTATCATTCCCGTTGCGCACAGGGGGAACCGAGGCTTGGAGGGGTTCAGGGAAGGTTCCAGAGGTGCCCCACACTTCCAGTTGTAGCCACTGCAGCTCTGCTGTTTCCGTCTCCGCCCCAACCTGCCCGGATGGGGAAACAAAGGTGCAAAGTAGGGGAAAAGATGTGTACGAGGCTCCTGGCTCGATCTTGGTATTGGTGCCTGGGTTGAGGTCCCCCAGGCAGGGACCTCTGTGGGCTGCAGTGAGGGGCTGGCCTGCTGGAATGGCAGGTTCTCGCTATCTCCTGCCACACAGAGTGGACATGTCTGATAAGATAATTGCCGGGGCAACGTCCTTCTCTCCTGGGGCAGGTCACCTGGGAAAGGCTAAGCTGCTGAGCAGCCCAAGCTTCTCCCCAGCTGGTCACCCCAGCCCGCTACAGGGGACCCCCAGGGAGAAGGCAGGTGGGGTGAAGTCACGCCGACGAGTCTGCTTGTGCTGGGGGCTTCATCTCTCTGAGCCGCATGTGTGAAACACCGTGTGTCCCATCACTCTGCTTACAGCTGTCTAGAGGCATCCCTTCCCACTCAGAATAAACTCCAAACCCCAAACTCCATTCCTGCAAGATCCAGCCCTGGCTCGCCTCTCCTGGCTCAGTCTCTACCACAGTTTCCCTGGCACTGGCCTTCTTGCTGTGCTTCCTACCGGCCGAGGTCATTCCTGCCCCAGGGCCTTTGCATGTGCGATTCCTTCTATCTGATGCTCTCTTCTTTAGATAGCTGCATGGCTCTTTCCCGCTATGAGGTCTCAGTTCAAGTATCATGTCTTCAGAGAGTCTCACTTCTAATATGGTACCTCCCTCAGGCCCCATCCCCTCTACCCTGCTTTACCTATACCCCTTGTCCCAACCTGACACTGTATTTTATTTTATTTTCATTTGTTTGGTGCCAACCTTGTCACACTAGAAGGAAGACTGAGACTTGGTTGTGTTTGCTGCTGTATGCTGAGCACTGGACCAGTGCCCTAGACACACCATCGATGGTCAGTAGACACTGTTAGGTACGGAATAGTCACTAACAAATCTGGAGTACCGGGCCGGCCCTCGGGAAGTCTCAGTCACTGGGGCTCCTCTGGTCTCTGGCTCTCTCTAGCTCTTCCACCATGACCACCACCCCTGAAAGCATCCAGAGTCTGGGGCAACTATGGGATTGGGTCTGCACAGATTCGGGAACTCCACAACCTAAGTCACAGTGGGGAGACTGAGGCGCTGTCACCGGCAGCAAGTGGCCAACCCTCCACATAGGCAGACCTCTGTCAAAATCAGGGACTGTCCTTCTCTGCTCTCTGCCCCATTTGTGGTTCCCCTCCCTCCCTTTTTTTTTTTTTCATTTCTTAGTTTTGTTATGTTAATTTTCAATAGTTTATTTTAAATATTTCAGCCCCACAAGTTATAGGGGTAGTAAAACAAAGACCTGCCTAACCTTCAGCTGAAGTGAATGATTTTCCCAAATTGTAGTTTCTGGATAGATGAGAGGTGAGAGAGAGAATAGGTTCTTTTTTTTTTTTTTTTTAAGCTCAGGCTGGCCCACTTGAGAGT
This sequence comes from Nasua narica, assembly GCA_028533885.1. NCBI lineage: Eukaryota > Metazoa > Chordata > Mammalia > Carnivora > Procyonidae > Nasua > Nasua narica. The sequence continues at coordinate 12,636,954 of CM052803.1, read as the reverse complement.
GAGTTTGAGACGGGATGCTTGTTTCCCCACGAACACGTCAGCGTGGGTTTCCCGTAAAGAAGGACACTCTCTTACATAAGCACGGTCGGGTGGTCACCTCCAGGCTGTTCACATTGATAAGACATTAAAAACTAATCTGGAGAATGTATTCGAACTTCCCGTTTTCCGTCTCGTGTCCTTTTCTTGGTCCGGGATCACACTCCGCACTGAGCCGTCATGCCTCCTTGGTCTCCTCCCATCTGTGACGTTTCTTGGCTCTTTCCTTGTCTCTCATGACCTTGACATTTTGGAAAAGCATCAGTGAGCTGTGTTGCAGAATCCCCCTCAGCTTGGCTCTGTTCACGATTGGATTCAGGTCATGCGCGCTGGGCAGGAACGCGGCCGTGATGTGCGCCCTTCTCGGACCTTCCTGGCAGGACGGGCCCCAGTTTTGAGTCTTTAGGCGGTCTGGAACGGGGAGCACGTTTGGAGGCTATCCAGAGGCTTAAGGAATGACCAAAGGGCTATTCAGTGATCTCTTTATTTTCTATTCAAAACACTGTCGGGTGCCTGGGTGGCTCAGTCATTTAAGCATCTGCCTTCGGCTCAGGTCATGATCCCAGGGTCCTGGGAACCCAGCCATTGGCTTCCTGCTCTGTGGGGAGTCTGCTTCTCCCTCCCCCTCTGCCCCTACCCCCTGCTCACGCTCTCTCTTTCTCTCTCTCAAATGAATAAATAAAATCTTAAAAAGAAAAAGAAAATTAATGATCAGAATTGAGTTTTTCTTTTTCCTGAGAAAGACAGGGCCGGGGGACGGACTTTTAAATGGCTGGTGAATATTGAGTGGGTTTTTAGGGGAATCTGAACAAGAGTCTCCTGGAATCATGACCACACATTTGTAGGGACTCAGCGCCCTGCAAGGCCTGATGGGATCAGACCCCTGGCCGTGCCTCCTTCCCCGTGCCTCCCCGTCATGCTTTGGGATGAAGCCCACGCACTCCTTCTGTTTAACAAAACTATCATTTCAAGATCTCGGAGCGGAAAGCGTCCTCTGCCTGAAACACTCACGCTGCACCCTCCCCACCTCCGGTGGTTTCCTCCACCACGAGCCTGGCCACTCTCAGCGGTTACCATGTGATGACGTCTCGTGGGCCCCCAGGACGCCTGAGGACGGGATCCGGGATGTCTCAGTCGCCGCCGGGTGCCCTGTATCACCCAGCGCAGGGAGTGTTTGCTGACTGAAGGAACTCATTGTGACCGTGACTTTTGGTTTGTGTTTGGATTCTCCGATAAGATAGTGGATTCAGCAATGCCCTTCGCCTCCTGGGCAGGTCACCCGTGCCCCCTCCCATCTCCAGGCCCTGGAAAGACTGAAGAGAGGGGCAGAGAAGGCAGGGACCTTGCTTTTCCCTCCTTTCCAAGCCGGTACAGGAGCCAGCAGTGGGTCAAGGAGTCAAGGACAAGGTCTGGCCCCTGCCCGGCCAGCCGGGTCTCCTGCGTTCTGCTCCTCTCCCAGCTTCGTCCAGATGTGGAAAGGTCAACTCCCCTCAAGAGATTGGCCTGGCTGTCATCATCTGGGATCTTAAAATCATATCTCGAACCCAACCGTCTCTCCCTTCCCGGCTCCCATGCTGGTTCCAGCTCCGTCCCTTCCTGCCTGGACATCAGAGTGGCCTCCTCCCCAGTCCCCCTGCTCCCGTCCCTGCCCCAGCTGCAGCCTGCCCCCCACCCAGAGCCAGAGGGAGCCTGCGAACCCTTGGAGTCTGGGCTCTCCTGGCTGAACCTCCCCTAAGCGCCACCAGACTCTTGAAGGGAAGTCTGCACGCTGGTGCCCAAAGCCAACGGTCTGGCCTTGGCCTCCCAGACCCGCCCCTCCCTCTGCTGCCACACGGGCTCCCTGCTCTGCCTCCGCTCACAGCCTCCTGCCTCACCTCTGCCTGTGCCCTTGTCCTCCTCTTGGAACACTCTCCTCCCAACACCTGCATGGCTCCCTCTTCCCCTCCAAGGTCTACACAAATGTTGCCTTCCCAGCGGAAGCTCCTTGACAGGCCGAATGACTGACCTTGACTGACCTGCGGTCCCCCTGCACCTCTGTCCCCATTATCTTCTCACACATCGGCTCATTGCCCTTATCTGTTGGGTTCCTTGTGTGTTTTCCGAATCCCCCTCACAGAACGTGAGCTCCGTGAGGGCAGGCATTTTTGCCTGTTTTTTTTTTTTTTTCAGACTGATGTCAAACAGCAAGTAATAGGCAGGCACTCAATAAACTTTTGCTGAAAGAAATAAATCTCGGGGTCCCCGAGATACTCCACCACATGCAGCAGCAATCCTAGCCACAAATACTGACATGGACAGGCGGCCTTGCCTTGGGCTGATGCTCTTGGTCCCCCTAAGACACACTACCCCAACCTAAAGCAGAGGGATGGGCTCAAACAGACACAATGACAGGAAGCCCGTGATAAGAGCGACGCTCACTGAGAACGCACTGCCCTCAGGCCCCGCGTAAGTGCGTCACTTGTGTGAGCTCATTTCATCCTCCCAACAACCTTATGAGGAAGGAACTGTACTTAACCCAGATTTACTGTGAAGAAACTGAGGCCCAGAGAGGTTATCCGACTTGCCTAAGGTCACACAGCTAGTACAGGGCAGAGGCAAGATCTGAACCCAAGCAGCCTGGCTAGAAAGTCCTCCGCTGTGAGTACACAGAATCACAGCACACGCCACTTCACAAGGAGGCCTCCTGTTAAAACTGCAGTCCGTTCCATGATTTACGGAATGTCGATTGAGCGACTGCTGTGTGCCAAGCTCTTTGTTAAGCCCTGGGATTTGCAGGGAACAAAACAGTCATGGTCCTGCTTACAGTCCAGTGTCCGGAGTAATCAAACAAATGAATCTTTACTGGCAAATGATAAGAACATGAAGGAAAATCACAGGGTACTGGAGGAGAGAGGCAGAGGGCAGGAAGCTGATAGACTAGGGTATCAGACAAGGAGCTCCGAGGAAGTAACACTTGAGCTGCGGCTTTGAGGATGAGGAATAAATAATGTAGGAGAAGGAAGAGTGAGAACAAAGGCCAACCGGTCAGGACAGGGCTGGGAACAGGGTGACTATGAGGGTCAGCAAGGAGCAGTGGTGGAGAGGCTAAGGTTAGTGAGGGGAGGGTGGGACAACATGAAGGCGGGGGTCGGTTCACGTGGGACCTTCTGGACCAGGGGGAGGAGTTAGGATTTTAGTCTAAGAGCAGCTGAAGGCATGTGAGGTTTGATCAGAAGAGGGGCACGGTCAGGACTGAGTCTGGAAGATGCCCCACTGCCTGCCATGTGGAGGACACTCAGGGGGAGGCTGAGATTAGAAGCCTGGGGAGGAGGCTGGGGGAGGAAGGCTCAGGAGATGTCCTATGGGGACATGGGCTGGGGCAGGAGGTGTCTGGCCTGGGGGGCGGGGGGCTCTCCGGGGATGGGATCCGGGAGAAGAGGTAGGTTTGAGGAAGGGCTACAGTCTCTGTAGGAAGTGGGGGACCAGGAAGCTATGGGACAACTGGGTCTTGGATCTTCTGGAAGAAGTTGGAATTGTTAACTGTGATGAGGGCCTTGTGGAAAGGGTAGAGTGAGGTAGGGGAGGGTGAGACAGCCTCTGGCAAGGGTGGGGAGAAGAGCAAGGCAGGAAGCCACTGCTTGTTAAAGAAGATAAAAGCACAGTCTGAAAGGTATAGGAAGAACCAGGAAGGGGTGAGAGATGGGTGGTCAGGAGGCAAAGGAAAAGGGAGCTTCGAGAAGGAGGATGGGTTCAGCAATGTTCTGGTTCGGCGTTCCTGAGTGCCCCCGGTGCCCAGCACAGAGCCTGGCACACAGCAGCTGGTCCGCTTTCTGCTGAATGAGGGCACGCACGGGTAAGTTGAAGGCAAAACTCACTTAGATACAAATGCCGAGGCCTCCAGGGCCGCATTTTATGCCTCAGGCAGGCCAGCTCCCCCATTCCCCACCTCTGGCAGGGAAGCTTGAGAAAAGTGGAGTTAGAAAAGGTATCCTTGGATGGAGATATATGCAAAAGCTCAGAATGGGGCTCAAAAGCCAAGGACGAGGGTGTAAAAGATAATCAAGGGAAACTTCATTTAAAATGGTAGGCCTGGGGCGCCTGGGTGGCACAGTGGGTTAATCCTCTGCCTTTGGCACAGGTCATGATCTCCGGGCTCTGGGATCGAGCCTCACATCGGGCTTTCTGCTCAGCGGGGAACCTGCTTCCCCGCGCCCCCCATCTACTTGTGATCTCCCTCTCTCCATCCAATAAATAAATAAATAAATAAATAAATAAATAAATAAATAAAATCTTTATTTTTTAAAAAACGGTAGGCCTGGGTGCCTAGGTGGCTCGGTTGGTTGAGTGACTACCTTCAGCTCAGGTCATGATCCTGGAGTCCCAGGATGGAGTCCCACATCAGGCTCCCTGTTCAGCTGGGAGTCTGCTTCTCCCTCTGACCCTTCCCCTTCTCATGCTCACTCTCTCTCATTCTCTTTCTCATATAAATAAAATAATAAATAAAATTAAATAAAATAAAATAAAAATAATAGGCCAGAAGGGGGAGCTCTCCCACTGTACTGCTCCAGGTTAATTACAGGAAGCCGTGTCATTTACAGACAAGGAAAAACTCAACAGGAAAGAATCATCAACTCACGGAGCCAAGGAGGAAAGAACGTAGGTTGCATCTCCTACGAGAAATCACCCTCTCTCTCTGGCAACTGAGCCAATGAGAAACCAAAATCACCCTGGACTCATGCTTTTTTTTCCAATGGACTCTGGTTCAAAACCCCTCCAGAGGCGCCTGGGTAGTTCTGAAGCATGGGACTCTTGGTTTCTGCTCAGGTGATGATCTCAAGATTGTGAGATCAAGCCCAGCATTGGGCTCTGCCTTGGACGAGGAGCCTGCCTAAGATTTTCTCTTTCCCTCTCCTTCTGCCCTCCCCTCACCACAGGCACGCAGTTTCTCTCTCAAAACAAAACACACAACCCCTCCCAACTTCCTCCTTCTCCATAAAATAAGGTCCTCTCCTTTGTTTGCCAGATTTGCCTCTCTTTTTTCATAGTTTGCATGTCCCAAATCATAATTCTCTGTTGATCCTGAACAACCCATTTGCTCTATTAAAATAATGTTTTATTTTTAAGCTTAACAAGGTATGTTATAGGCCTCTTGATGCGGTCGTCCAATCCAGGAGCCAAAATTCAGAGGTGGAGGAGTTGGGGGAGAATGTGACTTCTTAGGTCAAAGTTTCTTCCAATTTCCAGCCAATTAGGAAGGCAGAATCAAGAAGTGAGGCTGGACCAATCAAGAAAGTAAGAAGGTAAAAAAAAAAAAAAAGAAGAAGAACGTAAGAAGGTCTCTATGCACGTCAGCCAGTTGGTAAAGAAGAACAGGTGGTTGGGGGTGGAGCCAGCCTAATCAAGAGGGTGGAACTAACCAGGACCCTGTTAACTGTCAGCCAATCACAGAAAGAGAACAAAATGAAGGGGCGGAATCAGTGGCTTCCAACCAGGAAGAACTTCCAACCAAGTTCTTAGGCCAAGCCCCTCGGTTTCCTTCCATCCTTTCTTCCTTTCTTCCCTGTCTTTTTTCTAAAGATTTTATTTATTTACTTGTCAGAGAGAGCCCGCAAGCATGGGGAGAGGCATACAGAGGGAGAAGCAGGTTCCCCCCTGAGCAAGGAACTGTACTTGATCCCAGGACCCTGGGATCATGACCTGAGCCAAAGGCAGATGCTTCACCAACTGAGCCGCCCAGGCGCCCGGACTTTATTTGTGTGTGTGTGTGGTTAAAGGTCAAATTTATTAGGCGATTGAGATATAGTATACATAGACTATAAATACTGCACAGCTGACTTTATTCACAGTCAAGCGCAGAGATACAGTCAGTGCCAACCTATTTTGTGGATACTCTTGTTCTTTTGTTCCAAGAAAAATTTGCACCATAAGACTTGGACTTGGGTTTTGGAACCTTCCTCTCTTCAATGTCATAGCTCCACCCATTTTTTTTTCCGCAAAGGCAGCTGCGTCTTCTTTAGTACTGAAGGTTAGAACCATGTTGGACCAGGGATCAGCTGTTGATGCGCAGCCCATCAAAGGATTTTCCCATCGCTCCCTGGTATCAAATTCCATCTTCCATTTCTTTGTGTTATTTACTCCAGACTGCATGTTATTGCGAGCAGGAACAAAGATCCTGACTTTTCTAGTTTTGATATGCTCTTCTGGAACACCAGTTAAAGTAGTGATATCCAATTTTTCATCAACTGTTATGAGTTGCCTGTCTCGAGCTTGGTCCTGTGCCAACCTCCATGTGGAAGTGCTTAATGACCTGACAGGAACCCTGGAAACGGAAATGGCAGCTACAGCCACTGCCCTTTTCCCCCACAACATTTGCTTCAGCGCCTCTGACATTGAGACCGCCGCCATCTTGCTGCTCCCGACTTTATTTTTTTTTTAAGATTTTATTTATTTGACAGAGAGGAGAGAGATCACAAGTAGGCAGAGAGGCAGAAGCAGGCTCCCTGCCAAGCAGAAAGCCAGATGCGGGGGTTGATCCCACCCATGACCCTGGGTTCATGGCCTGAGCCGAAGGCAGAGACTTTAACTCACTGAGCCACTCAGGCGCTCCACCGACTCCATTTTAAATGAAGTTTTCTTTTATTAATTTTCAGACCACTTAAGCAAGAAGGGCTCCTTAGTTCTGGAATGCAGTTCCTTTAGACTTCTTTGCATCTACCACTATTTGCTGTCTTTAAAAGATAGGAATTTTTTTGTTTCTCCTCCCCTACCCCCGCCCCAGCTATTATGGAAGGAGACTGTGATAGTATATTGTGATTTATCATAAGAAAAATCTTGGGCCACCTGGGTGGCTCAGCCATTAAGTGTCTGCCTTCAGCTCGGGTCATGATCCCAGGGTCCTGGGACTGAGCCCCCCATTAGGCTCCGTGCTCAGCAGGAAGCCTGCTTCTCCCTCTCTCACTGTGGTTTCTCTCTGTCAGAGAAATAGGAAGAGAGAGAGAGAGAGAGAAAGAGAAAGAAAGAAGAGAGAGGGAGGGAGGGAGAGAGAGGGAGAGAGGGAGAGAGGGAGAGAGGAGAGAGGGAGAGAGAGGGAGAGAGAGAGGGAGAGAGGAAAGAAAGAAAGATCTTGGGTCTTCCATCCATTCCTGGCTCTGAGCTCCTAAAACCCTTGGAGTTTCCTAAGATAAAAGCAATCAAGGTGTCTTTTGTTATGTTCATAAGGTGACTTTTGGCAAGCCCTTAGGTTACCTAAGGGTGGGGCCTGGTTGGAGGGGAAGCAACTCTGTGATTAGAGAGTTGGAACTTCAGTACCTCTTCCCAACCTCCAGGGAGGAGGGGAAAGGGGCTGGAGGTTGAACCAATCGCCAAAAGCCAATGTCAAATCACGACTGTGTCCTAAAGCCTCCATAGAACCCCAGAAGGCCGAGGGCAGCGAGCTTCTGCGTTGATGAACACAGAGATTCCGGGGACGTGGCGCGCTCCGAGAGGGTATGGAAGATCCGCAACCTTTCACCATACCTCCCCCTGTACAGTTCTTCCATCTGGGTGTCCCTGAGTTTTATCCCTTTACAATAAACCAGCAAATCTGGTTTTTTTTTTTTTTTTTTTTTTTTTACTAGTAGGTAAATTGTTTCTCTGAGTTCTGTGAGCCACCCTAGCAAATTAACCAAACCCAAAGACGTCGTAGGAGGCTCTGCTTTTTAGCCCGTGGGTTAGAAGTACAAATACAAACCTAGGCTTGCAATCTGGCCTCTGGCCGAGGGGCCTGCAGGACTGAGCCCTTCACCTGTGGCGGCGGAAGCTACCTCGGGGCAGGGAGCACTGCTGGGAGCACTGCTGGGAGTCGAACTGTAGGACACTCAGCTGATGTCCAAGAACTGCTTCCACACGTAACTGGAGTTAATACCAGAGCCCACTCAGAGACCTTTTACATTCAACTTAGATGTCGGACTCAATCTTAAAAACAAACCTGTGTTCTCCCTGTTTAATACCTCTAAGGACTTCACTTCATACTTAAAAAATCTTCTTCCTGTGACCTTCCATGCTGTGACTTGTCTCCTGCCCATCCTCTGACCTTACTTTGTAGCAGCTCACCCCAGTCCCACTAACCCCTCTTTTCCTGGGACAAGCCACGCTCCTTCCCGCCTGAGATTTTGCACTTACTGCTCTGCTTAGAACTCTCTTCCAGGTGTTTCTGTGGCTCTTCCTCACCTCAGGTCACAGCTCAGATATGAGGTCCCCAGCGAGGGCTTTCCTGACCCACTATGCCATAAGTCCTTCTTCTTGCTCCCCCAATTTCACCCTGGTTTCTGTTGTTGTTGTTTTCCATAATATTGACTACTGCCTAGAAGTGTGCTGTCTAGGACAGCAGCCACTAACCACATGGGGCGAGCTTGATCTAAATTAATTATAATTAAATACAAAATTGAGTTCTTCAGTTGCACTAGCCACATTCCAAGTGTTCACTTGGTAGCCACATGCGGCTAGTAAATATCATATTGGATAGAATGTCTTAGAGAGAACATTTCTATGATTGCTGAAAGTTCTATTAGACAGTGCTGACCTACGACTACCTTGTTGCTTTACACCTGACTTCCTTCGGTGTCCTCTTAATATATCGTAAGTTTTACAGAGGCAAATATCTCATTTATCTAAATCAGCACTGAACCACGCAGGTCTGATACAGTGCCTGGCACACGATAGCAGTTGCCCAATAAATGTTCACTGAATATATGGATAAGCCTCGTGGTACTCGACAAAGTGGACGCACAGAAGCATCTGAACGCGAGCATATGAGCAGAAAGCAGAAGCCTCCTCGTCAACTTTACTGCTCTTAACAAATCCTAATGGAGGGGAGACTTCTGCCAGCACAGGTGGGTGATCCATGTCCCAATTCAAAGGCTCCAGAAGCTGCAGTTCATGACTCTTTGAGGGAGGTGAGCTTTCAATACAATCTCATACTTTACGTTTCGGGACTCCAACTATAATGGAGCAAATGATCGTAATGGAGCCCACCAGGATGCTTGAGATGCTGAAGCCCAGGGCCAGTCTGAAATTGATCTGTGCTTTCCTCTGATTCCCATGAAAGCTGGCTTGCCGGGTCTGTGGGGATGACAGCAAGCTGGTGGGAGTGTTTCCCAGGGAGGAGGGAGACGAGGAAGGACACCCCAGGAGGAGGTGGGGAGTGCAAGGCCAGGAAAGGTGGCGTGAGGGAGGTAAGGGTGGGGTTCCATTCCCCCAGTGGGAAAAGGGAGAGGAGCAGTGAAGGGGACCCTGGGGAGGAACAACGGCAGCTAGATGGTGAAGGAGGGTGTAAATTCTCCAGGAGGAACACGAAGAGGTCCCTAGGAAGGAATAGGGGGATGGGGAGGGATGGAGGAGCCGTATTTGGGAACAATGGGAATTGGTAGTAGCCAAGCAGTGCCCACCTTGAGGGAGAAGAAGAGGGCCGGGATTGCCAGCAGAATGAAGAAGAAGAAGGAAAGGATCGAAAGAAACAAATAATCCTTTTCTGGGAGATTCAAGGACATCAGGACGATTGGCTGCATTGGTGTGCCCTTGAACTCCAGGTTCCTGGGCTCAGTCATAGCCATGGACCTTGGCCTGAGGAGGAGACGCTGGGTGGGCAGAATCTGCAGGCAGGAAATGGGTCCCGGACAGGGAACATCTAAATTCCCAAGAAATGAAGATCAGCTAAACCAACCCCTCTGCCCGGAAAGGCACTGAAAACAGACACTGCCCCAAGCCAGATCCCGCTACACCTCTGCATTCCCGTGTCTGGGGCCTTGCTGGCCCCATGACAAAATTCAACCCTCCTCTATCCTCTCATAATTCCTCTCTGTACCCCCATCACGCCCTCCATGTCTCCCTCCAACTGCTTCACTTTCCTCTTCTAAACTCTCCCCTCCCCACTCCACCCACATGCACTTAAACTCACCGCTCTTTTCTGATTATCCCATCGCAAACCTAGTTAATGCCCTAGGACTTCCCTGGGCTTCTCAGTTCCTGGGAATGTCCAGGTAATTTGCGTCGTGGGCTTCTCTACCGGTCACCACTCATTAAGATTAGGGGCTCAGGTTAGACGTGTCTCAAGTGCTCAGACCCAGCTTCTGATTGGTTCGGTGTGTGTAAGGGGGGCGGTTACCTGGCCGCTGCATTTTCCTCCTGCCCTCTTAATGCAATGAACAAAAAGGGACCGGGTGAGTCCCTTACCTTTTTTGTTGTTGACCCCAGTTTGAACTCCTGATCGGTTCAAGATATAGCATGTGGGTCTCGCTTCTAGACTGGATCTAAGTGCAATGGGCAAATTTACTGGTAGTCCCACAAGGAGCCTACTGTAAACGCACCCCCCATGGGGCTCAGAGGACCATGTGGTGACTAAGGCAGAGAAGATCACAGCTCTCCTGGAATCCACAGCCCATAAGACAGAAAGAGGGAAAACATCCAAATAAATAAATAAAATGATTTAAGGGAGAACCAAGGGCTCCAAGGAATAACTAAAATGAGAAGGAAGAGGGGATGTGCACTATGCACAAAAGAAGAGATGACTGTCACAAATATTTATGTAGTGAACTATATATCAGCTACATCGTGAAATGAAAGCAACAAACAAGAAATTTTTGTAAGGCCACTAGAAATACGAGGAGATATGTCTAAAACCACAACCGTAGTGTGAGATCTAAATATGCCTCTTAGAAAATGAAGTAGAAAAAGAATGCAAAGACGCATATAGGATTTGAATAATTTAACTAGTAAGTATAATTATAGAGTTATTTAGAAAACCACACCCTAAAGCAGTTACTGCATCTTCTTTAGTTATATCAAAGAAATATTTACAAAATTCATCGAGAACCTGGCTACAAACAGAAATTCCAAAATGTAGAGTTCCTTAAACCATACCAAAAAAAAAGAAGTAAACAAAAAGGAGACTTAGAAAAATTTCTATTTGCAAACTAAGAGAGATTCTCATAAATTACAGCCATACCCCTCAGAGATACTGCAGGTTGAAAGTTCCAGACCACTAGATAAAGTCAATATCACAATAAAGCAAGTCAAATGAATTTTTTGGTTCCCGAGAGCATATGAAAGTTATGTTTACACTAGACTGTAGTCTATTTAGTGTACAATAGCATTATGTCTGGAAAAAATGAGGCACACACCTTAACTTTAAGATACTTTATTGCTTAAATTTAAAAAATACTTTATTGCTAAAGAATGCTACCATCACTTGAGCTCTCAGCAAGTCATAATCCTTTTGCTGGTGGAGAATCTTGTCTCCATGTCCAGGGATGCTGACAGTTGACATAACTGGCAATCTCTAAAATAAGATAAACCGAAATTTGCTGCACCAATTGACTTTTCCTTTCGTGAATGATTTCTCTGTAGCATGTGATTGATGACATTTTACCCACAGAACTTCCTTCAGAATTGGAGTCAGTCCTCAGGATGGCTGGGTGGCTCAGTCGGTTAAGCAGCTGCCTTCAGCTCAGGTCATGATCCCAGAGTCCTGGGATCAAGTCCTGCACGGGGCTCCTTGCTCAGCGGGGATCTGCTTCTCCCTCCGCCTGCTGCTTCCGTTCCTCCTGCTTGTGTGCTTCCTCTCTCTCTGACAAATAAATAAAATCTTTCAAAAAAAGAACTGGAGTCAGGCCTCTCAAATTCTGTTGCTGCTTTATCAGCTATAAGTCTTTGTCATAGTCTAAATCATTTGTTGTCATTTCAACAGTCTTCACAGCATCTTCACCGGAAGTAGATTCCATCTCAAGAAACTGCTTTCTTTGCTCATTCATAAGAAGTAGCTCCTCAGCCCTTCAGTTTGATCATGAGATCGCAGCAGTTCAGCCCCATGCTCAGTCTCCACTTCTAATTCGAGTCCTCTTGCTGTTCCCACCACATCTGCAGTGACTTCCTCCACGGAAGTCCTGAACCCCTCAAAGTCATCCACGAGGGCTGGAATCAGATTCTTCCTAACTCCAGTTTATGTTCATATTTTGACTTCCTGCCATGAATCAGAATGACATAGAGAACAGTGGATCCTTTTTAAAAGGTTTTCAATTTATTTTGTCCAGCCCCATCAGAGCAGCCATAGCCTTACAAAATGGATTTCTTAAATGAGACCTGAAAGTCACAATGACTCCTTGATCCACGGGCTGCAGAAGGATGATGTGTCAGCAGGTATGAAAACAACACGAATCTCACTGTCCACCTCCATCAGAGCTCTTGGTTCACCAGGCGCCTTGTCCATGAGCAGTAATATTTTGAAAGCAATCTTTTTTTTTTTTTTTTCTGAGCAGTAGGTCTCAACAGTGGGCCTAAAATATTCTGTAGACCACGCTGTAAATAGATATGCTGTCATCTAGGCTTTCTGTCTCATTTAGAGAGTCCAGGCGGAGTAGATTTAGCATCATCCTTAAGGGCCCCAGGATTTGGGGGATGATCAATCAGCACTGATTTCCACTTAAAAGTCACCAGCTGCATTAGCCCCCGCAAGAGAGTCAGCCTGTGCTTTGAAGCCAGGCATTGAATTTTCCTCTCTAGCTATGGAAGTCCTAGATGGCATCTTGTTCCAATAGATGGCTTCTTTCACCTACAACAAAAATCTGTTGCTTTAAAAAAATAAATAAATAAATAAAGTCTGTTGCTTAAGCATAGCCGCCTTCACCAATTATCTTAGCTAGATCATCTGGAGAACTTGTGGCAGCTTCCACATCAGCACTAGCTTCACCTTGCAGGGTTTTTTTTATGTCATGGAGATGGCGTCTCTCCTTAAGCCTCATGAACCAACCTCTGCTAGCTTCAGGCTTTTCTTTTGTAGCTTCTCCACCTCTCGGCCTTCACAGAATTGAAGAAGTCAGGCCCTGGGTCTGGATGAGGTTTTGGCCTAAGGGAACGTTGTGGCTGGTTTTATCTTCTATCCAGACCATTAAAACTTTTCCCATATCAGCAATAAGGCTGTTTCACTTTCTGTTCATTGGCGAGTTCACTGGAATAGCATTTTTAATTCCCTTCCAGAATGTTTCTTTTGCATTCACAACTTGACTGTTTGGCACTTGAAGTCTAGATCTCGGCCCATCTCATCTTTCAGCACACCTTCCTCATTGAGCTTAATCATTTCTAGCTTTTGATTTAAAAGCCATTTCACTTGAACACTTAGAAGCCACTGTAGGGTTATTAGTTGGCCTAATTTTAATACTGTTTTGTCCCAGGGCATAGGGAGGATGGAGGAGAGGGAGAGAGTTGGGGGGACAGCTGCTGGTTGGTAGAGCAGTCGACACACACAATACGCATCTATTAAGTTTGTCCTCTCATATGGGCACAGTTTGTGGCACCCCGAAAGCAATTACAGTAGTAGCATCAAAGATCACTGATCACAAATTACTGTAACAAATATAATAGTAATGAAAAAGTTTAAAATATTTTGAGGATTACCTCAAATATTTTTGAGGTAATATTTGAGGTAGTACAGAGACATGACGTGGGCAAAGGCCTTGGAAAAATGGAGTCGATAGACTTGCTTGATGCAAGGTTGTCACAAATTTTCAATTTGTAAAACACATGATATGTACAAAGTGCAATAAAATGAAGTGTGCCTGTATAAAATTCAGTGGTTGCTATTATCGTCACAGAGTTGGGCTTCTATCACCACATATCTGGTCTTAGTCTACCAAGTGCCTTGCGAATTGAACTACTGGGTAAGCCATTGCCCAGGTCTCAGTGCTATTTAAATCTCACTCCTAGGTGCTGAATATATGAGACAAGATTAAATAGCACTGTAAAAGCTCTAAAAGCTGAGCTTACATTGGAATCACAGCCCACAAAAAACATACCTGAATTTGAAGAATGAATCTAAATGGATCTACTATCTGCTAAAACAAACAAAAAAAATCCATGTAATCTAAACAAAATGTCCGGAATACAATCCAAAATTACTCTACACAGGAAAACTAGGAAAGTCTAACAAATTATCAAGGAAAAAGACAATTAACATACTTTAATCCCAAGAGGACCCAGATATTAGAATTATCAGACAGATTTTATAACAACCATAAGGGTGAACAATCTTGAAATAAAAGGAAAGGCAGAAATTCTATAAAAATAACCAAATAGAAATGTTAGAACTGAAAAATGCCGTAACTGAAAATTTTTAAAAAGATTTTATTTATTTGAGAGAGAGGGAGAAGGGGAGAAGGGTACAGGGAGAAACAGACACCTCACTGAGCAGGGAGCCCACTGCAGGATTTGGTCCCAGGACCCTGGGATCATCACCTGAGCTGAAGGCAGACACTTAATTGACTGAGCCACCCCAAGAGCTGAATTTTTTTTAAAAAATCACTAGATGAACTCAACAGCCAATACAGATGACAGAAAAAAGAATCAGTAAACCTGGTAGTTAAATATAAATTATCCAGTTTGGGGGCACCTGGGTGGCTCAGTCGGTTAAGTATCTGCCTTCAGCTCAGATCATGATCCCAGGGTCCTGGGATTGAGCCCCCCACATCAAGCTCCCTGCTCAGTGGAGTCTGCTTCTCACTCTTCCTCTCCCTCTGCCCTTCTCCCCCAAGCTCATGTTCTCTCTCTGTCTCAAATAAATAAAATAAAACCTTTAAAAGAAAGAAAAAAAGAAAGAAATTATCCACTTTGGACTATAGAGAAAAATCGATAGAGCCCCAGACAGCTGTAGGACAATTTCAAGAAGTCTAACATTCATGTCAGCACAGTTTCAGGAGAGGAGAAAGAATGATGTAGAAAAAAGAAAAAGAAAAGAAAAGAAAAGAATGGCTGTAAACTTCCCAAGTTTGGTGAAAGACATAAACTTACAGGTTTAAAAAAGCTCAATAAATCCCAAATAGGATAAACCTAAAGAAATCCACACACACAAACATGATAATAAGACCTCTGAAAACACAGAAGGAAATCCTCATGACTGGGGTTAGATACAGAGTTCTTAGATGTGATACCAAAAACACAGTCATAAAAGGACAAATTTGAATCTGGCTGTTGTTGAAATTGAACATGCTCTGCAAACAAAAAAACAAAACAAAACTGAAAAGACAAGTAACAGCCCGGAGAAAAAATGTTTACAAATCATATATCTGAAAAAGGACTTGTATCAGAATTACAAGAAGGAAACCAACAATGCAATTTAAAAATGGAAGAAAAGATTTGAACAGATCCTTCACTAAAGAGACTATAAGAATATCAAATAAGCATAGGAAAAAATATTCAAAATCATTAGCTATTAGAGAAATGAATATTAAAACTTTGATTAGAATGGTTCAAGTCAAAATGGCTAAC
>CM052803.1:12604494-12621148 GCA_028533885.1 Nasua narica | reverse complement strand
ACCAACAAACTAGATAACCTAAATGAAATGCACAAATTCCTGGAAAGCCATAAACTACCCAAAGTGACTCATGAAGAAACAGACATTCTGAGTTAGCCAATAACAAGTAGAGGGTAAATCAGTTTAAAACCAAACCAAACCAAAGGACAACAACAAAAACCTCCAGCAGAGAAAATCCCAGGCCCAGAAAGCTTCACTGGTGAATTCTATCAAAGCTATAAAGAATTAAAATGAATACTTTTCAAACTCTTGCAAAAAAGAGAAGAGGACAGAATACTTCCTAACTTATTCCATGAGGTCAATGGCACCCTGATATCAAACCATACAAAGATATCAGGAGGAACGAAGAACAAACCAACACCCTCATGAATACAAATGCAAAAATTCTCAACAAAATACTAGCTAACCAAATCCAGCAGCATGTTAAAGGGATGATACCCCATGAGCAAGTGGGACTCATCCCAGGAATGCAAGGTGGTTTAACTACAAAACTCAATCAAGGTAATATACCAGATTAATAGAATGAAGGGGAGAAAACAGCATTATCTCAACGGATACAGAAAAAGTGCTTGATGAAATTGAATACCCCTTCAGGATTAAAAAAAAAAATACGACTCAGAATGTTAGAAATAGAGGGAAACTAGCTCAATCTGATAAAGGGCATTTAGGGAAAACCCACAGCTAACATCATATTTAGTGAGAAAAGATCTGACGCCCTCCCTACTTAGGTCAGGAACAAGACAAGGACATCTGCTCCCACCACTTCTATTCAACACTGTACTGAAAGTTCTAGCTAGGGCAATTTGGCAAGGAAAAGAAACAATTTCTTTAACAATTTCTGTTCACAGATGACATGATCCTATGCTTAGAAAAATTCTAAAGAATCCACCCAAAAAAACCCCGCAATAGCTATTAAACTATCTCAGCGAAGTTGCAGGATACGAAGATCAACATGTAAATATCAATTGTATTTTAATACACTAGCAATGAACAATCTGAAAATAAGATTAAGAAAACCACCCCCCATTTACAAAAGCATCAAAAAGAATACTTAGAAGTAAATTTAATCAAAGGAGGTACAAGACTTGCACCCTAAAAACTATAAAAAAATCTCTTAAAGAAACTGAAGAAGGATTAAAATAATTGAGATCTCTTGAGTTCATTAATTCCAAGGCTTAATATTTTTCAGATGCTAATACTCTCCCAATTGTTCTACAAGTTCAATGTAACCTCTACCAAAATCTCAACTGCTTTTTTTTTTTTTTTAACTTTTTAAAAGATTTTATTTATTTGGGAGAGAGCATGAGCAGGGGAGAGGGGCAGAGGGAGAAGCAGGCTCCCCACTGAGCAGAGAACCAGATGTGGGACTCTGTCAAGGATTCCGCGCCCCCCCCCTCCCCAGCCGCCGGGGATCATGACCTGAGCGGAAGGCAGACAGTCAACCCACTGAGCCACTCACGGGCCCCTCAACTGCCTTCTTCGCAGAAATGGACAAACTAATTCTAAAAATCATATAGAACTGCAGGGGACCATGAATAACCAAAACAATCTTGAAAAACAAAGTTGGAGGACTCTTTATTTCCTGATTTCAAAGCTTTGATTAAAGCTATGGTAATCACAAAGAGTATTGCATTGGCCTAAGGATAGACATATCGATCATCGCAGGAGAATTGAGATAGAAATAAACCCATGCATCTATGGTCAATTTTGGTGTACCATGGGTACCAAGCTCATGGATCCAGGGACGTCTCACCACCAGGGTTCTGTGGCATGACCTACAGGGCCTAAAGGGCAGCAGAATGAGGATGACCATGGCCAGGGAAAGGGTCTCAGCACAATGGCCAAAAGAATGGACAGCAGAGAGATCAGTGAATGGAGACCAGGCTGAACCAACTCTGCAGGTCAGAGGAGCCCTGAAAGGTGGCACCACCCCAAGGTGGGGCAGCCTGGCCCCCACACCACCCGCCACTGACCCCATATCCTTCCTCATTGTCCTCTATCTGGAGTTTCCTGATTTCCGTCCCTTCTTGATTTATCCTTCCTGTCCCTGGCAACTCTCCCTGATACCCAAAGGCCCTCTCCCTGTCCTCCATAACACTATTTCCGTCCCCAGTGAATTTTCTCTGTCCTCGTTTAAATCCAGTCTTCCCATAATCTTTTCTTGTCTCCTTATGACCTTGCCTCTTGCCTCTATGATGACACTGTCTCCTTGTAACATCCCATCCCCACTCTTTATCCCTCTAAAAAGCTCCCCCATTTACCCTGCAGAGTGTCGCCTATAAGCTCTCCCAGTCCTCCCATAACCCTCTCCCATTCCCCCATTCACCCCCTCTCTGTCCTCCCTTAATTTGACCCTAGTCCCCTACCAGTCTCCTTTATCCTCTAACTAGCTCTCTTCCTCACCCCCTCTCTGTCCACACATTATCCTACCCTGCTCTTTAACTTCCCCTACTCTTTCCCGAAAGCGCTCCACTTAACTTCACTAAGGAACTAGGGCTGAGCCTCCAATTCCTCAGGCCTTGAAGTTGCCGTGGGGAGGAGTGACGTCATGGGGCGTGGTCTCTATGCTCAACAATACTCCCTTTGCCCTTATTTCCTCGATGTGATTGGCTGTTAAAATAAAAAGGGTGGAGTCCCAAGTGTTTAGTTCAGATTTCTGCTTCTTTCCCTTGAAAATGAGACTGGCACATAGGAAAACCTCTTCTGCTGAAAGAATTGGGTGGGGCTTTAGTTATTTCCATTTATCCTTCAGCCTGAACTCCAACATGTAAAATATGTGGGTCTCACTCACTGCCAGGTATATTTGTGATTGAACCTCTGATTGGTTCCATGCATACAGAGGATGGGATTTATTAATTCATTAAACATATTTTAATTGAGGGATGCCTGGGTGGCTCAGTCGGTTAAGCAGCTGCCTTGGGCTCAGGTTATGATCCCAGCGTCCTGGGATCAAGTCCCACATCAGGCTCCTTGCTCAGTGGGGAGCCTGCTTGTGCTCTCTCTCTCTGACAAATAAATAAATAAATAAAATCTTTAAAAAAATAAATAAAACATATTTTAATTAGGAGCCTACTGTGTGTCAGGCCCTGTGCTCAGTCACCAGGTAACAGTGGTGACCAAAGCAAACAAGGCCATGGTTCTTCTGGAGTTAACAATTCATGGGGGAGATGGAAGATAAACAGCCAAATAGTCCAGAGGACTTCAGAATGGACCATGACTATGACGATAATAGAAGGAAGGGAGGCCTGACAGAAGAGAGAGGGACATCTGAGCTCAGATGTGCAGGATGAGCTAGCCAAGAACAGATCTGGAGAAATGAAAGTTTCAGGCAAGAGGACAGTGAGTGCAAAGGTCCTGAGGTGGGAATGAGTTTTGTGTGTGCCAGAAGCAGGAACAAGAGCCTGTGGTTGGAGTGGAGGAGTCATGAGGGGAAGATGTGAGGAGGGTAGAAAGCAGACTAGGCAGGGTCTAGACATCTGAATGAGGGTTTGGATTTGATCCTAAGAGCCACAGGAACCTTCTAGAGGCTGTAAATCTGGGAGAAATGAGATGTGATTTAGATCGTGGAGAAGCTCTGGCTGCCCTGAACAGATTGGAAAGTGGGAGCCATTGGTTCCTCATGTGCCAGGAACCTCAAACCCTCACAAAGCAGGAGCTGGGTCGAGGGGTGAGCAGGGCAGGTGTCAGGGAGGTGCCCCCACTTCCAACCTTCATAGGAGCATTCTCTGAGATAAGGCATGACTAGCTATGGTCTGTCCGATTTCCGGCTAATCTGGGTCCCTCTCGTGCCCTGCTCAACCGACTATGGTGTAGGTCCAAGAAAAGCAAAGTCCTCTTAACTCTTATCCTGGGGTCTTAGAGTCACCAGGACACACTTCTTCCCCTACCCTATACAAATCTGTATCACCAGCCTCTGCAGACCTCACAAACCTCAGCTTCACCCTGTCTCCTCTGACTCACTTTACCCCAAACTAAAGCCCCCAGAAACAGTGTCTTGCCTAGCCATTGGAGCCAGCGGCAAAAGGAAAAATGTGCACGCTATTATACACATGTTTTTAACCGTTTAGTTTTTTTCAGAATATGAAAGTAGTTAAGGGGTGCCCAGGTAGCTCAGTAGGTTAAGCCTCTGCCTTCAGCTCAGGTCATGATCTCAGGGTCCCGGGATGGAGCCCCGCATTGGGCTCTCTGCTCAGCAGGGAGCCTGCTTCCCCTCTCTCTTTGCCTACTTGTGATCTCTCTCTCTCTCTCTGTCAAATTAATAAATAAAATCTTAAAAAAAGAAAGAAAGGCATTTTTCCCAGGTCTTCCCCTCACCTCCTCTGTGTCCTGGCTGACCTTGGCACTTCTGGTGCCCTGCACCGGGTGGTGTGCCCCCTCCTCTTAGGAACTGTGAGTAACGATCTCTCTTTTCAATGGCAGGCATCTCCTGATCTGTTGGCCTCCCCATGCCTAAATAATAATAAAGCCTACATTTTATTTTTTTAAGATTTTATTTATTCATTTGACAGAGAGAAAAAGAGAGCATAAGCAGGGGGAGGAGCAGAGGGAGAGAGAGAAGTAGGTTCCCTGCGGAGCAGGAAGCCCAATGTGGGGCTCGATCCCAGGACCCCCAGATCAAGATCTGGGCTGAAGACAGACGCTTAACCGACTGAGCCACCCAGGTGCCCCTAAAGACTACATTTCGAAGCTGTACCATTTCACATTCTCACCAGCAATGAATAAGAGTCTTAAATCTTAATTTTTCCACATCTTTACCTGCGCTTATTTTTCTTAAAAGAAAAAAAAAAAAAGCATTATAGCCATCCTAGTGGCTGTGAAGTGATATGCCATTGTGGTTCTGATTTGCATTTCTCCAATGACATGATGTTGCCCATCTTTTCCTGTGCTTCTTGGCCATTTGTATATCTTCTTTGGAGAAATGTCTATTGAAATCCTTTGCTCATTCAGAAACTTGGTTTTTTTGTCTAATTGTTGAATATCTTTTTTAAGTAAGGTCTACGTGCAATGAGGGGGGGCTTGAACTCAGGACCCTGAGATTAAGAGTTGCATGCTCCACTGACTGAGCCATGCAGGCACCCCAAATATCTTTTTGTTTTTAAGGTATAGATATTCTATGTGGTTTTTTTACATATAAGTCATTGGCCATTTATATACATAGTACAAGTATATTTTCCTATAGTGACTTTCCTTTTTCACTCTCTTAATGGCATTTGGGGAAGAATAGAAATTATTCATTTTAATGTAGTCCAATTTATCAACCTTTTCCTCATGTTGAGTTTTGTGTCCTATTTAGGATATCTGTGCTTTGTCTAAAACCAGGAAATTATCTTCTATGCTATCTTCTAGAAGTTCAACTGTTTTATATTCCACATTCGGATCTGTGATCATTCTGGAATTTATTTCTGTATACAGTGTGAGGTTGGGTTTAGATTAAATTATTTCCAGGGGCACCTAGGTGGCTCAGTCAGTTAAGTGTCTGCCTTTGGTCCAGGTCATGATCTCAGGGTCCTGGGATCAAGACCCACATCAGGCTCCCTGCTCAGTGGGGAGCTGCTTCTCCCTCTCCCCTCCCCCTCCCCCTGCTGGTGCTCTCTCTAGAAACAGACCCATCTAGACTCTGTTGCATTAGCCAACATGTCTCTACTTACACCAATATCACAACAATGTCTTAGTTACTATAAAATTCTAGTAAGGCTGGCTATTTGTTACTGCAAGTCTTCCAACTTTGTGTTTCTTCCTCAAGATTGCCTTGGCTCTTCTTACGGTTTTGTATTTCCATATACATTTTAGGATTAGCTTCATAATGTCCACCAAAAAAAAAAAAATAAAGGTTCTAAAGATCAATTGGGAGAGTTGACATGTTTATCATATGTCTCCACTCCATGAACATGGTCTAATCCTTCCTTGTATTTAGGTCTTCTCTAGTATTTTTCACTAATGTTCTATAGTTTAATGTGCAGAGGTCCTAAGGGGGAAGAGGTCATAAGAACTTCCAATTTGTCTACCAAGTCGGGCAGGAGTTTTGGGTAACCTGGGTACCTACTACTTGCAGTCAGCATGTGAAGAGAAGCAGCAGTCTTCAGGGACTGAGCCCTTAACCTGTGAGATCTGATACTGCGTCCAGGTACATACACAGTGTCAGAATTAAATTATAGGACATCCAGCTAGTGCCACAGAATTGCTTGCTGTCAGAAAAATCCCTACACACTTGGTGATCAGAAGTAGTAAAGGAGGGGCGCCTGGGTGGCTCAGTTGGTTGGGCGACTGCCTTCGGCTTAGGTCATGATCCTGGAGTTACGGGATCAAGTCCCGCGTCGGGCTCCTGGCTCCATGGGGAGTCCGCTTCTCACTCTGACCTTCTCCCTTCTCATGTTCTTTCTCACTCTCTCTTTCTCTAATAAATAAATAAATAAAATCTTTAAAAAAAAAAAAAAAGAAGTAGTAAAGGAGACAAACAGTAGGAAATACCGGGGTTTTCCTTGCACAGATGTTAATTTGCTTTTTTCATTCTCATTTTTTCATGAGTATACAGAATTTTGCAAGAGCTATGTGCTGTGTAATACACAGCAACAGACTGAATGCGGAAGCAGGTATGAGAATCGAGTTATCTTCTATTCAGCCAGACATTAAAGAAATTGGCAAAAATGTAAAACAATGCCACTCCACTGACAAATGTTTTGGAAATAGAGTTATTTTAATGACAACACTGCTATCTGTATTAGCATGCGAAGGTTTTTTACTGTTATTTAAAAATTAAAACATTTAATTTTTCCAGCTTTACCCCCAATAGAAGAAATACCAGTAGGTACAACTCACATAGGCGAAAGCTTCTGGAGGGTTTTCAAAAAATTTAAGAGTGAAAGGGGTCCTGAAACCAAAGAGTTTGAGAACTGATGTTTTAGAGTCGGCATCAGCTCTAGGTCGGGTCCTGCTCCCCGCCTCCCCCCCCTTCCTCCGCACCCCCCCCTCCCCCGCCCCGCACTTCAGTAAGGGCTCTCCTGTGCGCCCTCGCCTGCCAGAGTGCCACACACTGGAGATCGGAGGAACTGCAGGGCATCACGTGCTTGTGGTCCTAATACCTACACATTAGGATGTAACTCATCTTCCTTCCGAGGTCTGAGCATCAGCCACGCCGCTCCCCCTTCTCTAAGTCCTGTAACACCACCTCTTCGTTTTGTCCTCCCAGCTCGAGGAGTGGGAATGAAGTTACTTCAGTCTTTACCTTTTGCTCTTACAGGATTCCAATCCCTGTGTGGCCAACCCTCTGTTTCAAATCCCCTCTTTTGCAAATACTGTGGATTGAGTGTGAGGTGTGGAAGTGGAAATGATACAGACATTTGCTTCAAGAAGTTTGTTGATGAAGGGCCAAGAGAGGCAGGACTGGGACAGGAGCAGGGGAGTTAGAGTGATTTTTTTTAAAAGATGGGAGAGACTTGGGCATATTCTACTGCTCCTGTCCCAGTCCTGCCTCTCTTGGCCCTTCATCAACAAACTTCTTGAAGCAAATGTCTGTATCATTTCCACTTCCATACCTCACACTCAATCCACGGCTCTCTGAAATCAGGCAATGGCCCTGTAGCGCCCCAGAATTAGAACCCACATTCTTTTCAGCCCCTCCTTTCTTCTTCACCTCCAAAGTTTTGGAAAGTGTTATCTACACTCTGCCTACACTCCCCTCTCCTTGTAAAGCATTTGGGTCCTACGTTAAGGCACCTGCCCCTGCTGATCCTTTGAAATTGCCCTCACTGAAGATATTAACACCTCCCTGCCCTTAAATCCCCAGGATACATCTCAAGTGTTGACAGGTTTGTCCATGCTCTCCTTCCAGAGACTTTTCCAGGCTTTCTCTCAACACTGGCCCAGGTGTCTCCCTACCTTTCCCACTCCCCAGAGCCATGGGGCACTCTAGAAAGCTGGTACCAAGGGTGCTGGAGGAAGCTTCCTGGGGACCAACACCTTTCCAGACTCGCCCCTGAAGACAAAACCAATCAGAAAGCAGGTCATCCAGGCATACTTAGGTGAGTAGTCAGCATGCCTGTTTGATGAACCAGTCTGGAATCTAAAAACAGGGGCAGAATTTGACTCTCTCAATCATGGAGAAGCAAGTGATGCCTTCAGATTTGTAGCTGACTAGGACTCAGAAGGAGGTAGCTTGTCCCTTCCTACCTAAGGACTCTGGCCAAATACTTTACTTTCTGGAAATTGAAACCCAACTGCCCAAGCCAAGAAAGCTATTATGCATGGAAAGAAGGACAAAAAAAAAAAAAAAAGTAAAAGAGAATGAAACAAGAAAAAGAACAGGAAACAACAGATACACAGTAAAGAGGGAATATTCATCAAATCTGTCCACTGTCTTTAGTCATCATAACCTTCCCCTTGGGAATCCTAGCTGTTGTCTACACTATGAAGACTGGATGCTGTCACCACTTGCCCAAGACTTAACCCCCAGAACATACAACCCGTCCCCACTCTTGTATCTATTTCTGCCCAGAAATGAGGACTAGAAGTGGAAGACGTCCTCGTTCTGTTATCTTCATGGAGATCCTGACGTACTCTCAATTATAGTACCATAAATAGTACCCTCAATTCATTCTACAAAGCCACACATTCTTTCCACCATTATCCCCCAGTAGATCAAGAAAGCCAAGTGGGAAGTAAACTGTTACAAAGCAAGGACATATTCAGGTCAAACGCTTTTCCTGAGTTTACCTGTTACTACATGCACATAAATACGCCTTCTATGTTCCGTCTCTTGTTAGCTGACCCTCCAGCCAAGAGACCCACCAGCTAAAGATCACTGCAGTCAAAGGATTCACCTGATGAGGGATACCTGAGCTCAGAAATACAGAACCCGGACAAGTTACCCTATCAAAGCCACCTCAGACAAAAGATTCACTAGTCAAGAGGCCCTCATCCCCAACCCCAACCTCATATATTTTGCTCTGGAATATCCATTTTGCCCCTTAAAATGCTCTGAGCTAATTATTCATTCTGTCAAGCAGAGTACCGCGCACTAGTCACCAATAAAAGGAGAGGGCTCCCAATACGCAGAGGGTAGCAAAGACCGTCGCAATGCCAACAGCCAGAAATGGAAGTCCAAACGCTTCTGCCCGCTGAATCTTGGTCCCAGAGCTGCCAAGGAAGATGCAGCACAGTCCAGCACTGGATGAAACACGTTTACTCACGTGAAGAAGAGACAGCGCAGGATCAGCTCCAATAGTGGGTGCGACTGGCCTTTATGAAATCCTCTTGTGCCACAGCAGACGGACCCTGATCCCTCCCTCATGGAGTCTGAGATACTAAAAGCTGGGCTTGGGCCTGAGGGCACAGGCACTTAAGCAGAACAAAGGAACACATGAGCCTGAAATAGGGAGATATATTCCCCCCTAGGTGATAAAACCTGCAGGCTGGTGGACTTTTTAGCTTTTGATCAGAAAGTGTTCCAGGCCCACAGCCTATTCTTCTGTGGCAAGCAGAGGCTGAAAGACTATGCACATGAAGACATTCCCTGAAGACTTCCTTGACCCCTGGAGTGTGTCCCTTGCTGCTGTTCTTCGTGCTTCTAAGTCTACACCTATTCTGCAATACAGTTGTGTCTTTGACAGATCACCCTGGAATCTGTATTTGTGGACTTCACTGTGTCATCTCCCACCCACTGAAAAGTCTCTACAGATTGGCTTCCCACACCCTCCACTCCCTTAAAACAACCAGCCAAGGGAAATATCAGCTAAAACCCAGTGGCATTAGCATCCATTGATAGTTTTTCCCTGAATCAGTAATTACTATGGTGTTTGAAATGGCTGCTAGTTTCCTAATGATGCATAACAAATGCCCTCAAACTTAGTTATTAACTCCCAGTTCTGGAGGTCAGAATGTCTGGGTTCTCTAGAACATTCAGAATCTCACAAGGCTAAAAGCCAGGTAGGTGTTGGCCAGTCTGTGTTCTCAGGAGCTAGGATCCTCTTCCAAACAAGTATGGTTGACAGAATTCAGATCCTTGCTCTTATAGATATAAAATAAGTCCTGTTCCCTTGCTGGCTATCAGTTGGGAGCCACTTCAGCTAGGGGCTGCCTGCATCCCTTGCCATGTGGCCTCCTCCATCTTTAGGCTAGCAATGGAGAATCTCCTTGACTGCACTCCATCACATGCCTTGAGTCATTCTTGCCAGTAAGACCCTGTCCCCTTTAAGAACTCATTGGATTACGGTTGTCCCATGGAGGATATTTTCCCTGTCTTAAAGTTAACTAATGGTAACTTAACTACAAGTATCAAACCCCTCCACGGCAGCACATAGAGTAGTACTTGAATGAGTAACAGGGAAAAGGTGTGTGTACACCAGGGAGCAGGACTCTTGGGACCATCTTAGAATTCTGCCTACCACCATGTTGATTTCCCATTTCCATCATTCCATCCACACTTATTAGTTGGCATTCTACTTTAAGAAAGACCTTCCTGTTTTTCATCTTCTTTCTCTCTTAGTCAGTATGGACTAAAGCATTCTTTTCTAATTCAATATTTTGTAGTCTATTATTGACATTATTCCTTTTCCTTCCCTTCTGATCATGAATCTCCTAGTTTCCTTACCGACCTTGTCTACTTCCTCTCTCCCACCATTCGATGACTGGCGACTGTGGTACCGCCCTCTTGTGAGGCCTGCAGATAGGGGTGGGTCCGCGGCAAAGAGGAGCCAGGATCAGATCTTACAATGGCTCCCAACCAAACCCTATCAGGGTCGGTGGAGTCGATGTCCTGATAGAGGATAGAACTGGCTCTAAGCTCAGAGTCCTGGAGAATGAAAGAATCATGGGACCACGCCCCGTTATGCAGACAGCCAATCAGGACTTGAGGTGCTGGTTTCTCCATTGTGAAGAAGTGGCCTTTAACCGTTGGAGTCTTGGGATGCTGGAGTCTTGGGTTAGAACAAGGGGGGGGTAGAGTGGGTTTGGCTCTGTTTTCAAGACACTCGGGATCTGTCTTTGTCTGGGTAGAAAGATCATGCCCCCAAAACCCGCCCCAGCCAATGCAGGGGCCCCACCAGCTGCAGGGGCCCCAAACGATGCAGGGGCTCCACCGGCTGCAGGGGCCCCACCGGCCGCAGGGGCCCCACCGGCCGCAGGGGCCCCACCAGCCGCAGGGGCCCCTGAGAAGAAGCCGCCAGAGGAAATACAGACACCTGAAGAACTGGCATTTTATGCCCCGAATTACCTATGTTTGACCATCCTGGCTGTACTTTTTTTCCCTCCCCTGGGATTAATAGCTGTATTCTTCAGTTACAAGGTAAAACAATACCTGTGCCATGGCCCATCCTCCCCCCTACAAGCCCCTTGCACCTGCTTCCGTCCTGGGACCCGGGTAGGGGATCCCCCTCAATGACCATTGGTCTCCAGCCCTTCCCCAAGGGTGTCACAAGGCTGGACTCAGGAGCCCACATCTAAAGCTCCCATCCCTACAGACCTTCCAGGCCAACAAGAAAAGCCAGTGGGAAGATGCTTACATCAACTCAGGCCGAACTGGTTGGTTGGATGTATTCGCCATACTCATTGGTTTAGGCATCATTTATGTCTATACCCTATTTATGTGAACATCAGGCCAAGTAGTCCTTAGGTCCACCCCAAATAGGACCCACCCACCAAGACACTAACCAGCCAATCAGCCGCGGTGCAAGAAATCAACAGCTGAGACATCTTCTAGCCAAGAAACTTATCAGCCAAGGAACTCAACATCCAAGCGACCCACTAGCCTAGGGACATCATACTACTTCATCCTCTCGGCCTCCAGAGCCATCTTCATCCACCTTGGGGGTCCTCATTTTCATGCTCTGGTTGCGCTTAGCTCCTTGATACTGGGCTTCTCTTTCAGAAAAATATTTATTTAAACCAATAAAAATGAAGAGAATGTTCCAGCTTCTTATATGTGTGCATGTGTGTGTTTCTAAGTCAGCGCCTGTGTTATGCTGGGGCTCTGTGTTTCTTATCACTGCTTTTTCTAGGAAACTAGAAATCTCCTTCAGCTTTTGAGATCCCAAAGTCAAACTGTTAGGGGAAAATGGAAAGACTTCAAGAAATAAACTATAGATTTAGTGGAAGAGCTGATGAAGACCACCTCTCTCCCAGTCCAAAGTAAATGGTCCCCTATTCATGGAATAGGGGAAGTAGAGAAAGAGAGAATAGATGCAAGTATATCCCTAAGGAGGTCCCTAAGATCTCTGTCTCAGGAAGGGGTGAGGTGTCAAAGATCCCAGATACCACTTGTATTACCTCTTTACAAATAAGTCCTCCAGGGCTTCCAAGATCAGAAAGAAAATAAGCTGCATGGTGTGAAGGTCTAGGAAGAAATGGCCTTAGACAGCCAAGTAGGATGGCCCATATGCCAGCTTGGTGAAAAGAAGGTGGAGTTTACAGGAATACCAAGTGCCAGGGTGGGAGTGACTATCAGAGAGGAGCCAGGGATAACACGGGAGTCATCTAGAATGAAGGAAAACAGAAACCTAGGCTGACACCATGAACAAAAAACACCCAGGGGTTCTTACTGGTACCTTAACTTCATGAACAAACCCAAATTCGGATCTGGAAACCCTAGACTTAGCAGAATTAAGTTTCCGTACCCAAGAAGAATGGGAATTAACAATAAAAAGGAGGTTGAGAAGCTGTGGAAAAGACCGCTAACTCTACCAAAGCTCAACTTTTCTTCCTGGGAGCATTCCTCAGCCACATGCCTTGGGTTCCCCTGTACGGCCATGAAATGGTCTTTGGCTCTATGGAATGTGATCAGAAGCGATGTGTGCCACAAACCACTCTGGTCTTTAAATACCCCACGGGCACTCTCTCCCATACTCTTCCTCCCCTAGCTGACTGGCCAAGTGACACCCATAGTGATATGAAGGCCACATCATAAGGACTCCCATCAGCCTTAGTCTCTGAATCACTCTAAGAACAGTCACTTTCCCCAACTGCCTCCCATGGTTGAGCAGAAAATATGTGTTGAGCCATCATGTGTCTGGTCTATCTAACATGCAAGCAAGTAATTCATCCATCGAAGGCAATTAGAAAATGCTTTTAACTGATCAAAACTGAAGTATATAACATATCGAAATATGTGGGGTGCAGCTAAAGCAGTGCTTAAAAGGAAATGTACAACCTCAAATGTTCATATTAGAAAATAAGAAATGTCTCAAATTAACTATCTCAGCTTCCAACTTAAGACACTAGAAAAATAAGAGCAAAATAATTCCCTCCCCGCGAAAACAAACCGAAGAGATAAGAGTGAAAAAAAAAATCAATGAAATTGACAAGGGGAAAACAATGAAACCATGGAGAAAATCAATGAAACCAAAAGCTGGTTCTTGAAAATGACAGATAAAATTGATAAACCACTCATAAGACTGACAAAACAAGACAGAAGACACAATGACCCAAATCAAAAAACAAGGAGAGAATATCCTCTACAGGTCCCTGAGACACTAAAGGGAAAATAAGGGACTATTACAAGGTATATGAATAGAATATAAACCATCACCACCTGGTGTTTCTCCCAGGAATGCAAAGCTGGCTCAATATTAGAAAATCAATCAATGCAAACCACTATATTAACCAGCTCAAGAAGGAAAACCATCACTTGGGAATATTCAACATCAATTTACAATAAAAATTCAGCACACCAGGACTAACAGGGAACTCTTTCATCACCAATAAAGGGCATCTACAGAAAACCTATAGCTAACATCATATTTCATGGTAAAGGGGAAGTCTTTCTAAAACTGGCAATGAGGCAAGCATGTCCTCTCCCACATCACTCCTATTGCACATCAGACTGGAAGTCTTAATCTGTACAACAAATCAGAAAAAGAAAGAAAGGTCATAGGGATTTAAAGGAAGAAATAGGGCGCCTGGGTGGCTCAGTTGGTTAAGCAACTGCCTTCGGCTCAGGTCATGATCCCGGAGTCCCGGAATCGAGTCCCACATCGGGCTCCCAGCTCCATGGGGAGTCCGCTTCTCACTCTGATCTTCTCCCTCTCATGCTCTCTCTCACTCTCTCTCTTCCCTAATAAAGAAATAAATAAAATCTTTAAAAAAAATAAAGGAAGAAATAAAACAACCCTTTTTGTAGATGACATGATTGTCAATGTAGAAAATCCCAAGGAATCTACAAAAAAAAAAAAAAAAAACCCACCCAGAAAACAAAAACAAAACCCCTCCTAGAATTGATAAAATGAATTTAGCAAGATCACAGGTTGCAATATCAACACACAAAAATCCAATGTGTTTCCTTATGCTAGCAATGAATAATCACAAATCAAATGTATTTAAATAAATAAAGGGGATTAAGGATACACCTTTCTTGATGAGCACTGAGTAATATATATATAGAATTGCTGAATCATTACATTGTGCACCTGAAACTAATATAACACTGTATGTTAATTATACTTCTATACAAAATAATAAAGTAACAGCTATCAAAAAATGATAATTATAATACCATTTGCAATAGCTCTCACAAAGCAAGTAGTTGGGTGTAAATCTAAACTATTATGTGTATCAGCTGTATGTTTATACATACAGAAAAGGCCTAAATGGGGGTGCCTGGGTGGCTCAGTTGGTTAAGCAACTGCCTTCGGCTCAGGTCATGATCCTTGAGTTCCGGGATCGAGTCCCACATCGGGCTCCCAGCTCCACGGGGAGTCTGCTTCTTCCTATAACCTTCTCTCATGCTCTCTCTCACTTTCTCTGTCTCTCAAATAAATAAATAAAAATCTTTAAAAAAGAAAAGGCCTAAATGGAGAGGCTTCCCATGCTGGTGAAATGGAGACTCCATGTCTCTCCCAAATTGAACTGAACCGCTAATGCAATTCCTATTAAAAGACCAACAAGATTTGTAGATCTATATAAATATAGTCAAACAATTCCAAAAAAGATCAACGAAGTTGGAGTACTCATGTTACCCAATTTTCAGAATCACTGTAGAACTACATTAATAAAAACAGTGTGGTAGTAGGGATAGGGTGGCTGGGTTATGGACATTGGAGAGGGTATGTGGTATGGTAAGTGCTGTGAAATGTGTAAGCCTGATGATTCACAGACATGTACCCTGGGGCAAATAATACATTTTATGTTAAAAAAAATATGTATGGTGGGCCCCTGGGTGGCGCAGTTGGTTGAGCGACTGCCTTCGGCTCAGGTCATGATCCCCGAGTCCCCGGGATCGAGTCCCACATTGCGCTCCCAGCTCCATGGGGAGTCCGCTTCTCACTCTGACCTTCTCTCTCTCACTCTCTCTCTTTCCTAATAAATAAATAAATAAAATCTTTAAAAAAAAAAATATGTATGGTATTTGCAAATGGATAGACACTAGATCAACAAAACAGAATAAGGAGTATAGAAAGAGACCCACATGAATATGGTCAATTTATTATAAAAAGAAATCCAAATGCAATTTATAGAGGAAAGTACAGGGTTTTTTCCAATGGTGTTATATTAATTAGACCACCATCTGCAAAACATAATTAATCTTCACTAAAACTTCACATCTTATACAAATATTAATACAATATGGATCATAGATCTAAATGTAAAATGTAAACCTACCAAACATTAAGAGAGTATCTTCCTGGCCCTGGATTAAGCAGACTTCTTAGACATTACACCAAAAGTACGTTCATAAAAGTAAAAAAAATAAAATTAAGACTCAATTCAGGGGCGCCTGGGTGGTTCAGTGGGTTAAAGCCTCTGCCTTTGGCTCAGGTCACAATCTCGGGGTCGTGGGATCGAGCCTGACGTCGGGCTCTCTGCTCAGCAGGGAGCCTGCTTCCCCCTCTCTCTCTGCCTACCTCTCTGCCTAACCTTGTAATCTCTGTCAAATAAATAAATAAATAAAATCTTTAAAAAAAAAAAAAACAAACAAACCTCAATTCAAATTAAAAACTTTTGTTCTCCAAATGACTGTCCAAAGATGAAAAGATAAGCTATAGAGCCAGAGAAAATATTTGTATATCACACATCTGAAAAAGACTTGTATCCAAAATATGTAAGTGACCCCCTATTTTACTGTAATGACAACAAACCAATTTTTATAAATGAAAAAAAGATTTGAACTGACACTTCATCAAAGAGGATATACCAGTTGCAAATACGCAAATGAAAAGATGCTAATTCTCGCAGTTTCCCCCTACTGCTAAAGAACCTGACTCCAAGCTGTTAAATGACCACTCTCAAGGTGCCAGAAGCAACCCAAGACTCCTAGGCCCACATCATTGTTGCCTCAACGGGTGCTTCCTCCCCAACTCCTCACCTCCTCCCCTCTCTTCCCCCCCCCCCGCCCCACCCGCCGCTTGCCCCGGTTTGACTTGACCAATCGCCTGAGAGAGTAGGAAGTGCTTGAACTCCCGCAGACCAATCAGCAGCCATGTGAGCCTTGGCTTCCCCACCCTATCACATGCAACCTCAATCAGCCAATAATAATAGATAGAATAGGAGGCGGAACCCGCATGGTCTCTATGGTAATTCCTGCCTGTTGGACTGAGGGAGAGGTTCCAGGTTGCCTTGATAGTGACTGATCCAGATTCCCTAATGAGGTATCTGAAGGGGCAGGGAAGGAATTTATGGGGGAATAGAGTGGGAGGAAGAAAGCGTGAGTAGCGGCAGAATGAGGGGGCAA
>CM052803.1:12555639-12603994 GCA_028533885.1 Nasua narica | reverse complement strand
AGTCATCAGAGTCAGCAAGGGGGTTTTAGGGGCTAAGTGAGACATGCTGTAGGGACCTGCAAGGCAGTTCTAGAAGACAAGGAGGAGGTTATAGGAGGAAAGGGTTACGAGGAACAGGCAGGGATATTAGAGCAAAGGAATAGAAGGGACTGGGAGATCCAGGGTAGAAGGAGGTATTAAAGGGAATAATGACAGGTTATAGGGGCATTGTAGGAATCAGAGAGTCAGTATGAGTTTTAAAGGAGGTCAACAAAGAATTTATAGGAGTCAAGTTATCATGAAAAAGAGTGAAGGGGGACAGCACGGTCCCAAAGCCATACTGAGCCATGACCCACTCCCTGCCCACAGGCATTTGAAATTTTGCGGGACAAGCCCCCCAAAGACCACATGTGCCTGTCGATTTGCGCCTTTCTCCTGTGTTTTCCCATAGGCATTGTAGCCTTGATCTTCTCTGTCCAGGTGGGAATCTGCAACATGCCAATCCTTTCCTCCTTTACTTCCTTTTCATCCTGGCCTTGACCTTGACTCAAATTCTTTCTTTTGTTCCTCCTGTGGGTTCAAGTCCCCACCCTGGGTCCTTTCAGTCCCATAGCTCCCCCATTACAATAACTCACTGAAGCCCAACTATTCCTATCCTGCCTCTCCCCTCTAATCAGACAAGGCACAGCAACAGGTGGAATAACAGAGCCTTGGCAGCCGAGATCTCCCACCAAACCTACTACCTTGCAGTCTTGGGGATTGTTTTGGGAAGCCTCATCATACTCACCGTCTTGATAATCCTCATGATGGACTTATTTGGTCGTTGACCTCCTTTTCAGCAAACTACCAAATATATACAACAGTGATACATACCTTGGCTCTAAGTATCCATTTGGGCCAAATGGGACACCCTTTTCTAAATGTCTGGACTGCTAAGTGTTGACATCCTGAGCCAGCATCTTGAGGTGGTTGACGGGGCAAGAAAGGGACCGGTTGGGCAGTCCACTCGACCAAAGTTCAGGATCAACCCTGGGACACTGCCAAGAGATAGGGGATGTGGAGGCAGGGTAGGGCACTGTTTCCTCACGTCAGTCTTCCTCCTGTTCACATCATGCATTCATGCCATCAATCTGTTCATACCTAGGGCCTTCGCTATGCTATGACGCTGGGGCTATAGCAGTGACCACTTCAGCTTCAGACACACCCCCTCAGGACTTATAAACCAGGTGATGACAGACATTATCACCAGGCAGTGACAGACTGGTCTAATCTCCAGTAGGGGAAACTTAGAAAGGAGGGTTGTAAGAGGCCAGACCTAATCTTGGGTACTTATGGTCTACGGAAAGCCAGGGAGTCAAGCAGTTGTCAGTGAACTGATAGGAATTCAGGTCAAGTTACAATTGTAGAGAACTTCTATTATAGGTATGGTTGCCTCTTCTCCCCCTCACCACCAAAATTTGTCATTTATTCATTCTTCAACACAGAATTTCTGAGCATGTAGGCTGTACCAGGCACTGTACTAGGAGCTGGACACTCAACAGAGCCAGATAAGTACAACTTACTGAAGGAGCTTACATTCTCCCGGGAAGAATACCATAAACAAATAGACCTCTAAATAAACAAGATAATCACAGGGAGTGGTAAATGATAAGGAGAGAAATAAAACAGGATAATAAGCTAAAGCAGTACCACTGCTGGTCCACTATTGTTAATGGTCTGCAATAAGAGAAGCTCAGAAATTGCCAATAAGCATTTCAAAACTCACAGCAATTTGACATGGCCATGACATCCAAGAATATAATCAATAGACTTCTCTTGTTGGACGGAGATTGAACAGATTGGAGAAATCAAAAAATGACTCCTACTCCGCAACCACAAATAGTTTAAGGTAAAGTGAGCTAGTGGACAATGAGGTCTAGAAGTATATACTGTTTAGAGTCATGCTAGTGGCTATAACAAACAAACCCCGTCATTCCAGTAGCTCACAAATTTGTTTATTTCACATTCACAGAACCAAAGTGGGCATTTCTGGTTGCCCACATATAAAGTTAGGGATCCAGGCTCCGTCCACTTGGTGATTCCATCATCTTCTAAAACGCTCAGAGTTCTTTGAAGGACTCCAGAAGATGAGTGACTGGAGAACCCCCATTTACCTCCTAAAATCCTCAGCCCAAAACTGAATCTTTATACACTCTTGGATGGGAATGTAAATTGGTACAGACACTATGAAATATAAGATGGGGGTTCCTCAAAAAATTAAAAGTAGAACTACCACATGATCCTGCTTCTGGGAATATATCCAAAGGCGAAAAAAATCAATGTCTCAGAGACATCTATATTCTCATAATTACTGCAGCATTACTCACAATCCCCAAGATATGGAAACAACCCAAGTGTGTGTACCAATGAATGAAGTGATAGAGGATAATATATATATATATTATATAATATATATATTACAACATATAATATATGTTAGATAGAGAAAGACAAATACTGTGTGGTGTCACTTATATATGAAATCTAAAAAAGCCAAACTCACAGAAACAGAAAGTAGAATGATGGTTTCCAGGGGCTGGGGGAAATGGTTACAGGCTTTTAAAAGTGTTATAACAAACACTCAGTTATATAAGATGAGTAAGATCTTAGGATCAAACATATAACATGATGACTATGGTGAATAATACTATATCATATACTTAATATTTTCTAAGAGAGTATACCTTACATGCTTTCACCAAAAAAGGGGGGAAAAAAGTTAACTATATGAGGTAATGGATGTATTAATTAACTTGGTTGTGGTAATAATTTCACAATGTATACATACATCAAATAATCATGTTGTACACAGCTTACATTTTTTGTCAAGTATACCTCAGTAATCCAGGGTTGGTTTTTTTTTTTTTTTAATAAAGCGTTGGCCCGGGGCACCTGGGTGGCTCAGTAGGTTGAGGCCTCTGCCTTCGGCTCAGGTCATGATCTCAGGGTCCTGGGATCGGGCCTGGCATCGGGCTCTCTGCTCAGCAGGGAGCCTGCTTCCCCCTCTCTCTCTGCCTACTTGTGATCGCTCTCCTCTCTGTCAAATAAATAAATAATATCTTTAAATAAAGCTTTGGTCCTAAATGATATACATCCCTTATTCACAATCCATTGGACAGAACTAGTCTCATGACCTCAACTGGTCGCAGAGGCTTCTGGAAAATGTAGTCTCAGACTGGGCAACCTAATGACACCTAGCTGGCTTTGCCACAGAGTCTTTCTAAGGGGCTCCTGGGTGACTCAGTCAGTTGAGTGTCTACCTTCAGCTCAGGTCATGATCCCAGCATCCTGGGATTGAGTCCTGCATTGGGCTCCCTGCTGAGCAGGGAGCCTCCTTCTCCCTCTCCCTCTGCTCCTCCCTGCTCTGCTCCTGCTCAAGTGCTCTCGCTCTCTCAAATAAATAAATCAGAAAGAGAGGGAGAGAGGGAGGGAGGGAAGGAGGGAGGGAGGGAGGAAGGAAGGAAAAGAAAGAAAGTTTTCTAAGATGTTCTTTGAGGTGAAACATGGAAGCCCAAGTGTCAGAGCTGGTCCACGAACTCTGAGAACAGGGTGCCCAGAGTGGGAATGGCAATTGCAAAGAACAAAAAGGAGGCCAGTGTGGCAGTGAGTAATGTCTCACTCTCCAAAGCAGGTGGGGTTCTCTCTTCCTTCCTGTGAGAACTCTTGTAGATGCTTTTCAGCTCTCCTGAAGAGGAAACCCAACACTTCTTTACCTTCCATCTGACAAAGATCTGCTCACAGGAATCTTTTGTAGACATCTTTTGCAGGCTGTCTATCTTTAGGACCTCTGACCCCCTCCATGCCTGGCTCTGCACTGGGTGGCACAACAGTGACCGACACAGATCCCATCCCTGTTCTCAGGACATCTGTAGTCCAGCGGAGAAGACAGGCTTACCACCAGATGGGACTGTGAGCTGTTCTTTCATTCAGCTAAGTTTTATTGTGCATCTCCTTCAGTGCCATTCTGGTGGCATGTGAAAGATGATAAACTTAAGTAAGAAAAATATTAAGAGTATTGTGGGGAAAAAAAATAAAGCATGGCAAGGGTGATCAGAAGTATTGGAGATGCTCGAGAAGCTATAGTTTTAAATAGAGAGGCAGGTAATGCCCCAATTAGGATCCGACTTTATTAGCAAAAGCTTGCAGGACTAAAGAGAGGAAACCAGACATATATCTGGGGTGAGAGTCTCGGGCAGGTGGACCTACTAGTGCAAAGGCCTGCAGGGAGGAGCCCATCTGATATTTCTGAGCTATAGTAAGGCGGCCAGAATAGCCGAAGCGAAGTAAGGTAGGGAACGGTTAGAGAT
Source organism: Nasua narica (assembly GCA_028533885.1). Taxonomy (NCBI): domain Eukaryota; kingdom Metazoa; phylum Chordata; class Mammalia; order Carnivora; family Procyonidae; genus Nasua; species Nasua narica. The sequence continues at coordinate 12,599,669 of CM052803.1, read as the reverse complement.
GAAGTCAGGGAGGTAACATAGGCAAGATCAAAGGGAGGACGCTTTACTCCAAGTGGCATAAACAGACATTGAACAGATAAGCGACATGTGCCGGCTCAGGTGTTAACAGGCTCTCTAGGACCCTGGAGGGGAGCAGACTATGAGGAAGAGATGACAGCAGGGAGACTGCTGTGATTTTCCAGATGGGAGGTGATGGTATATTAGGGCAGAGTGGGGAAGAAGGAAATGCTTTGATGAATTTTAAAGATAAACAGGAATTGCTGATACATGATGTAGGTGTAAGAGAAAGAGGGAATTTTGGCCTCAGGACCTGGAATCACAGAGCTGCCCTTGTGTGATCTGGGGAAGTGGGAGAGAAACAAGTCTGGAGAGGTACAGTATAGTGGTCATTCTAAGATTTGGGAACCATGTTCTGGGTACAGGCTGGTCCAGAGTGGGTAGTGACCCTGCCTGAGCAAATGAGACTTGGATAAATGGTGTCTGGAGCTTTTGAAAGAAAGGAAGCCCCCCTCTCTTACATGTTACCCTCTAAAGCCACATCTTTCTCCCCTTCAAATGGTGCAGGGTAAATAATTTTACAACCAGACAGAAGAGCCTGGAACTGCTAGGATGCAGGAGGAGCCAAAATAGAAGCAAGTGCTAGGACGGGGAGCCAGAAACTGGCTCATCACCATCATGATAGTCACTGGGCATCAACGGTGTGCAGGCACTGGTCAAGGAGCTTATGCATATGGTCTCATTTAGACCCCACAACACCACCAAAAACAGGTGTTATTATTGTGCCTAATCCATAAATGAGGAAACTGAGGCTGCAGAGATTGAGAGGCTTGCCTTAGGTCATTTAGCCTGAGTGATGGAATGAGGATTCAAACCCAGTAAGTCAGACTGCAGAGTCTTTGCTCGTAATAATTGCGTTCCAGTGTTTGAACTGCTGGATCATACCTCACCTGAATCAGGAGAAACCAGGACACTTTCTAAATCACATGTGCCAAGACATTTCTTGTTTGGGAGGAAAAACACTACCTTGGGTTTTGGGGCATTTTTTTTTTTAATCAGAAAGAGCTTATTTTTGAGAGTCCAGAGAAGTTAATCCAATGAACCGGGGGTGGGGGGCGGTCAGAGAAGGCTTGCATAGGAGGGCACATTTGAGATAAGACCTAAAAAAGGAGGACGAGGTAGCCATTGAAGATAATGAAGAAGGGTGATGGAGGTAGGGGGCACAGCAGGAAGAAAATCCCAGAGGTGGGAGAGAGGGAGCCTTGACAGGTAATGTCCCAATGAGAACAAAGCTTTCCTCTCTGGAAAGGGCTTAATCTAGGGAAGTAACCTCCACTCAGCTTGATTATCTCTCCCACCAGCCCCCTGCTAAGCCTCAACTCTCTCATCACCTGCCCCAGTTCCCCGCCCTGGCCTCTCTCCTCTTCTGATCCGCCCACAGGACATCTAGAATGTAGCCCCCCCCACACTTTTTTTAACTTTTAATTTCTTAATTTAGATGGTTTCAAATCTACAAACTGTGCAGAAGTAAGTCTAATTAGACCCCCATGTGTCACCCACATTTCACAGAAGAAAACATTTTCCTATACTTGCATCAGATCTCTTCTTTTTTAGAAATAAAATGTTGTAGGTACAAATTAAACCCTTCCCCCTTCTTCTCCATTCCTTCTCCCCTCCCTCTATCCCCTGAAAGAAACCACCAAACTCATGTTGCTGTAAATCAATCCTGTGTGTATTTCCTACTCTTCCTCAGTATGTGTGGACACACTTAGTACAGAGTTGTTGCTTTGTTTGTTGTGTTGAAGCATCCTCAGTGACTTCTGCCATATCTTTCCAGCTCTTCACTTTCTAAGACTCACCTTCTGGGTCTCTCAGCTGGCCCAGTTGATGTTTCAGTTGACATGGTCATAAAAAGGCCAATTGTTATGAGGACATTAGAGACAGGATGGTCTAAAATGTGCCAGGTAGTCATAAATTTTAAAACTCTATATCCAAGAAGCCAATGATAAGAATTCATCTTTGGGTATTAATGCTAATAAAGGTTTTATCCCCCCCCCAAAGTCATGTCCTGTAGACATGGCACCTTCTTAAGCTTTAATATGCATACAAATCACTGACAGATTTGGTCAAAATGCATGTTTTGATTCAGTAAGTCCAGGAGTGGAGAGGCAAGGGATTCTGCATTTCTAGCAAGCCCCTGGATGCTGGTCCTTGAACACCCTGTAAGCAGCAAATTACAGGCATAATGTGAGAGCTTGGAGCTTGTCAAACAGGGATCAGGAGCAAAACACAGGTTAACTGTCTCAGTTTGGGGATGATAACCACTTTGTCATTTGTGTATTGAACAGACTGAACATGGTGGGGGTACAAATATGACTTCTACTTCTTTCTGTGAATAAGATGCCAATCTTGCATTTTTGCATCAGCCTTTTGGGGAATGGAGAAGAAAACATCCTCTTCTTATGCAAGAGAGGAAGAAGAAAGCCACTGCAACTTCCTCCATGAACAGCTTGAGGTAACAATAACTCCACAGACACCAAGAGTCTCTCCTTACGGAGCGTATCAGGGTTCCATCTGAGAGGCTGAACCTCTAGGGGAGATAGATTGGTAGGTAGATAGATAGACAGACAGACGGATGGATGAACTGGGATTTAACCTCATGCAGTTGGGAGTTATGAAGCAGTTCCTAACATCGTGGGTCTTGGTGTCTGATGCCGACACTCGAAGTACAGAAGGTAGGCAGTTAGGAAGGAAAGATAGATGGGAAGTGGGGAGAAGCTAGGACAAGCTGGCGTAAGCTGGCCTCTGCCTTTGGTGGTATGCGCATCGATGGGAGAAGCCGGCATCCTCCATCAGGGAGCCAAACACGCACGTGGCCCAGGAGTTGGAGAAGTTGAGAGGAAGATCCAGAAAAAGGTGCGACAATTGCTAGCCTGGCTACTGCCCTTTGCAAGCCTGATGAGCCAGCAGGCAGCCAGCGACAACCTGTGTGATCTACAAAACAGCAGCTGCTTCGCTTCTGCCCTCCAAATCTTGCCCAAGAATCTCTATTGGTCCACTCTCATTGAAAGCACACGGAGAGGGTAATTCTAAGATACAGTTCATTCAGCCCGGTCAAGCTGATACATGACAGAGCCACGCACAGAGACTGGAGGGGAATGGTGAGAAGATCCATCAGTGGCCGCTAGGGAGATGGAACAGGACAACTCTGCTCTCAAGCAGAGGCGCCTTGAATGCATGTGTCTAATAACCTCTGGATAGCTTTTTTTTTTTTTTTTAATTTTAGAGTTGGAGGGGAAACTGGTAGTAGCTATCTCTTGTTTGGCTTTAGCCTTTCTTCCAAAACATAGAGAATCCTTTTATGTTATAGCTTCAGTCCAGGTGCATCTGGTCAGTTATCATTAGGTTATGGTTATAGACGTTTCATTAAACAATATTCCAACTTTCAACCAATTATTTTTTAATATGCTTTATTTCTCATGAGAAGCTTTATGCTTGCAGAAAGTTACACAAAAAGTCAAGAAAATTCCCATATACTTCTTGTCCCACCACACCCATTTTCCCCTATTATTACCATCTTGCAGGAGTCTGGTACCTTTGTTACAATTGATGACCAATAGTGAAACATTATTACTAACTAGAGCCCATACTCTACACTAAGGCTCACTCTTTGTTGTACAGTTCTATGGCTTTTATAAATGCATAATGTGACATAGCCACCATTACAGTATCACAAAAATAGTTTCACCTTTCCATTCCTACCCCCATCTCATGATCCCCTAGCAACCACTGATATTTTTACTGGTTTTTATAGTTTGGCCTCTTCTGGAATGCCATATATGTGATCACAGAGTTTATTGCCTTTTCAGATTGTCTTCCAAAGTGGCTATCATTTCGTATTCCCACCAGCAATGAAGGAGAGTTCCTGTTGTTTCGCATCCTCAATGGCATTTGGTGTCTTTTTTTTTTTTTTTTTGCATTTTAGGATTTTAGACATTCTGATAGGTGTGTAGAAGTATCCCGTTGTTGTTCTAATTTGCAATTCCCTAATGACATTATGGCTAGTAACTTTTCATGTTTATTTGCCATCTGTACATCTTCTTCAGTGAGATGCCTGTTCATAACTTTTGTCCATTTTTAAGTAGATTGTTTTCTTATGGTTGGGTTTTAAGAATTCTTTGTTTATGTTAGATACAAGTCCGTCATCAGGTATGTGTTTTGCAAATATTTCTGTCAGTCTGTGATTTGTCTCATCATTCTCTTGACGGCCAGTACTTTTTAAAGCCCCTTTAAAGGCCCATCGACCAATGGCAGACATGCTGTCTAACTGATTTTGTTTTTTAATAGCAAAACACCCCACAAAAAGCAGGAGGGTGGCAATGTTTGAGCGAAATGGTACCTTTTGAGAATTAGGCAGTGTGGAGTAGCAGCTGTTCTTTCTTCCAGGAAACCCACCTGGATTACATCCGACCCTGGCACCCTCTTATGCTTCTCAGCCCTTATGATACACTTGAAGCTGGACTCAGCTTCTCTCCCAAATTTGCTATCTTAATGGTGATCCCATGGTCCCTTTGTCCCTGGGCCAGAGACTCAGCCAACCCTTGGATGTCTCTTTGACTCCTCATACCCACAGGGTCCCACACTGTTACCAGCATTTCCCCCAAAGTTGTCCTTTCTCTCACATCCACATTTCAAAGTCTGCTCCACCTAACCCTCAGCCCTGGACCTCACCCTGGATGCCTCACCCTCTACAGCCAATCGGTCTCCTGACCCACTCACTCAGTTGTCTCCTCTCTGCTCCACAGCCCTATATGGTCCACCATTGCCCTCCACCCCAACACCTCATTCTGCTCCAGCCCCCTCCCTCAGTCCCCAGCTTTATTCTCACCCCACCACCTCTCCCCTCATTTACTGAATAACTACTTAAGAGAGTCAGGCTTTGCACTGGACACTGAGGACAGAGTGGTGACCTAGGCAAGCATGTTCAGTGAAAGGTCCCTGAATGTTGCCATTTCTCAGGGCCCTGACTGAGGCTGAGTGGGCTCTCCAGAACTCCGCCCCCAGTAGCCAGGGCCTTCCGGGGCAGCCCACAGACCTCTCACATTCCCTGTGTCCCAAACAGACCCACTCCTGTTGCTTATTTTCTACCATCCCTACCTGGTGATGGTAATCCGTCTAAGTCTCCCACTGAACCTGAGCTCCGTAGCATGGAGACTGGGGCGCTCTCATCCACCGCAGTGTCCCTGAGGCAGGGTCGGTCATGAATGTTATAGAATGGTAAAGACGAGGCACACCTGGAAGAATGCATGCCGGAGAGATATCAGGGTCGTGCTATTGGCCCCCTATCCCTCCTCACTCAGACCTGAAGCACCCTGTTTCTGAAATCAAGGAGCAGTAAGTTTGACGTCTCCGCACCTGGCCTCCTAGGATCAAAGTCTCATTTTGTCAAGAGAATCAAGAGAGGCATTTGGGACCTTTCCTCTTAGGGGGCACTTGGTGGTGAGGGGGAGGACGAGAAACGCTAACGAGCCTCACCGTTTCTCCCCACTCGAAGCTACCCAAGCCGGAGGAGCGAGAGCCATGGGGCTGCTCCGCCGCGAGATCCCAGTCCGCCCGGCCACCGTGAGCGTCACTGCCGGCGCACTCGTGACGTCAGAGGTGGGCGCCACACTCAAAGAGGGTGCGGGAAGCCGCTCCCGCGGCGGTGTCATGGAGTTAATGCAAGAAGTGCGGGAACTGGGCTGCTGGGCGACGGAAGAGATGGGGGCGCCCGTCGCAGCCCGAGCCCCGGAGTCGACGCTGCGCAGGTAAGGGACGCTCTGAGAGAGAGCACTCCCAGCCCTGGAGATGGTCTCCGGGGGTGAGAACCCCACCCCCTCCCTGAAGACCCGTCTTCCTCTGCCTCAGTGAGAATAACCCTTAAGGGCGCCCCCCCCCAACACCCACACAACACCCAGTAGTATATTCTAGAAGAAGATCTTGGGTCAAGTGAAGATCCCCTACAGTGACCCCCGCACTCCCACCCCTACCCCGTGAGATCGCCCAGAGTGAGGACCGAGGCATCAGTGAGGATCCTCTGAGAGTTAATGGAGCCCCCTTCCTGTGTAGAAGTAAGATCTTTGGAATAAGAACCCCCCAACAGCCTACCACCCCCACCCACCCCAACCAGTGAAGAGACTCAAGTCTCCAAAGACCACCCACTGGAGATTGAATTAATAGGTATGATGACCCATATCTGGTAATGAGAGCACTTCCTGGCGGTATATTCCCTACCCCTTCCTCCGCAAATGACTGGAGATAGCCCTCTTCTCCCAGGAGAAAGGAATCACCCCACCAGAGAATGAGAATATCCCCACACCCAGTGAGAAGCCCACAACTCAGTGACTGAGAACTCCCCAGAATGCAATATCTCACCCCAAAAAGTATGGACCGTCTTTCCTCCCCAGAAGTGAGAATTCCCTAGTAAAAACTTTACGCACCGTGACCACTCTGGGAATAAGGATGAGCCACCCTGTGTGATGCCCGAGGTGTACCTTTACACATTCTCCCCACAGACTGTGTCTGGGCCAAGGGGCGGACATTTGGGCCTATGTCTTGCGGCACGTGCATAGCCAGAGGTGAGCCTGGCCACATGAGGGAGGCTGTGACAGGAGGGGACACAGGCAAGCCCCACAGTGACATCTCTTCCTTCTGCTTCTCCACTGTAGGAGTGTCAAGAAGATCCGAGGAAACCTACTCTGGTAACTGGTTCTAAAAGCTATTCCCTCCTATTTCCCCTAGTCCTATCCAGCTATGTTTTCACCCACAGCCTCACACCTCCAGTCTCCCCCCTGGAAATCCCTGTCATCCCCTAACTCTGGCCTCATTTCTTCAGGTATGGCCACCAGGACAGTCCAGAGGTGAGAAGCATGTGTTATAAGATTTTCTTTTATCCAAAAAGAGGACTTGGAGATTTCTGTTCTAGGCCCAGCCTTGTGCTATGGGATGCTGGGGACACTGGGTCACAAAACAGCCCTGATCCCCACACTCACAAGACTTACAGTCCAAGGGAGACAGGCATGAGCTGGATGTTGAGGGGACATTGATATGAGGCATCTAAGCTAATGAGATGGGAGAAGGAATTGGTTTGGGAGATATACTGAGGCCAGTGTAGGACCTATTGTGTGCAAGGAGCCCCAGCAACATCTAGGGGGAGACTTCCAGAAGACCTTGGGACCCCTAGATGTGGGGCTCAGTGGGGAGGTGAGAACTGGTGCAGAAATGTAGTGTCATCAGTGCAGAGACAGGACACGGGTTAGGAGGATAGGGGAAGCAATCCCAGGAGGAAGGAGGAGGCCAAATATACCCTAGTGTTCTTCTAGGCCCAGAGAACCAGACACAGAAACTGCCCACGATAAACCTTCTGCCACCTCTGTGCAGGCAAGGAGAACAGTGCTCCCCAAATAGCAGTCAGGCCAGGCCAAGCCCCAGCCAGGCCATGCATCTGACTCTGTACCTGATCCCACCAGGCCCGTCGGAAGCTGGAGCTGGAAGCCACTGTTGCTCGCCTGCGGGCAGAGATCCAGGAATTAGACCAAAGCCTGGAGCTGATGGAGCAAGAGACCGAAGCTCAGGGTGACCTATGGGGCTGGGAAGATAAGCCACAGAGTGGAGGTGGGGGAACTGCTGATAGCCACGCCTTTCTCCTACAGATATGGCTCTGGAGCAAGCCCTGCAGGGCATTCAAGACACCCAGCGTCGTGCTCTCCTCCTCCGGGCCCAGGCTGGGGCCATGCGAAGACAGCAGCGTGGGCTCCAAGATCCCGTGCAGCGGCTGCAGAATCAGCTGAAGCGTCTACAGGACATAGAGAGGTGGGCCTCAGGTGCTCAGGGACCAGCCTTGACCAGGCAGGGCAGGCAGACATTTTCCTTAGAGACTTCATTGCTCTACTCTGACCCCTTCTTGGGTTCCAGAATTCTGAACACCACTCCTTAGGATTTAAAGCCCGTGAGGTCAGAAAGTTTTCTCATCTCAGCCACTTATATTTCCAGTGCTTAGAATGGTGCCAACCATGTATCTAGAGAATATTCTGGGGAAAGAACAGTAAATAAGGGACAAGTCCTTGCCCTCCTGGAGCTTATACTCCGATGCAGAGGAACCAGATGATGAACTAGGAAGCAGACTCTATAATTGCAGGGAGAGATAAGTGCTGCGATAAAAAGGTGGTGTGATAGTAAGGGCAAGGGAGATGCTACTCCAGGGAGGGTGGTCAGAGAAGGCCTCTCTGAGGAGGTAACACTGAGTCATGGAAGGAATCTCCATGGAGAGGGACAGCAAGGGAAGAGGTGCTGAGTTTGGCATATGGGAAAAACAGCCAGGAGGCCAGTTGAGTTTCAGTTACACAGGCAAAAAGGAGGGTATGAGAAGATGAGGTCAGATAGGTGGACAGAGTGCCATAGGGGGCGTCGGAATTTTACTCAGAGGCTGGGTTCATGCCTTAGCCTGTCCACTTACAGCTCTGTGACTTTGGGCAAACAACTTAGCGTCTTTGTGCCTCAGTTCATAAGCTCTATGGATTGGGGATTAATTTAAACCTCCTTTATAGGGTAGCTATGATAATGAAGTGAGTTAAATCATGCAGAGTGCTTAGAGGAGTTTCTAATACCCATTGTTACTATTCTGAGTGTGATGGGAAAACATCACATTTTTTTCGAGGGTTTTGGGCAGCAAGGTGACATGATCTGTCTGAGGTTTTATTTATTTTTTTTTTTTTAAAGATTTTATTTATTTATTTATTTGACAGAGAAAGAGAGATCACAAGTAGGCAGAGAGGCAGGCAGAGAGAGAGGGGGAAATAGGCTCCCTGCTGAGCAGAGAGCCCCATGTGGGGCTCGATTCCAGGACCCTGAGATCATGACCCGAGCTGAAGGCAGAGGCTTTAACCCACTGAGCCACCCAGGCGCCCCCTGTCTGAGGTTTTAATAGGATCATTGACTACTAGATGGAAAACAGACTGTAGGGGGCAAGAGCAGAGGCCAGTGAGGAAGCTAATACAGCCAGGAAGTGTCAGTGGCCTGATTTTAGAGGTGGCCCCTGAGATCCAGGCTCAGTGACTAGCCTTATAGCAGAAGGAGACACATCTGTTCTAGCTCCCTTTTCCCAGGGACTCCTACCCCAACTCTACTTCTCTCTCCAGGAAGGCCAAAGTAGATATAACCTTTGGACCCTTGGCGTCAGCATCTCTGGGCCTGGAGCCTATGGTCCTGGTAAGAGTCCTGGGCCATGGGGAAACGAGTTGGGAGTCAGGTCAGGTGGACCCCTGGGTTGCCCTCATGCCCCATCTTTTCCTTCCCAGGGTGATGTCCGAACAGCCTGCACCCTCCGGACCCAGTTCTTGCAGAAACTGCTAATTCCTCAGGCCAAGGGAGACAGCATCCCGTGAGTGTCATCCAGGCTCCACAGACCCTGCCAAGAACCTGGGCTTTGAGAGGGAGTTACTTGTCTGTTAATTCCTCAGACATTCAGCCTCTGGGCTGTGTCAGCCCCAGGCCTTGCCCTGACAGGGCTCTCAGGCTGGAACCAAGAAGAGACAAATCTATCACAGATAGTGGCAACCCGGATGATTAGGGTTGTTGGGGATGGGAAAGCCTGAGAGACTCCAGGTACCCAGAGGAGACACCTTCCTCACCTAAGGAGTCAGGGAGGACAGGTTCTCTGGTGAGGAGGCTTAGCCAGGGTGAAAGGTTAAGATGATATTCTAGACAAATAGCACGTGTGAAAGGCCCTAAGGCCAGCCAGTTGGTGTAAGCGGGGAACTCAAGTCTAGCAGGCATAGATGGACTTGGTTTCCTCATCCTTAAAATGGGGACAGTGATAGCCCCCCACCTTACAGAGTAGTGGTGATCAGTAGAGGGAGAGTTGATGTGTCTTATAATATTCTCTGTCCCCTTCCCCAACCCCACAGAACCCCTCGAGATGACTACTTCGGAGCTTCCTACCAGCAGTGGCTTAGCTCTGTGGAGGTGAGGGGGGCCACACCTTCTGCCCCATGAGCAAACCTCAGGGTGCCAGGACCTAACTCGTGATCCCTACCTCATCACCATGGATCCCAGTGCATAGCCCTGCCCCCATCTAGCCCTACTTCACCCTTCCCCCCACCAGACACTGCTGACAAACCACCCTCCGGGCCATGTCCTGGCCTCCTTGGAGCACTTGGCTGCAGAACGGGAGGCAGAGATTCGGGCCCTGTGCAGTCTGGATGGGCTCCAAGATACTGAGATAGCCAGGTATGGAGTGGAGTGAGGAGCGGGCAGGGCGGGTGGATGGGTAAACATCTGGGAACAGACTCCAGACCAAGCACAGTCACCTGCTGACGGGGGTGGAACTGAAACCCAGTGACCAGTCTGGCAGGTGGGCCGACATTGGCCACCCCTAAGAGCCCAGGCAAAGTGGGGGAGGGGGGCTCCTCCCTCAGTGGTTTTACCCCACCCCCAGGTCCCAGGCACCAGACCAGTCAGACTCCAGCCAGGCCCTGCCATCCATGGTGCATCTCATCCAGGTGACCCCCAGGCACCCTTCCCAGGACTCCATCCCCTTCCTATCCCGAGGCCCACTTGATCCCTCACCCTCAGGGATCATGCCCACCCTGACTTTGTACTCTCACCCCAGGAGGGCTGGCGGGCCGTGGGTGTGCTGGTTGCCCAGCGGGGCCCCCTTCTGAAGGAGCGTCAGACCCTGACCCAGCGCCTCCAAGGACTAATGGAGGAGGTGGAGAGATGTGCCCTGGGATCCAGTGAGAGGTGAGGGGGCTCCCTCAGCAGGGGCCTCTAAGCCATGTCTTTCCCAGAGGTCTCAGAAACTAGACTTTTCTGCCCCTGTGGCTCCCAGCTCTGCCTCCCTGCTCTCCTGGTTTGGCTCCCTGTGTTTGTGGCTCCCTGTGCATCCTTACAGATCCCATCCGCCTCCTCCACTGGGAGTCTTAGTCATCTTCCTCTCTCTCGCTCTTTTCTGCTGTGCCCCAGGCAGGCCTTGATGCTGGGGCTCCGGGGGTGTGGCCTGTGGGCAGAGCTCAAGGCCCTGCGTGCCCTGAGCCAGGAGCTGGAGGAGGTAGCTGGGCGGCGGCAGCTTCTGCTGCAGGAGCTACAGGCCAAACAGCAACGGATCCTGCACTGGCGCCGGCTGGTGGTGAGAGGCCGGCCTTGGGGACGTGGCAGTGCCCGATGGAGGGCCAGAGAGAGGCTGGGAGCCTTGGGCTCCAAAACTGGGCCCCTAGTGGTGGGGAGAGGCCCAGGGTCAGTCTCCCAAGAGGCAGCGGGACCTGTGCAAAGCGGAGGGCAGGGCCAGAGGCTGGGAGGTGGGAAGTAAAAGCCATCCCGGTGGCCTCGTGGTTGCCTAGGAGGAGACACAGGAACAGGTCCGCCTGCTCATCAAGGGCAACTCAGCCAGCAAGACGCGCCTGTGCCGCAGCCCTGCAGAGGTGAGATGGGAGTTGGTCTGGGTAGGGCTGGGGCTCCTAGAGATGGGGCCCGGTGGCTCCAAGCTGCCCCTCCCATCCCTTTCCTTCCCCACAGGTGCTGGCCCTGGTTCAGCGAAAATTGGTCCCCACCTCTGAGGCGGTGGCACCACAGAGCCAGGAGCTGCTTCGCTCTCTGGAGGCGGAAGCCCGGCATCTGCCCCACCTTCTGCTGGGCACCCTGCTTCGGCACAGCCCTGGAGGGTAAGACTGGAGCCACCCCCTTAGGTCCCTGCCGTGGGTGACTATCCTCCCTGATTCCACGCCAAAGAAATAATCCCGGGCGTCCAGTGTTCCCAAGCTGTCAGACCTCACCCTCGGGTCTCAGTCCCACTCTGGAACCCTAGTCCCCAGACCCATCTCCAAGTGTCTGGGCCTCCTGAGGCCACCTCTCAGCCCCCAGAACCCCTGGAATCCTAGCCTCACTCCAGGTAGCCCACCCAACCTGGACTTTCCCCCCCCCAGATTGCAGCCCCTGCCCACGGTCCTGCCATCCATCCACCAGCTGCATCCTGCGTCCCCGAGGGGCTCCAGCCTCATAGTGCTGAGCCACACACTGGGGCTGCCTGCAGGGAAGGTGAGTGCCTCTCCCCTAGGACCTGTCTTCCCACCCCTCCTCCCGCCCGAAGTGACTGTCCTTCCCCCTCCCTCCAGGCTCCGGAGTTGCTCCTCCCAAAGGCCGCCTCTCTTCGCCAGGACCTTCTGTTCCTCCAGGACCAGCAGAGTCTCCGGTGCTGGGATCTGCTCCACATGAAGACCAGCCTGCCACCAGGACCATCCACCCAGGGTAAGGCCTGCCCTGCCTTCACAACCGGCATCCCTGCCTAGTCCCGGGGCCATCAACCTCCAGAAGAAATCCCAAACACGCACTGCTGACACAGGGCCTATTGTGCGCTGAGTGCTTTCAGCGTGTTCGCTGGCTTCATCTGCTCAGCAGCCCCATGGGGTGAGCGCTGCCGTTTGCCCCCTTTACAGAGGCAGGAACTAAGCCTTGCTGGCTACCCAGGTAGCAGAGCTAGGACTTAAATCCAGGCAGTCTGACATGTGTCTGTACTCCTAACCAGGTGATCCTGCCCATCAAATTGCCAAGTACTCGAGTATCACCGTCCAGTAGGATACATGAGTAGTTAAAAGTTGGGCTTTGGAGTTAAACTCCTCTCAGCCCTACCTCTTCCCTACTGTGTGATCTCCCAGTGCTTCCGTTTCCTCCTCAGGGAGTAAGCATAATCATAGTACTTTACAGAGTTGCTGGGAAGGCTCAGTCCAGTTACCCAGACAGGGCACTGAACAACGCATGGCATTCAGTAAGCGCTCTTTGCCTCTGGTACGATTGCGATCATTTCGTCTACACATGTTCAGTCTCTTTCAGTCCTTACGATGAGGGTAGGATGTGTTGTTGTTGTTGTTGAGAGAGAGAGAGAATCTTAAGTAGGCTCCACGCCCAGCCCAGAGCCCGACATGGGGCTCAGTCTCACAACTGTGAGATCATGCCCTGAACCAAAATCAAGAGCCAGATACTTAACTGGCTGAGCCACCCAGGTACCCTCAAAGGTAAGGATTATTAAGACCCAATTTACAGATGAAGAAACCGAAACTCAGAAAAGTCGTTCCTTTCTAGATTCCCTCAGGAAGTGCTTGCTAGGTACCTGCCAGCTCCTGGCCCCGAGAGCTCAATGGAGAGAGAGGCCAGAGCTGCCCATCCCCAGGGATCCCAGTGGTAGAAGCCAAGAGCACAGAATCACAGGGTAAATAGAAGAGGTGTATTGATGAGAAATGACTTGGGGTGCCATCAGCAAAGCAGGAAGAGACCATTTCCGGGCCTCTGAGTTTTGGGCTCCCTGCCTTCCCCTCTGCGACAAGCAGGGAGCTGTGCCAGGGAGCAGCCCGAGACATGGCACAGCGCCATCCCGCCTCATGGGCGTCTTGGGCTCTAGCACGGCTGTAATAGAACATAGTTCTCTCTGTTCTGAACAGCAGTTCTTTCCCTCCCTCAATAAATGACCCCCTCTCCTTACTTCGGGCAGCCACCCAGGAGTCATCCTTAATTCCTCCCAGCTCCCTAACCGCCCCTCCCCCCCACCACCGACCTTCAACGTGTCAACAAGCCTTGTAGGTCTCTCTCCAGCGTGCCCCAGTCTGCCCCCTCCCTCACTATGACACCCGACCGCAGGAGTGGCTGAAGAAAAGGGCAAGTGTCGGGCCTGAGGTCAGAGGCAAAGATGGGGTGGAGCCAGGAGCCAGGCCCCGGGGCTCGGGCTGCACTGTGCTTGCTCTAAGCTGGACCTGTCTGGGGCCTGTGGAGAGGGACTAGGCCCAGCCACATCTCCAGGGGGAAACACCGCTGGAATGTCGGGCTGTGGCAGTCTGAGGAGGAAGCCTCGTGGTGTGGAACACTGGGAAGGGCTTCCGAGAGGAAAGGTGGTGTCTCGAGTGGGCCCAGAGGGCTAGGCAAGGTTTTGGTAGTAGCCGAGGCAGGTAGTGCAAACCTTCAAGCACTAGGCTGAGGAGCTCAGACTCTGTCTTGGGGGTACTGGGGAGCCTTGAAGGGTTCCATGCAGAAGAGGGAAAGGATCAGGTTTATGCTTTAGAAAGACCACTCTGGCTGCCATGTGGAGAATGGACCGGAAGGGGAGGCTGAGGCCGGGAGCCTAGGAGAGAGGCTGGGGGGCAAGGAAAGGGGAAGAAGGGGAGGGATGGGCCAAGGAGACTGATGGTCCATCGAGGAGGGAGGAAGGTATTCAGGATGAGGCCTTGGGGATGGTGGGCTTGCCCCTGAGATGAGGACCTGGGAGGAGGGAGAGATGTGGGAGAGATGCTGAGGTCCCAACTAGGTGACTGGAGACTTGGTGACCCACTGGCCATGAGGCACCAGCGAGCCCGAGGACTCAGCGCTGCCTCCCGGGTTTCTTACCTGCAGAGCTGCTGCAGATCCGGGCAACCCAGGAAGAGGAACAGAAAGACAATCTGGGGCAGGCTCTGAAGCAGCTGGAGAACCTGCTGAAACAAGCGCTGGAGCGAGTCCCCAAACTCCAGGGGGTTGTGGAGGACTGGTGAGAGGGGCAGGTGGGGGGGGGAACGGTCAGACTCGGGCGGGGCGGGGGTGGGGGGCGGCGATGTGCGGCTGGTGACAATCCCCCCCCCATGGTGTAGCAGGGGAGGCCCAGTCTAGAGGCCCAGGCCTTCCTGTGACGCTATCCCCTTCCCCCAGGTGGGAGCAGCCAGGCCAAGCTGCCCTCTCCGAGGAGCTCCGCCAGGGCCTGTCCCTGCCCCAGTGGCGGCTGCGCTGGGTCCAGGCCCAAGGTGCCCTGCAGCAGGTGTGCAGATGAAAAGGGGCCTCAAGCAGAAGTCAAGAGCTTCATATTCACCTCTCCATGAGACCTTTGGAAGAGAGCGTCACCTGGGGGTGTCAGCCCACTGTCTCTCCCCACACTTACTGTCCCCCTCACCGGTGTTTCTGTGCCTCTCAACTGCCTTGGACCTGTCCTTCCGTCGCATCAAAGCCAAGAGAACAGGGTGCTCTGGACCCCAGCCTAGGTCCCCCTGAAACTCCCGCTGTCACTTTCACCCTCAGCGAAAAGTCATTGAGCCCCTGCTGTAAACGCTAAGGATCTGGCCCTGAACACAACGGACGAAAGTCCCAGCCTTCAGGGAGTTGTTCCAGGACAGGGAAGCAGACCCCTGACAAGTTAAGTGAACAAAATACGTAGTATGTTGGAAGATAACAGCTCTGGAGAAAAAGGAAGCAGGCGGTAGGAGGTGTGACTTTAGATAGAAGGCTGCGCACACTCTGTGAAGGTAACGAGAGGGACGCGTGTGGGCATCTGAGGAGGACTTGTCGGGGGGCTGGGGTGGGAGGGAGGCACAAGCTGGGGTGACGGCCCTGAGCTCAAGGTTGTCTTCTAGCTTTTACGTTGTTTCCTTTTTTTATATTCAAATGTCTGAAGTCATCTGGAATTTATCCAAATGGATCCAGTTTTGTCTTATTTGACATATGTCCCAATAGCACTTCTTAAAATTCTCAGAGCAGTCGTTGCCTCTGAAGGAGGGGTGGGTAGCAGGGATCAACCAGGAGACAAGGGAACTTTCTAGAGTTGGGAATGGATTTCACGTTGAAGGTAGTAGGGATAGATGTCGGAACTCATCTAGCTATATACTCTTTAGTAGGTCTGTGCATTTCATCGTGAATTATTCTTCGACTTATAAAGTAAAACTGTACCCATCCATATGAAATAAGATTTCAGGTGATTTGAGATGCCATCTCTTTGTACACTAAATGTCCATGATTAATCAGGCTGTATCTGGATTTTCTCCAAGTCTGTTGTCTGACTCTCATATGCCATCCCCACCGTGTTCTAATTATAAAATTTGCCGTGTTTTAGGATCTGAAATGGCTGGTTATTGTCTTGCTCTAATTTGTCAAGGTTTCCCTGTCTCTTCTTGCTAATTTTTTCTCCCAAATGAAATGAACTTTATACCCAACCCGCCTGGGTCCAGAAAAAACACGAACACGGATGCGAGTTTTAACGGGGTTGCAATAAGTTTACAAATAAGGGAGATTTGACATCTTTATATCTTTGCCATGTTTCATTTCCTATGTGTCACCGTAGTGTTCCCCTCCTCTCTTCATCTTGGCTCCTAGCTAAGACTGATCATGGGGGTCCTTGTCCCCCCTCCATGCTTAATTTTTCTCCATAGTATATCTTCTAACATACTTTGTGTTCTACTTTATTTATCCTTGGTTTTCCTCCACACAGAATGAGAGCTCCATGAAAGAAGTTCTCTATAAGCCAGAAGTTGGGCAAACTTTCCTAAATACGATTCAAAATCCAGATGCAGTAGGGGAATTATTAATGAAAACATAAAAACAAACTTTTGCAGGGTACTGGGTGGCCCAGTCAATTGAGCAGCCAACTCTTGGTTTCCACTCGGGTCATGATCTCAGGGTTGTAGGATCAAGCCCTGCGTCGGGCTACTGCTCAGGACAGTCTGTTTAGGATCTCTTTCTCTTTCTCCCTCTGCCCCAACCCCCTGGTTGCACACACTCTTAATTAATTAATTAATGTTAAGAACATTTGCATAGCAAAAAACAAAGTAAAAAAAAAAATGATAGGGGCGCCTGGGTGGCTCAGTGGGTTAAAGCCTCTGCCTTTGGCTCAGGTCATGATCCCAAGGTCCTAGGATCAAGTCCCATAACGGGCTCCCTGCTCAGTGGGAAGTCTGCCTTTCCCTCTACCTCTGTTGCTCTCTCTCTGCCAAATAAAATCTTTAAAAATAAAATAGTACTTTCACTTGATGCCTCCAGTGATACAGGTATCCTAAGGGAAAAAGAACTGCAATACAATCTTAAACGGCATTCATTATTAGTCTTATTGTCCGTAATAACACTGGTTTTTATTTTGATAAAAATACATAGTTTACATTTTTGAGACCCTACATTATATATTTTGAAATTATATATTTCACTAAAGCAAATAAGTATTTGTGCTAATGTTACTGGGAAAAAAAGTTTGTTTTTTTTTTTAAGTAGGCTCCATGCCCAGTATGGGGCACAATGAGGGACTTGAACTCATGACCCTGAGATCAAGACCTGAGCTGAAATCAAGAGTTCAATGTTTAACCAACCGAGCCATCCAGGTGCCCTACTGAGGACCGAGGGTTTTTGTTTTTTTTTTGGTTTTGTTTTAAAGATTTTATTTATTTATTTGAGAGACAAGAGAAAGGGAGAGAGAACATGAGATGAGAGAAGGTTAGAGGAAGAAGCAGACTCCCCCGGGAGCCCGATGTGGGACTCGATCCCGGAACTCAAGGATCATGACCTGAGCCGAAGGCAGTTGCTCAACCAACTGAGCCACCCAGGCGCCCTTTTTTTTTTTTTTTAATATAAATGAAAAGAAATATAAAATCAAAGGGGTAAACACCCTGTAATCTATTTTTTTTAAAGATTTTATTTATTTACCTGACACAGAGAGAGAGAGATCACAAGTAGGCAAAGAGGCAGGCAGAGAGAGGGGGAAGCAGGCTCCCTGCTGAGCAGAGAGCCCGATGCGGGGCTCGATCCCAGGACCCCGAGATCATGACCTGAGCTGAAGGCAGAGGCTTTACCCCACTGAGCCACCCAGGCGCCCATCACCCTATAATCTTTCATTTGACTTGGTAAGAATGAACTCATGGGTTTTTCTCTTTCTAGAAAATATGTATTTCCCTCCCTAAGTCCACAGAAAAGGTCTAAATATGACAACCTAGTAATAATGAGCCACCCTTATTGTCCCAGTGACGGACCTAATGAGCCCCAGATTGTGGTCTCTAAATGCCATTTTTGACTAGATGGAACCAGGGATCTTTGGGGAAACGGGATTCCAGGTCTGGGACAGGAAATTGGCAAATGAGTATGAGGCATCTCATGTCAAAAAGCAGGGAAGTGCTCTAAGACTAATGAGGTTGAGTCATAAGGACTCAGGAGTCAATGGGAAGAGGCTGCCACTGGCCAAAGATCTGAGTAGCAATTAGAGCAACTGCAATGATTTGAAGCACATCAAATATGTTCAGAAATGTAAGTTCAGGGGCACCTGGGTGGCTCAGTGGGTTGAAGCCTCTGTTTTCGGCTCGGGTCATGATCTCAGGGTCCTGGGATCGAGCCCCGCATCGGGCTCTCTGCTCAGCGGGGAGCCTGCTTCCCCCTCTCTCCCTGCCTGCCTCTCTGCCTGCTTATGATCTCTCTCTCTCTGTCTCAAATAAATAAAATCTTTAAAAGAAAAAAAGAAATATAAGTTCATATTAGTATTCATACACACAGTACCTCACTGGTCACTTTTGAAGGGTGCTAGGAACCAAGTCATTTTGTTCATAAAATAGGGAAAGAATCAAGCATGTCTTCCCTGTATGTGAACAAGTAACCAAATTCCTGATAAGGAGGAAGTTATTTATGAAAGAATAACTGCTAATTACAGACAGAATGATAAAATTTCAAAACCACTATTTTCCACTTATCAAAAAAGTAGTAGATGCAGGTAATGATGATCAAGGACTGCTAAAGCTAGTGGTGGAAAGGTTGATTGGGTATCTTAAGATGAAACAGGATGACAATGCTGATCAGTCTTAGGGCACCAAAGGAAGACAACTAGACATCATGTGCTTTTGATAGAATATAGTAAGATACAATGGTATACATCACAGTAGCACAATGGAAGACATATTCTCTCACCAAATAAAATCTAAGTCTACTCAAGCTTTTAGCTGTCAATACAATATATAAGAAAGGGGGAGGGGGCAGTGAGGAACAAATGAAACAATATAATCCGTCAAATCCAAAATATGACATACCCTGTGGGACAACTGGTCCAGTTTCTTCAACGAATAGAAAACAAACAAACAAACAAAAAAAGTAGGGATAAGGGGGGAAAGAAGGGGAAAAAAGGCAGGGGAAGGGAAATTTATAGACTAAAAAAGAATGAAGATTTTAGATGCTGGAACAATTTCAGCAACAAAATACAGTAGTGTTGAATTATAACCCAAAGTATAAAATATCAGTGAGTCCATACTGATAAAAATGATGTAATAAAAGAACAGACAGCCTCTGTACAGAAGAATGACATGTAATTTATGTAAATATTCCATTCTTAGAAGGTGGAATTTAACTCTCCACCCCTTAAATGTGGGCTGTGGATAGTGACTTCTTTCCAAAGAGCATGGGAAGGGAGTAAGAAGAAAAGTAACCTTAATTTTTTTTAAGATTTATTTATTTATTTGACAGAGAGATCACAAGCAGGCAGAAGGAGGGGCCGGGAGTGGGGGGGGGGGGGGAAGCAGGCTCCCCGCTGAGCAGAGAACCCGATGCGGTGCTCTATCCCAGGACCATGGGATCATGACCTGAGCTGAAGGCAGAGGCTTTAACCCACTGAGCCACTCAGGCGCCCCAAAAAGTTAACTTTATAGTGGAGAAACCTGACAAATGCTACCTCAGCCGGGAGATCAAATTTAACACCAACAATTAAGTCATATTGATAGTATGTGTACCCTTGATATGACCTGATGAGAATTGCACTTTACCTCTGAGGTCTTCCCCAAGCCCCCATCCCAACCCCCCCCCCCACATAACCCCAGTCTAATGATGAGAAACACATCAGATCCCAAATGAAGAACATTCTACGAGATAACCTGACCAGTACTCCTGAAAACTATCAAACTCATGAAAAGCAAGGTAAGTGTGAGAAATTGTCACTGGCAAGAAGAGGCTAAAGAAGCAAGGCAACTAAATGTAATGTATTCTGGATGGAATGCTCAAACATAAAAGATAAAACACCAAGAAAATCTGAATACAAAGTACGGGATCTAGTTAATAATGTTTAAAAAAAAAAAAAGCCTCCTATTCTTTTTATCGCACCTGTAGCACAGAAGCAAACAAAAGCCAGTGTTGTTTTTTTTTAATATTTTATTTATTTATGTGAGAGAGAGCGAGCGAGTGAGCACAAGCAGGGGGAAAGGGCAGACGAAGAAGAAGCACGCTCCCAGCTGAGCAGGGAGTCCAGACAGGGCTCGATCCCAGAACCCTCGATCATGACCAGAGCCCAAGGCAGACCCTTAACTGACTGAGCCACCCAGACGCCCCTAGTGCTGTGTATTTTAAATATTGGTAATAAAACACATTGAGGACTACCAAAAAAAAAAAAAAAAAGGATCAGTCAGCTGTGTCCCAAGAAAAGACAGAGACCAAACCTACACACACGCGACTTTCTGAGTTGACGCATTTTACTACTCTCTCAGCCTCCCACCCAGAACATCTCCATTTTCATCTAGCAACTCTTCAGACGTCACCTTCCCCAGAAAGCCTGGGTCAGATGCCCTCCGTCCCTCGTCTTTCTGGAAGTCACTGTCCAGTAGCGCGTCTCTACCGACTGGAAGGACTCGGCACTCAGTACTCTCTAGCCTCGCCCAGCCCTGGGTTGAGGTGGACCTCAGTGTGTTTTAAAACTTCCGGAAGGAACCTCGATGGCATAGGCGGAGCCTCCGAACTTTTCTGAGTTCTCAAAGGTCCAGTTTCCTCTTTAGGGACGGGGCCAACGACTTTACAGCGCTCTCATTTGCCCTTGTTCCTCCAATGAAGGCGTGGCCGCCTCACTTAGGGGCACTTACTTAGACCCAGGCTCTTCATTGGTTCCTTTTTCCAATACTCTGATTGCTTTATATTCCTCCTTGGGGGTGGGCCCTCTAGGGGTAGCCTGATTCTCATTGGCCGCTCTCCAATTGATGTCATGGACCAGCGCCCGTCGCTCTCGCTGATACGTCATTCAAGGGCGCCAACCCCGACAAGACCAGAGAGTAGACAGCGGAACTGGCGGAGGCCGCTGAGCCGAGGCGGTAGTAGTGGAGACAGCGACGGCAGCAGCGATGGCCGGGGCGGGGCCAGCCCCGGGACTCCCGGGTGCAGGAGGACCTGTGATCCCGGGCCCTGGCGCCGGCATGCCGGGCAAGAGCGGGGAGGAACGCTTGAAGGAGATGGAGGCGGAGATGGCCCTGTAAGGCCCGCGATAAAAAGCCGTCCCAGAGTCCGAGCCACCGAGCTCTGGAGTCTCCAGGCCGAAATTTAACCCGATATGGCTCTGTCGTGGGGAAATGGAACTTTTGGGGTTGTGGGGGCGGGAGTAAGAAGAGGTTGGCAGGGGTGAAGGCGCTATCGCGGTATACCCAGCGTTTCAGAATTAATGCGAGGTCCTGAGCTGTGGTGTCGGTTTTGCCTCCTCAGGTTTGAGCAGGAAGTTCTGGGGGCTCCGGTAACCGGCATCCCAACTGCTGTGCCTGCGGTGCCCACGGTCCCCACGGTAGAAGCGATGCAGGTCCCAGCAGCTCCTGTGATCCGCCCAATTATCGCAACCAACACTTACCAGCAGGTACGGCTGAGCCAAAGCATATAAATCAGAGAGCACAGTTACTTGAACACCGTGTTTGTATACAAAGAGCTGTTGACGGTTGGCTTATTGATTAACATGACAAATGTTTTGTGTGTCAGGCACTGAGAAAACAGTAACCACTAAACAAACAATATCTCTGCCCTTTGGGAGCTTATATTCTGGAGCATGTTGCCCAGGAGAACTTTCTTTAATGATAAAAATGTTCTGTATCTATTTAAAATTTACGGTGAAGCTAAATAGTTCCTCATTCTCATTAGTTACATTCACCTGCTCAATAGCAAGCTGTATGTGACTAGTGGAGAGAGAGACTAGTAGAAAGAAAACAAGTAAATGAAACTTGTTTATTCTGTCAGTGATTATTGGGTGCCTTCTATGCATCGGGCACTATTCTAGGCATTAAGCACATAGCAGAGAACAATGCAGAGAAAAACTTACGACATTTTTGGGGGGTTTACATTCTACTGGGTAAAGATGGGTCAAAGAAGAGTAAGAAAGGCAGAGGTTTATCAGTGTAGTGAGGAAAAGCCTTTCTGAGGAGGTGACAGTTAAGCAAAGATATAAAGGACGTGATGGAACCATGGGGGTATCTAGGCATTCCCAGATATCCCCAGGCTGAGCATTCCCAGCAGAGAGAACTGCGAGTGCAAGGGCCATGACACAGGTGCATCCCTGGCACGTTCAAGGAGCAGCAGAGAGAACAGTGTGGCTAGAGTAGAGCGAGCAAGAGTGGGAGGAGATGAGGATAGAGAGGTGATAGAAACCAGACCTGGTAGTACCATCTGGGCCACCATAAAGACCTTAGTTTTTACTCTGAGATGGGATGCTTTTGAAGGATTTTGAGCAGAGGGGTAATATGGTTCAACTTAGATATTAACTAACTATGGCTGTGTTTGGAGAACAGACAGTAGGGGGCTAGGGCAGAGTCAAGGAGACTGAAGAATAGGCTACCATCATCATCTAGGCAAGGAATAATGATAGCTTGGAGGCATGGGAGATGAGAAGGACAGGCTGGACACAACTTCAGATAGTGCTAAATGCATTGAGGAAGATGAAACAGGATAACATGAAAAGTTGCTTCTGAAAGGTGCTAAGGACAGCTTTGACTAGTGTGATCCCAAAAGCCTCCCTGAAAAGTGACATTTTAACTTAGACTTAAGGTTGATAGATAGCCATCCCACACAGAATGCAAAGAACGAAACCCTTGGCCTCCTAGGGTAAGCCAGCCAGCACAGCTTGGGGGCACTGAGTCAGGCCCCTCACCCCAATTTCCTCCTCAACAGGTCCAACAGACTCTGGAGGCCCGGGCAGCTGCTGCAGCCACAGTGGTTCCTCCCATGGTGGGTGGCCCTCCTTTTGTGGGTCCAGGTAAGTAAGGAGTGGTGGAGGAGAGGGAGCCAGGGGATGAGGCAGGTTGGTAAAAAGGGACACCTGGGACACTCTTCCCACCATCCTTGTCTCTTCTTTCCATTCCAACAGTTGGCTTTGGCCCTGGTGATCGGAGTCACCTGGACAGTCCAGAGGCTCGAGAAGCTCTGTTCCTGCGTCGAGCAGGTAGGTCTGGGCCAGCAGCCCCACATTTAACCAAGCACTCTTGTTTTGACTACTGCAGCATCTTGCCGTCATCCTTGTGCTAACTCAGCCCCTTCATTTCATCCCCATTCTGACATTACCATCTTCCTAAAGCACAATCATACTGATCATATATGTATGAGTTTAGCTTTAATAAGACTTCACTTGATCATTGCAAACCAACCCCCTTATTGTTACTCCTAATCCCTACTCTTTGCTGTGTTTCTCCATAGTACTTAATACTTTGTAACAAGCTGTACAACTTATTCATTATGGTTATCACCTTTTGTTTCCTCTAAAATACAAGCTCCATGAGGAACAAAAGTCTTGGTGCCTGCCACATTATAAGCATTATGTGCTATCTGTTGGTGGGATAAATAGACCATCAAATAAACACCAAGCTCATCACCTGGCAGTCAAGACCCTACATCCCCTGGCCCCTTACAGAGATATCCCCATATACTCCCCAGGAGCCCTAAGCATTGCTAGAATGTGCCCACAATGTTCTTGTTGACCTCCCTTCTCTCCCCTGCTGTCACCCAGCTATAATCTTCCAGAGCCTATTAACTAAATCAGACTCAAGTTAACTAAAATCTATCCTCTCTACAGGTCATTCTTACTTTTGTTCTCAAGATGACCTTTTTACACACCGTCAATTTTTGTGACACTACTTCCTGATATGTATGAAAGGAATATATGTTCTATAAAGTTCTGGTACAATCTCTATTATATCAAACTTGTGGATTGTGTTACTTAATTCCTGTTACACTTTTTTATCTGCTATCTAAGAAATCTCAACATCTCTCATTCTTTCTGGTTTCGATCAAAATGCACATCTGACCTAGTCACTCTGCCCAGCCACCAACCCTGCTGTGGCTCCTTGCTGCCCTCAGGAGGACATCCATGGTCCGGCCAACAAAGCTATGTTTGGATGCCTACTGACCTTTTGATCATTCTCTTACGATGCTCTCCAAATTTCAGTCTCTGTCATTACAATTACACTACACTAAAAAGGAAAAAAAGTTTATTTATAAACGTTCTCCTTGCCAGTAGTCTTTACGGTCACCCTATGCCTGACCAAAGGCAGTTGGATCTTTATTGTCCTTTAGGTTTCAGCTCATAAGTCCCTTTCTCCAGGAAGCCTGTAGCCGTCTTGGCTAGATTAGAGGGCTCCTATGGGCTCCCACCACTCCCCAGGCTTCCCCCTCCTGGTTCCAGTCACCCTGCCTGGGCAGGTTCCAGTCATCCTGCCCCTGATCACTCTGGGCTGTCACTCTCTGGTGATAGTTCTCTTCCCTCCTGCTCTGGACCAGGAGCTCCCTGAGAGCCTTTGGTTTTTCAATGTGTCCCTAGTATTGTCCGGGACAGGGACAGACCTCGAGGAGATGCTTAGTGGTAAATTTTTGCTGAATGAACAAATGGAAATTCTCCTGCCTCTCCTAGAAGGTTCCCAGACTCTTCTCCAGGATTTCTTGGATGCTGAGAGTACCCACACACACACACCTCACCTCAAGTGCCCCGGTCCCCCATGACACACACCCCCATCTCTCTCTCCCACAGCTGTGGCCCCCCAGAGGGCCCCTATCCTGCGTCCGGCCTTCGTCCCCCACGTGCTACAGAGAGCAGGTGAGGGGGCCAGGGTCATCATCCGTGCCACATAACTTCCCCCTTAAGCCCTTCAACTCCCCCACTAACACCCTGACAGATTCTGCTCTTTCTTCTGCAGCAGGTGGTCCCCGCCCTATGGCCCTGCGGCCCCCTCACCAGGCTCTCGTGGGTCCCCCTCTGCCTGGCCCCCCCGGACCACCTATGATGCTGCCACCGATGGCTCGGGCCCCAGGGCCCCCTCTGGGCTCCATGGCTGCTCTGAGACCTCCCCTGGTAAGTGTGGACAGGGAGCTCGTGGCCAGAGGTGTGAAGGGTGGGGAGATGCTCAATCCTGGCTTGATGGGCCATGTCTGAATCTGCCTTCTCACTCTCTGACTCTGTCTCAGTCTCTCACTATTTCTTTTTGTGGCTGAATCTGTTTTTAAATTCTTTTTGTGAAGAAAGTAGAGAAACACATGCCATGGATTGTTTCTGTCCCTATAGCTCTTATTTTTCTTTTGATTGTCCCTCTCTGTTTTTCTGTCCTGGGGTCTTTGTCCCTGTGTCTGTCTCTGACTAGAGACTCCTTTCTCTGTCTAGGTGTCTCTCGTCTGCTCTCTGGCCTCAGGCCCTTGCTTGGCTGTACAGGATGGGAGTAAGGTCTGAGCCTGGGAAAGGGCACTCTTCATTGTCTCCCCTTGCCCACAGGAGGAGCCAGCAACACCTCGAGAGCTGGGGCTGGGCCTGGGATTGGGCCTGAAAGAGAAGGAAGAGGCAGTGGTGGCGGCGGCAGCCGGGCTAGAGGAGGCTACCGCAGCGGTGGCTGTTGGGGCAGGAGGTGCCCCCGCTGGCCCTGCAGTCATTGGGCCCAGCCTGCCATTGGCCCTGGCCATGCCTTTGCCTGAGCCTGAGCCCCTGCCCCTCCCGCTGGAAGTTGTACGGGGCCTACTGCCTCCCCTGCGCATTCCTGAGCTCCTGTCCCTGCGTCCACGACCCCGGCCCCCACGGCCTGAGCCACCTCCTGGCCTCATGGCTCTTGAGGTAAGCAGGGAGCATAGCAGTCGGGGATGGGAGGCAGGTAGAAAATAGAGGGGGAGGGCAGACAGGAACCCATGGCCTTCCACACCCAGAAACACATGTAGTCCTCTACTGATGGAGGTAGGAGGGACCCAGGAAATTGGAGGGGCTGGGAGGACGTGGGGGAAAAGGAGGCAGCCCCTGCCCCTCTCACATTCAGAAGTACATCCAGTTCTTTAATTGTAGAAGCGGGAGAGTGAGAGGCATAGACAGGTGGGGAGCCTGAAGGGGACACATTGGTCCAGAAGACTCAACACCAAGCCTTTTGCACCCCATCCCCTTTCCTCTACAGGTCCCCGAGCCCTTGGGTGAGGACAAAAAGAAAGGAAAGCCAGAGAAGTTGAAACGCTGCATTCGCACAGCAGCTGGGAGCAGCTGGGAGGACCCCAGCCTGCTGGAGTGGGATGCAGGTAAGGGGCCCAAGTGTGGGGCCAGGCATTGCTCAAAGACACACCAAGATCTCCTCCTTGGGGCAGATACAGGGAAGGTAAACCAGCTCACTCCGCAACTGCTGCCTCTCTGTAGGGCAGGCCCTGCTGTTTGCCTGCCTCATGAAGGGTTAGTCTATAGCTCTGAGGGGCAGGCCCTCACTTAGCCACTGAACAGAATGTGGTAAAGGCAGCCGGCATCTAGGACTTTCTGAACTCTGTTTTATTCATGAGAGGCTTGGCTTGCTAAAGGTAAAAGGGAATTTTTTTTCTTCTCCCAACTTCTTATGAAAAATTTTAAACACTGGGGGTGCCTGGGTGGCTCAGTCAGTTAAAGCATCTGCCTTTGGCTCAGGTCATAATCCCAGGGTTATGGGATTGAGCTCCACATTGGGCTCCCTGCTCAGCAGGGAGCCTGCTTCTCCCTCTCCCTCTGCCTACCCCTCCCCGTTTGTGCACATGCTCTCTCTCTGTTCCTCTGTCAAATAAATAAATACAATCTTTAAAAAAAAATTGCACGGTGAACAGTCATGTATATCCACCACCTAGATTCAGCAATTGACATTTTGCTATATTCATTTTATCCTTCTGTATGTACGTATGGTTTTTTTTTTTTTTTTTGAATTTTGCTCAGTCATTTGGAGCAAGTTATAAATGAAGTTATCACTTCACTCCTAAATATCTCCACATTCATCTCCTAAGAAAAGTGACAGTTTCTTTTATATCATAATATTGTTAACATTCCTAAAAAAAAACGATCACTCTATGTTATCTCATATTTCCTTTATATTTAAATTTCCCCAGTTGTCCCTAAACTATCTGTTACAGCCGTCTTTGCCCGTGAGTCAGGATGCATGCAATTTTCAGTCTAGATTATCTTGTAATAAGAATGGTCTCCCTACTACCACTTTGTCTTGCATATAATAGTTTTTTTGAAGTGTCCAGCCTAGTTGTTTTGTAGAAGACCCCTCCTTCTGAGTTTATCAGACTATTTCCTCTTAGGGTGGCCTACCTTGTTCTCAGAGAGCGTCCCTAATCACCACAGAAGCTGTGGGGCAGCCGCAGTGCTAGCTGAGGAAACGGACCTGCCTCCCATCTGAGTCCTCGACTTCTGCCTCTTTTGGGAATCCTCCACCTGCCCCAGGCCAGGGCACAGCACTGTCAGCCTAGATGTGCTCAGTGCAGTCTGTGGACCCTAATTCGGTGACCTTGGGAAAATCACTTAGCCTTTCTATCCTCCTTTCCTCACTCCAACAAGGGGATAATAATAGTATGTGCCTTGTCGGGAAAGCGATGCTTTGGGCTTGAGTATGTTCACTCTGGCACATACCCAACCCAGGGCGTATGCTCAGGAATGGCAGCTGAGGTCAGCCTTGGAGAAGCATCAGACAGCTTGTTCATGTTTCGGGGAATTAGAGTGGGCCTTGCAAAGAAAGCAAACAGGTGTCAGGGGCCTAGGGGATATCCATGGGGGAGATGTCCAAGAGACCAAGGGGTGCCAGGGGCTCAGAGGAGAGGCCAAGGCTAGGACAGAGTTGAAGCCTTCATCGTGGCAATGGGTGAGATGGCCCTGGGGTGGAGAAAGGCAGTGCAGGTAGTTAAAAGTGAGGACTCTGGAGCCAGGTGCCTGAGTTCTTGTCCTAGTTCTGCCACTACCTGGTTGAGTAACTTTGGGCAGGTAACATGACTTCTCTGTGCCTCGGTATAAAAGGGCCCGTTAGGAGTGTGTTAAAACAGAGTCTAGAGCAAAGTAAATACCATACAGATGTTGGCTGTTATTACAGAGAGGGCCCCAGGCCGAGACTGCTGGAGATACAGAGGGAGGAGGGGTTGGGGGATACCTCCAGAGAAGGGGGGCTGTTTAAACAAGGCTGACCCAGGGCCAGGCATCTTCTGACCTCCTCTTTCCTAACCCCAGATGACTTCCGGATCTTCTGTGGGGATTTGGGCAATGAGGTGAATGATGACATCTTAGCACGCGCCTTCAGCCGCTTCCCATCCTTCCTTAAGGCTAAAGTGATCCGAGACAAGCGCACAGGCAAGACCAAGGGCTACGGCTTCGTCAGCTTTAAGGACCCCAGCGACTACGTGCGCGCCATGCGGGAGATGAATGGTGGGTGAGGCCTCTCTCAGGGACCATGGGTGGGACGAGCATCTGGCCTAAGCCTGACCCCAAGCCTGACCTTGAACCCTCCATTCCCACAGGGAAGTATGTGGGCTCACGCCCCATCAAGCTGCGCAAGAGCATGTGGAAGGACCGGAACCTGGATGTGGTGCGCAAGAAGCAGAAGGAGAAGAAGAAGCTGGGCCTGAGATAGGGTCTGTGGCCAGGCACCCGCTCCCTCCTGGCCGGGCGCTGGCTTTTCTCCCCGTCCTCTTTGGAAGATCCCCAACTAGCCACTCACCCACCCTCCCCAAAACCAGTTTCAATAAATTTACGTTATTTCCGTCCCTGGCTGGGCTTGGAAGCACTCTTTGGGGAGCAGGGCTTGGCATCCTCCAATCTGGGAATGGTGAATAGTGGGGAGCTTTAAAAGTTTACCTAGACAAACATGCAGATGGGCATTTTTCCGTCCCAACTGTGCGCCCATCACATCTTCCTGAAGCCTCTTTTAAGTGCTTGCCGAGTGCAGCCCATTCCCCGGAGGAGAAAGCAAAGGCTTAGAGTGAGGCCACAACCAAGCCGAGACTCAGTCCAGTTGTCTTCTGACTCCGGCCTGTGTTCTCAGTACCAAGGTAGGGGGTCTTCTGGGCCTTGCCCTTCTGGAGGTCACAGCCTTCCAGGCTTTCATCCATTCGGCAAACTCACCGAAGGCCTCGCCAGTGCTGGGGACGTGGTGACTGAAACGGTCCGGAACTCTGTTCTCACGGAGCTCATGGTCCAATGCGGCAGATAGGCCGGCCCATTGCCACACGGAGTGGTCAGGGTTGGGGTGGTGGAGCCCAGGGTGCTGACCTGGGAGTCAGGGAGGGCTTCCTGAAGGAACTGGCCACTTCCGAGTCTGTCGCCTGCTCTTCCTGTCATTCTCGCCCAGTCTCTGCAGTTCTCACCCTCCGCATCCCTGCCACTGTTTTCCAGTTTGTTCGCTCTGCCAACCACCTCTTGCTTTCTGTCTGCGTGGACCCCCTCGAGTGCTTCTCTGTGTCTCCTTCCCTGTAAGTGTCTCTGTGAGTGGCCCTCTGTTTTTGTCTCTGAGTGTCTGTCTCTGAGTCTGTTCTCTCTCTGCATCTGTGGATCTCTCCCCGCCTCTCTCTTCCCAGCCCCGAGCTTGACACTGCCTGTCTGAAGAAGTGTCCAAGCAGGATCTTGAACACTAGACCAAGAGCTTAGACTTTACCTTGAAGGCAGCAGCAAGCCCTGAGAAGATGGAACCAAGTTCAAAGGGGACTGGCATCAGATTTGCGCTCTAGAAAGAGCCCTGACACAGCCATGCTGTGGACTGGAGGTCTGAAGGAGGCAGGGGCAGGGACGGGGGGAGGAGGGAGACTGTGTGGTTCAAGCGTGGGGAGGGGATGAGGATCTCCCAGGGGCATAGCCAGCAGAACCCTGGGTTGAGAGGGGACATGGGAGGAGGAAGGAAACAATGCCAAGACCTCTCAGGGAATCTGGTCGCCCAGGAGAGGTGTCAAGTTTCCTCTGTTCCCGCCTTCCTCCCTTACTGCTCCCTCTCTGACGTCACATTTTCCAGTCTGGTTACGAGGGTGAGGGCCTCCCTCCCTCCCTCACAGGAAGTGCCCTTCAGCCCCCTGCCACCTGGGCTAGACCCAGGACCCTCAGTCCCTACCCCCACATCACTAGCTCTTCCTGCTCCTGGCCCCCATCTGCTCACTTCAGTCACGGGAACCAGGGAGGAGATGGGAAGAGGGGATGATTGCAGAAAGGAAGCTTGTATTTTTTTTTAATTCAATTAATTAACATATAATGTATTATTGGTTTCAGAGGTAGAGTTCAGTGATTCATCGTATATACCCAGTGCTCATCACGTGCCCTCCTTAAAATCCATCACTCAGTGGCCCCCATCCCCCACCCCCCTCCCCTCCAGCAAGCCTTCAATTTGTTTTCCTATGATTAAGAGTCTCTTCTGGTTTGTCTCCCAAAGGAAGCTTTTAAATGTGTGCATTTAAGTCCTCCTAAGGAAAGGGAGAGAAAGCTCAACTGTGGGGTCGAGAGACAGATGGACAAAGATGAAGGGATGATGTGGCAAGTGGAGATGGAGAGATGGGGACGGAGACGAAGATGGAGAGGGGAGACCTGCAGGTGAAGGCAGTACAATGGGAAGGGACATGGGGAGAAAACCCAGAGAAAGCAATGGGGACAGGGATAAGGAGGTAGGGAGAGAGATGGAGAGGGACTGAAACGTAGCAGAAGAGACTGGGTGACAAGACTTCACTAGGGTCAGGCCTGGTGCAACAGAGACCCAGAGCCAGGGACACTTACTAGGGCAGAGAGCCATGGACAGACGGACACACACAGACAGGAGAAAGGTCGACTTCAGGGAGAGGAGGCATGGGGCGTGCGGGGATCAGCAGCATACCGTGTAGGCCCTTGGGTTAGATAGATGGTGGAGCAGTGATGCCTGGGGGCTCTCGGCTCCCCCGATGCTGAGGCCAATCCCAGCACCTCCCACTTGCCCACTCTGTGACCCATTAAGTTGCCCTCCCTCCCAAGGCCCGGTTTCCCTAATGTAACACACAGAAGAGCAGTGCCCTCACCCCCAGAATGGCAAGTAGTTAATAGTCATTACCATATTTAGGAAATAAAAATACAGGACAGGGGCGCCTGGGGGCTCAGTCAGCTGAGCGGCTTGTTTTCTGCCCCCTTCTCTTGATTTCAGCTCCCTTCATGGTCTCAGGTTTGTGAAACTGAGCCCCAGGTTGGGCTCCGTGCTCAGCGGGGATTCTGCTTGTCTCTCCCCCTCTTTCTCTGCCCCTCCCCCTGCTTGCATTCTTTTTATTTTTTTCTTTTAAGATTTTTTTTTAAAGATTTTATTTATTTACTTGACACAGAGAGAGAGAGATCACAAGTAGGCAGAGAGGCAGGCAGAGAGGGGGGAAGCAGGCTCCCTGCTGAGCAGAGAACTCGATGTGGGGCTCGATTCCAGGGCCCCGAGATCATGACCTAAGCCGAAGGCAGAGGCTTAACCCACTGAGCCACCCAGGTGCCCCTCTTTTAAGATTTTTATATCTTTATTTGTCAGAGAGAGTGAGCACAAGCAGGCAGAGGCAGAGAGAGAAGCAGGCTCCCCACTAAGCAAAGAGCCCAATGCGGGACTCGATCCCAAGACCCTGGGATCATGACCCAAGCCAAAGGCAGCTGCTTAACCAACTGAGCCACCCAGACATCCTTCTTTCTCTCTCAAATAAATAAACCTTTTAAAGAAATACAGGATACCTAGTTAAGTTTGAAGTTTTACATAAACAAATAATTTTTTAGTATAATTATGTCCCAACTATTGAATGTATGTATGTATATGTTACATGTATACAGGTGTGTTGTTTGGTTTTTTTGCTGAATCATTTGAAATAATACTTCACCCCTAAATATCTGTGTTCATTTCCTTATAGAGACATCTTTCATACTGTAATACCATAATCACATCTAAGAAAATGAATAATTCTATATCTCATACTCAGTGCATACTCAAGTTTCCCCCATTTGTCCCAAACTATTATAGCATAGAATTCTGGAGATGAAGAGAAGTGAAAGCAAGTCTGCTTCAATTTCCCCTTTCATAAAATGAAGACTAGTACTTACCTCATAAAAGGATTAAATGAAGGCCCATGGCACAGTTGGTGGGGCGCATGGAGCCCTTAATAAATGTTAGCTTTTCGAATTACTCTGGTTATTGTTTACATTGTTGTGTTATCATGATTGACACACTTCTCAAGAACAGCCCAGAACATCCTCAAAGCCCTCGAAGGGGATCCTGGGTCGGCCTCCCCCAAACATATTCCCCCACCCCGCCCCGCAATCCCCCTACAGATTGTGACGTTGGTGGACCTGGGATCTGGCCGGAAATCCCCCTTCCTGTTGCAGATAAGCCTGGCGCAGCCCTAACGACCCGAGACCCTCCCCCTTCTTCCCCCCCCATGTCTGAGGATCAAGTCCCCAAGACGGAAAACCTGTCCACCAACGCCCCCCTGCTCCATCCCCATCACCCCGTAAGCACGCCTCCGCACCCCGGGTCTCTCACAGCCCGCTGTTCCCCAAACTCCAGTCCAAGTCCAAGCCACCCCTGCCGCAGAATAGCTGTAGCTATCAGGAGGCAGGCGGCCATCCCTGAGGTGTGTGTGTTGGTGGGGGGCGCTTGGCCCCGCCCCCAGGCCCTGCAACTCGACCCGGCTGCGACCCCCGGCTCTGACGTCTCGGAAAATTCCCCCCTGCCCAGGCCCCCCACGGGAGGGGTACAGGGTATGAAATGGGGCTGAGACCCCTGGCCAGGGACAGAGAAACCCGCCAGAGGTGAGCCATAAACTGGGGACTGGAAGTCTGGGGGCCTGGACTCCTGGGTCAGAGGAAGGAGAGGGCTGAGGTCCCTTACTCCTAGTCTGAGTAACACGGGAGGCCAGGATTCCAGGGTCCTGGGGAAGAAGGGAGCAAAAGGCGTGGACTCCTGGGTCTGAGGGAAGCAAGGGTTGGGCCCCAGACTCCAGGGTCCCTAAGTGTCACCAGCTCACCCCTTGCTCCCCTTTTTTCTCTCTTCCCAGAACATTCACAAGGAGCATCCATGGATTTCTGGAACTGGGATGAAGCGTCTGCGCAGGAAGTGCCCCCAGGGGGCAGGCTGTCAGGGCTGGGTAGGCTGGGGACTGAGCCCCTGTGTGGGGAGGGTACACAGGTGGGGGCCTCCGCTGACCCCGACCGGGCCCTAACCGCCTCACTGCCTGCAGAAGGAGCTGAACTGGGCTTCTATTTCCCCGAACTGGCGCTCCCAGGGGACGCGCTGACAGAGGAGGCACGCTGGAAAGGTGGCTGTGGGCTGGCACTCCTGGGAGCTGAGGAAGGTGAGAGGCTGGGCTCCTGGGTCTGAGGGAGGAAGGGGGCGTGCCTGGGCTCCTGAGGCCGAAAGGGGAGTGGGCTGCGGGTTTGAAGTCCGGAGGCTGAAAGAGGACGAGGCCTTCTAGGTGTGAATGAGTGGGGACTAGGGAGAATAGCTCAGTCCCTGACGTGTTAAGACAGCTGAGTGAGTGGTCCAGCGGGCGTCTTTAGTCATTGCTCACACCCTTCCCTAAACTCTGCTCGTTCTTATCCATCGCAGGGCTCCCACAGCCGGACTGGGTCTCCGCGTTACCGCACCCAGAAGCTCCATGGGGGGCGGGTGAGTGTCCGCGCAGAGGCGGGGTAAGGAGGGGACTGAGGGTCCTCCACCATAGCTAGAGGTTTAAACTCCTTGGCCTTTAAGGGGTACGGGGCTAGGGCGGGAATGCCTCTGTCCTCGAGATGGCATGGCCTAGATCCGGGAGCCCAGGGCGCCAGGGCTGAGAGCTTAGACTCCAAAAATCCCTGAGGGGACCGGGGAACGGGACACCTGGGCATCCCTCACTTGCAGTCTGTTACTCCTCACAGTGCCCGCCCCTCAGGCTCTTCCGTGGTCGGGAGACTGGACGGACCTGTCGTGCACTGGCTCGGACCCTTGGAGGGGCGTCTCCCAGGCCCTGGACCCCTCCCCTCCCGGCCTCAGTCCCGCCCCCTTCGCTGGTGCTGCGGGGGCAGCAGGCCAGAACTGTACCACCTCCGGGGGAGGGACCAACTCGTGGCCCTGCGCCCTGGCCGCCGCCAGCTCCGCCAGCTGGGACTGTTCTATTGGCCTCGACGGCCCAACCTACTGGGGCAAGGGCCTCGGCGGGGAGCCGAGCGCGGGCTCTACCTTGTCGTGGGGTGGGCCTGCGGGCTCAGACTGTACCACCTCCTGGGTCTCGGGGCTGCATACGGACTGCACCACCTCTTCAAAGGGGTACCAGATTTCAGATCTCACCACGTCCTCCGAACCAAGCCAGCAGTCGGGCGGCGTAACCTTGGCTTGTTACCCCAAAAATAACCACCGAGGTGAGAGGTCTGCAGGACCATAACCTAGTGAGGCGGGGCCTAGGCGCGTAAGGGCGGGACCGGAACCTGGGAGTGAAGGTGTGGGGCTTAGTTACCTAAGAACCGGAGAGAGGCGGTGACGGTGGGTCCTGAGGGAGGAGAGGACTAAGGCACTGGTAGTCTAATAGGGAGCAAGAGACCAGAACCTAGATTCGTGGGTTAGGTGAGAGGAAAGAGGTGAGGGTCTGGATGCCTGGATCATCAAGGTGTGGCAGCCAAACTCCTTTAAGTTTCCGAGATGGGGACCCCGGCTGCGTGGGTCCCTGCAGCCGATTCTTAGGTTCCTTATATGGAGGGATCTGGACTCTTTGGGCCCCGAGGAGGAGGGGATCTGGACTTCCGGGTCCCAAGTGGGGAAGATCTGGACCCTTGGACCTTCGAAGCGAGGGAGGCCGGACAGCTGGGTCGTCGAAGAGACATGGTCTGGGGCTAGGAAGCCTGAGTGTTCACCTGCCTGCACTCCGCAGGTCCCATTCAGCTGTGGCAGTTCCTCCTGGAGCTGCTCCGAGACGGAGAGCGTAGCAACTGCATCCGCTGGACTGGCAACAGCCGCGAGTTCCAGCTGTGTGACCCCAGAGAGGTGGGGGAGCCTTCCAGACGTGCCAAGTCCCGCCCGGGTCTCCTCCCGTTCAATTTGGCCGCGCCCTTCTGTTTGCCTAGTAGTTGGCCCCGCCCCCAGCTCGTACTCTCACCCCCCAACCCCCCAGGAGTTACCGCAACTCCCCCGCGCCCAGAACCTACCCGAAACCGCGCCCCCAGCCCCTCCGTTGCCAAGCCCTGCTCCCTCCTGCCCTTTCAGACTAAGCCCGGCCTCTGTCCTAGGTGGCGCGGCTGTGGGGTGAGCGCAAAAGGAAACCCGGCATGAACTATGAGAAACTGAGCCGAGGTCTACGCTACTACTACCGCCGCGACATCGTGCGCAAGAGCGGTGGGCGCAAGTACACGTACCGTTTCGGGGGCCGCGTGCCCGGCCTGGCCTATCCTCCCGGAGCGACCCAATAAAAATATCTCATCAAACTAGTCGTGAGTGTTGCCTGCATCCGTCGCGCAGATATTGACTAAACTTCCTAGGGATCCTAAGTGTGCACCACCACACTCACATCTTACCCCCACCCAACGCCTGTGTGATCCGAAGACACACTCAGAACCTTAGGGGACCTACTTGTGTGCTCACTGTATGATGGGACTTTCAAAGGAATCATCTCAGTCTCTACAGGGCCTACTGTGTGCCTGCCTGTGCTTGTAAAGGAATCAAACGCAATCACTAACTTTCGAGTTTACCTCCCGCGTCCCTCCTGAAGACTCCAAAAGACGCAAGACTCAAAGAAAACCAGTTTATATGTGTCCTTTCAGTGCTTGGGATCATTAAGGAATTAGGCCTAGGGTTTGATCCCCAAAGCCACCTACTATCTTCCCACTCCAAGCTGAGGGTGCTAGAACTCCTATCTAGACCCCAAGGAGAGCCTACCGCTTTCTGGGAACCACTGAGCCCCTAAAGAATGGTCCTCCTATGGAGTGACCAGATGCACATTTTAAATACGTGGTCTGGGACAAGAAGGTGATCTGAAGGAGGTGAGAGAGGGAACCAGCTTTAGGAAGAGCATTGCAGACCAAGGGGACAGCAAGTGCAAAGGCCCTTAGAGGAGAGTCAGCCTGCATGTTTAAGCAGGAGGAGGCCAGTGTGGCTGGAGCAGTGGGAGTAAAGAGAAGGATAGGAAATGAGGGTATAAGAGACACCAAACTGTGTAGATCATTTGTAAGGACTTTGGCTTTTGATTGGGTCAGACAAGATCCAGGGGGAGGGTTCTATGCCAAAGGGAAGTGATCTCACTGAGGTGTTAACAGGGTCCCTCTCTGGCTGAGTGGATGATTGCGGAGAGCAGTGGGAAAGCCAGGAGGCTAGCGAGGGCGCTACTGCAATAGCCCAGGCTGGAGGTGCCTGTGGCTTGAACCAGATGTCAGAGAAAATTCTGGATATATTGCTAAGGCAGAGCCAACATGACTTCTTGATAGATCAGCCGTGGGGTATGAGAGTCAGAGCAACCTCTGTGACTAGAAGCATAGATGTGTCACTTTCCGAGATGGACAAATTTCTGCCAGACCAAATCTTTTATTCTTAACCCCTCCTGTCTGTGATGCAGGACTGTGATTTGAGTCCTCAGGAACCCAAAACTGTGTTAATTTGTGCCTTCTGAGGCTTGGGGAAAAAAGATAATGAACAGGGAGGTGTAATCTGGGTATTCCTCATAATGTGGCAAAGGATCCTGGGAAAAAACTGGTTCGATTTCAAACCTCTAACAATTGATCCCGTAATAAGCATAAAGAGAGTAAGGATTCTTGTGTTTTGTTCAGTGATGCTTCCCCAAGAATGTAGAAGTCCCTGGCACAGAGTAAGCGTTCAATAAGTACTTCTTGCGTGAATAAGGATACCTTTGCTGGGATATTTTCTTCGGGCCCACTCTGAAGCTAGCCCCAAGAACCAAAACTCCTTTCCCTACGGAAAAACACGAAGGCGATGAGAAGCGGTAACCGGCAGTCTCAAGCCCCAGCCTGAACCTTCGAAGTGCCACGCAAGCTCACGACTGGGCCGAGAGTGATGATGAACAGGCATCCAACCCAATAGGAGTTCAGAGTTCTCCCGGATGGGCGTGGCCTTAATGGCTTCGGCCTCCCCCGAGGGCGCTCTAGCCACGCGCGGAAGACTCCCGTTTATACCGATTCACGCCACTTCCGGCCTGTCCCAATTCCGCTTCCGGTCTGGCTCTGGCGTCTTTGCTGAGGGTCACATTGAGCTGCGAAGTGCTGCTGTGGTGTGTTTAGGTGAGTGTTGGGGGCTTGGGAAGCTGGGACCCTATCCTTGGGAAGCTGGGACCCTATCCTGGGGAACTGAGGAACCGGACTCTAGTTTCCCCGAGAATGAAGTGAGTTTCTGGCCCGCGGCGTCCGGCCTCCCTGGACCCCGAGGCTCTGTTAGTAGTCCTCTAGCTAACGATTCTATAGCTCTTCCTTAATGCCAGGTAACATTTCAAGTGACTTAATTATTAATTCATTTCGTCTTCCCTCCAATCTTA
Organism: Nasua narica; assembly: GCA_028533885.1. Lineage (NCBI taxonomy): Eukaryota > Metazoa > Chordata > Mammalia > Carnivora > Procyonidae > Nasua > Nasua narica. Next base: position 12,562,457 of record CM052803.1, on the reverse strand, counting down.
TGAGGTCGGGCCTGTAACGGTCCCTTTTTGACAGAGGAGCAACTGAAGCTCACCGATATTATGCTACTTAGCCAGTGTCCACGGTTTGGATTCTGTAGTTTGGACTGTAGTGTCCTTAGTCACCAGGCCGCAGGCTTAGCCTCCTGTGTCTAGCCCGGGCCGCAGCTTGACCCCCTGGTTTCTGGTCCTCCCTCCCGCTTGGACGTTGAAGGGGCCTCAGAGTCATCCCTGAACCACCCTCCCCCCCAAACAACTCCGAATAAATCTTCTGGGTCCCCGCGCTGGTATTCTACCTCCCCCTCCCACGCCCCTCTACACTTTTCCCCCAGAGACTCCGCTGTGGGTGCCCAAGATCCCCACCACTATGGTGGATCTCTCAAATTTAACACTGGCCTGCTCACTTCTTTGTAACCCCATTACTCTTTGAATTCTCTGGGATAGAGGCAGTTCCACATTCCCTGGCGAAAACTGCATGTCACCTCCTAAAAGACTTTATAGTAGAGGTTTTTAACTTTGGGTCTGCAAAATCGGTAGAATGCAAGGTGCGCTAGGACTTGACTGGGGCAAAAAAATTACATCTGTATTTTTCTTAATCTGTAATTGAAATGTGGCATTTCCTTCAGTTAGGGATGGAGGCAACGACCTTAGTAATAATATTAGCATCATCTGTGACTTCGTCAGCAATCAAAATCACAGGTCACCTGGGACAAATATTACATTATATGTTAATAATAAAAAACATATATATAAATTTTAAAAATCACGGGTCATCTTATATCACATTATGGTTGCTGATGTCACAGAATACATTTCTACTTAGGATTACTTCAGAATTGTGGTAGTCAGTAAATCCTCAGCTACATACAACTGATGTTCTCTCATCCTCTGCAGTTTTTTAATGCATTTGAAAATATTCTGAGAGAGGGTCATTAGACCCCTGAGGAATTGATGGCACCAGAGAGATGAAGAACCTCTGCTGTATAGGTTGATGATTGGGTGCAGCTCCTTCACTTGTATGACCTTGGGAAGTCACTTAGACATCCCGTCCCTTGTCTGTGAAATAGTGATAGCAGTAGTTCCTACCTTTTAGAGTGGCCGCAGAAGTAAAGTGTAGAACAGCGCTCGGCCTAGACTAAGCCCTCAGTGAATGTTAGCTGGTGTTATTTTGGGATGAATAAGGCTGGATTTTGCTAAGTAGTTACCCCCCTCCCCCACCAAGCGCGCTGTAACTGCCACACTTAGATGTGTGGATTTGCCCCACGCTTCATCTGTGTGTGTATATATGTTGAGAAGGAGAAAGTGGTGGCTTGCTCACGCCTACCTACTCCATTCTCCTGTGTCTGGGTGGGCTGACGTCCCCATGCCCAGGCTCCCTAGAACTTTTGCCAGCATCCATTCTCTTTGCCTCCAAGAGTCAGCACCATGGCAGAAGACATCAAGACCAAAATCAAGAACTACAAGACTGCCCCTTTTGACAGCCGCTTCCCCAACCAAAACCAGACCAGGAACTGCTGGCAGAACTACCTGGGTAAGCAGGGCACAGGGGGTGGGAAGAGATGCAGAACCTTTTCCTAGTTCCACATTTCAAGGTGTTTACCTTTGCCTACTCGTCTAGGGGATCTATACATCCTAGGCCTCTTTTTTTTGGTCTGGACATCCTACCTTGCAGGACCCATGGCCCTCATCACAGCTGTGTTCAAAATCCAAGGTCTGGGCCAGGGTCACAAACTTTGGTTCCTACAATGATTTTTTTTTTTAAAAGATTTTATTCATTTATTTGACAGGGGGAGAGATCACAAGTAGGCAGAGAGAGGGGGGGAAGCAAGCTCCCTGCTGAGCACAGAACCCAATGCAGGGCTCGATCCCAGGACTCTGAGATCATGACCTGAGCCAAAGGCAGAGGCTTTAACCCAATGAGCTACCCAGGCGCCCCAATGATTTTTTGTTGTTGTTATTTTAAGATTTATTTGTGTATGAGACAGATGTTAACATATATCATATATACAGGAAATACATAAAACATAATGTACAGCTAAATGCATAATACTTAAGTGGATCCCCTCTGTATCTCTAACCTGGGTAGAAATTTAGATCCTGTCAGCACTCTGAGCTTGCTTGCCTACCGCACGCCCTTTCTTAAACACAACATCCTACTCTCTGCACTAGAGATCGTTACCCTGCCAACTTAAGGCAATCACATTTTGGTTTTATTACTGCTTTTAGGTTTGCCTCTTGGTAAACTGGGCAAATTTTTTTTTTTAAGATTTTATTTATTTATTTGAGAGAGAGTGAAAGGGAGCATGAGAGGGGAGAAGGTCAGAGGGAGAAGCAGACTCCCCGTGGAGCTGGGAGCCCAATGCAGGACTCGATTCTGGGACTCCAGGATCATGACCCAAGCCGAAGGCGGTTGCCTAACCAACCGAGCCACCCAGGCACCCGAACTTGGCAAATATTTTATATATTCTCTTTTGTTTGGATTTCTTCATTCAGCAGTTTTGAAGATTCATCCTTGCTGTGGCGTGTGGTTGGCTCATTTTCATTGCGTACAGTTTTCCATAATTTATTCCCAGACACTAGTGTGCTTTCCAATTTGGGGCTTTTACAAATGAAGATGCTATAAACGTTCTTATAAATGTAATTGGATGTCCGGGCTAATGCTTTTCTGTGTAGGGAACATGTCCATGAGTGGAATACCTGGAGTAATTTTTTAATTAATTGTCTGCTTAAAAAAATCGGATTATCCCCCTCCTGTCCTCCTCTGTAGGATGCCAGCATCTTAGCCCCAAGAACATCTTCCCCTTCCCTTGCCCTGGTTTTGGACTTCCGCAATCCCCACACGTGCCCCTCCTGTTGCCCCCTCATTCGAGACCGCAGAATTTTCAAGCCAAACAGTCGTTGTTTAAGGGTTGCAAAATCAACTTAGCAAGGCCTCTCTAGCCCTTTTCAGTACATCTGTAGGCATAGACATTCCTTGTGACACTTGTTTTGTGGGTGTATGTGTGTATATAACCGGTTGTGAAGTAAAGACGATTTCGGTGAGTTTTGATCAAAAATGTGTTCCAGTCAGTCCTTGACCCAAGCTGATCCTGAACCGCTCTCTCCACAGACTTCCACCGCTGTGAGAAGGCAATGACTGCTAAAGGGGGCGATGTCTCCGTGTGCGAATGGTACCGGCGTGTGTACAAGTCTCTTTGCCCCATATCCTGGGTACGTGCCACCTCCTGGGGCCCCTGGGACGCTGGAGTGGGGTCTCAGTAGAGAGGAGTCTGGTATCTTGGTGGCGGCTCATCTGGGAAAGGCAGAGGGAGGACAGGCATTGCATTGTCTGTGGGACTTGGCCTTGTCTTCTTTGTGGAATTGCCTCCCTTCCCTCTTTTCACCGGTGCTCTCAACCAGGCAGGACTCTCGGCCAGGGCGACCGGGCCCTCTCCTCACTACATCTGTCTCGCCCGTGTACCTCATAAGTATATACACAGGGTCAGCCCCCTATCCCTCTGGGGCTCACCATCTTGTACAATTCTATTGCCTTTTTATTATGTGCGTTTTCAAATTATACATAAAAATAGAATAATGCAGTGACCCCTAATTATACCCACTACCCAGATTGAGTAGTTGCAAGATTTTTCCACATTCCCTTCATCTGTCCCCTTTTCTTTGCTGAAGTGTTCTGAAACAAATCCCAAGCATGTCTTTTCATCCCTACCTACTTCAGTGTGCGTCTCTAAAAGACACAGACCCAGTAAGACAGTTAGTCTGTTTAGCCCTTATCTGACGAGACCTTTTGTCACCATTTAATACTCTCTGTCACACTTTTTCAAATGAAGAATTTATGTTTAACTTTGTACTGTTCCATCAAGGGAAAGATCCCATTGACTGCGAGAAACATGGAGAGATGGTCAAATCTTTTTTTTTTTTTCCAAATGCCAGAAGTGAATGTAACCAGTGTGCTAATTTCAGAGATGTTAAAATGAAAAATCCTTATCTTAGAAATATGATAGAGTACAAGTCATAGCGCTCATTTAAAAAACAAAAAACGGAGGGCGCCTGGGTGGCTCAGTTGGTTAAGCAACTACCTTCGGCTGAGGTCATGATCCTGGAGTCCCGAGATCGAGTCCCACATCGGGCTCCCAGCTCCATGGGGAGTCCGCTTCTCACTCTGACCTTCTCCCTTCTCATGCTCTCTCTCACTCACTCTCTTTCCTAATAAACAAATAAATAAAATCTTTAAAAAGATTGTAAGGGCACCTGGGTGGCTCAGTCAGTTCAGCATCCAACTCTTGATTTCAGGTCAGGTCATGATCTCAGGGTTGTGAGATGGAGCCCAGACATGCGCTCAACGGGGAATCTGCTGGAGATTCTCTCCCTCTTCCCCTCCTCCCATTCAGGCGGACTCTTTTGCTCTATCTCTCAGAGGAGTAAGTCTTTTTTTTTTTTTTTTTTTTTTAAACAAAAAATGTAAGCAGTACAGTAAAATAAAAGTAAGAGCCATCTTGGGCTCCCCAGCCCCCCTTCCCTGAGGTAACTACTGTTAGCTGATTACCTTTTTCTCTGTATAAATTAATCATTCAGAAACCTGTGGAGCTTTCTGTGTATGGGTGGGTCATGCCGTATAGTCTTTGACTACTTCGACTTACCAGTGTGTCATGGAGCCTTTCTTATAATAATGCATATAGACCTGCCTTACTTGTTTTAGTAACTTCCATGTGCTTTTATTTAACGGATTTCCTTTTGATAGAGACGATGTTCTGATTTTTTCAGTATATTTGAAGCATCCTTGATGTATGCGTTTAGAGCTTCTTTCTTTTTTTTTTTTAAGATTTTATTTACTTATTTGACAGAGTTTACAAGTAGGCAGATAAAGGGGGAGAAGCAGGCTCCCTCCTGAGCAGAGAGCCCGATGTCTGTTTTTCCCGCCCCCTCTCTATCACACTGTCTCAAGTGTCTTTGAGTGCCCTGTGCCCTTCCAGGATTTCCCCTTGTCCCTGGGTGATCTTGAGTAACCTGATGTTGTAAGTACATAGCATCCCTCCTCCAGCCTCAGAGCCCGCTTCAGGTGTGTACTGGGCAGGGTGCCAGGAAGCATTCATCCAGTCCCAGTGCTGCCCTACACCCCATTCTCTGGGACCTGGGCCTGCCCTCGCCTTGGGAGCTTCAGATTGTGTGGATCCTACCTTCTGGTGCCTGCAGTGTCCCCATTTTAGGGCTTACAGATGTATTCTGCAAACTCCCCGAGGTACTGGCTGCCCTGGCGTCTTTATTTCAAAAACTTGGTGAAGTAAGAATTTAAAAAAAAATTTTTAAGATATTTATTTATTTATTTATTTGAGAGAGAGAACATGAGCAGGGGAAGGGGCAGAGGGAGAGACTGACTCCCTGCTGAGCTCCCAACAGGGGGCCTGATGTAGGGCTTGCTCCCAGGACCCCGGGATCATGACCTGAGCCAAAACCAAGAGTCCATCGCTTAACTGACTGAGCCACATAGGCGCCCCCCCCTTTTTTTTTCCATTTTTTAAACGACACTTCAGTGTACGATTCCATTGCAGGAAATGTTTTCCCCTCTATTCGAATGATTTCCTGAGTTTCCGCCCCATGAAGTGGGATTGTTGGGCAAAGGGCAATTTGGATCAGAGTAGCCTGACCCTATTAAAAAGAGAGACAGAGAGGTAAACCCAGCACATGAGAAATTCACACGTCGAAAACTGTGGACTGTGGATAGTACAAGTCCAGTACGAGGGACTCCAGGCGAATCCAGGGATGAAGAGATGTCCATCCCCGTTCAAGTCGTCAGGACTACACAGCTTAAAACAACAAAGAGATGCTCATTTTTGCCTTGCAGTCTGGTGCAAGAATTATAAAGGTTGACTATGCTAAATGTTAGTGGTTCTATAAATTGATGTCATTTCAGCGGGATCTTTGAAAATGGAAAAAAAAGAAATCTCTCCAGATGTGGCTGCTTTACATGTCGACAGCCTACAAAGATGCTTGGGTACCCAGATGGGTTCTGCATCTTTTTGCGCTTGACTGTATATCTTGGAGATCCATTCATGCTGAAGCATAGGTTCAGCAAGAGGCTGAAGCCTCTTGGTGTTTTTTTTTTTCCTCACAGCTGCCTAGTATTTCTTCTTTACTCTGCCAAACATCATTGAGTGTTGACTGTGGGGGTTCCTGAAACAGGGCACAGTCCTACTTCTCCCTAAGGACCGCCCCACAGTGACTGTAGGACTTTCTACCTGTTACTCGCGCCCCCCCCCCCAGCCCCCTACCCCCTTAGCGTGTCAGTTCACAGTGATTCTTGTCTTTCTGGGTCACCGCCGATTCTCCCGCTCCTGCAACAGTGGCCGTGCTGGGCTTCCTTGTTGACCAACTGAACAGGTGGGCAAAGTTAGGAAGACAGGGTTCACCCATCTGGTTTCCCCACAGAGGAAGGGAGTAACACGGGCTGTTTTTCCTCAGGTGTCGGCCTGGGACAGCCGCCGGGAAGAAGGCACATTTCCTGGGAAGATCTGAACTGGTTCCGCCCACCTCTCCTCTGTCCTCCTTCCTTCTCCCAGGGTGGTGAAGGGGGACCTGGGTGCATGGTGATCCCCATCCTGGGATTCTGAATCATGGTTTAACTAATAATAAATACTCGTTGGAAAAGTGTAAGACTGTGTATGTATAAAAGAGCCAGGTGATCGGGCAAGAAGCTGTGGTGGGAGGTAATACCGTGACCAGTAAAAGGGTCTTCAGGCTGATTGTTTTTTTCTGTTTTGCTTTGTTTCATGTTATTAAAGTGACCACCTTCTCTGTACCAGACAATAGAGCGAGTGATACAAAAT
>CM052803.1:12495011-12555139 GCA_028533885.1 Nasua narica | reverse complement strand
TGCCTTCTCCCAGTCCCACGGAGTCAGCCGACTCACTAGCCACCTTCAGAAACTCGCTCTCCCGCTCCTCAGGCATCCACAGGCAGCCAGCCACAGAATGGGCCGGGGTGTATAGGTGAGGCACGCCGAGCACTGGGGTGCCCATGGATCAATCAGGTGAGGGGATCCACAGGCAAGGCGTGGGCAATCTCCCTGTGTCTGCAATGTCAGTAGTAGGATCCAGGTGCTTTTGCCGCTTTCCAAGACCCCAACCGCCACTCTCCCTGCTGCCTCCTGACTCCTGGTTGTGTAGAATTTCTCTTCAATGCATTCAGTCCTGGAGATTTTGCGCCGGAGGTGTGAGGGAACTTCTCTGTTGGACTCCTGGATTCCCACAGAGCTGCTCTTGTCCGTGGCTGGTTTTCAAAATCCACGTTCTTTGGGAGAAAGAGGGTAGAAGAACTGTTTCACCATCGGGTACGTCACTCCCAACCTTTTCAAAGGTGCAAAAACTATGCAGGAAGAATATGTTTCTTCCTTAGCTCTTCTAGCCATGAGAAGGGACTGCCATTACTGGTTTCCTGCATCTCCTTCTGGAGATAGTTTATACATTTGCAAGGAGACCTTCCCTCCTGCCTGCCTGCTTATCCACCATCGTAGCCTCCTATTCCTGATGTTCTGAACCTTGCTTTTCTCCATTACTAATAGTACTTAAAGATCATGCCTTGTCAATCTGGTACTCTTAAGCTTTTCCAGGTTGTGCAATTAATGCATGAATATATTCTTCTGATTAAAAAACAAGAAAAAGTCAAATACTCCAGCAAAGGCAGTCTACGCACAGAGAAACAGTACAGTGTAGTGTGACGGGGACAGACACTGGAGCCAGACTGCTTGGGTTCAAATTCAGGCTCTACCGCTGACCAGCTGTGAGACTCCGAGCAAGTTGCTCAAACTCTCTGTGTCTCAGTCTCCTCATCTATAAAATGAAATTAATGACACCTTCATAGGGCCATTGTACAAATTAAATGATGAGATGCGACATGTTAGGTGCGTAGACTGGTGCCTGATACTATATGTAGGGTCTTCAGAACAATGCCCGGTGTGTTGGAAATGCTCTTTAAATACATTAGCTGCTCTCAGCACGTTGGTCGCCTTTCTAGAGTGTGGACATAATGAGGAAATATTCCTTCTAAATGTCTTCTATTGCTATTATTATTGTGGTGAGAACACCTAACAGGAGATCTCTCTTGACAGATTTTTGGCCTGTAATACAGTATTGTTAACTGTAGACATAACGTTTCACTCTCTAGAACCTCTGCATCTTGCGTAAATGAACCTTCGTACCTGTGGATCAGCAATTCCCCATTTCCTCTCCTCCCCGCCCAGCCCTGGCAGCCACCATTCTGCTCTCTGCTCTAATGGGTTTCACTGTGATAGATTATACCTCATGTAAGTGGAATTGTGTACTCTTTGTCCCTGTGAGACTGGCTGATTTCACTTAGCATCAGGTCTTCGGGTTTCCTCCGTGTTGTCGCATATCACAAGATCTCCTTTTCTAAGGCCGAATCATATTCCATTGTATGTATATACTATGTTCCCTCTGTCAGGAATGTTCTTTCCTGCCTTTTACCAGGTGGCTTCAGTCTCCTTCTCCTTCCTTCCTACACCCCACGCTGGGTCAGGTGCCTCCTTGGGGCTCACACATGTCCCTTTGTTTTCCCCGCCTGGCCCTGAACTCTGGCCTATGCTTCCTCTCTTAGTGCCCGGGTTCCTTCGGCATCTCCCTGACCATACTGGGCTGTTCTCTGCTGAGTGTGTCTGCCTGTGAGGCCGGGAACTGAGCTGTCCCGATCACTGCTGTTTTCTCATTGCGGCCCTACACGGGGCAGGGCCTGAGAAGCTCATCAGCTGCACCCTGGCCTTGAAGCTTGAGAAAAAACTAAAAAGCTCCTTTGACTACTCCACCATAGCGCCTTCCTCCTTGCTTCACCACCTCACCCCACGTCCTAGTGTCCCCATGCCTTCTCTCTTTCCTCTCCCCTCCTCATCCCACACTGCACGCTGGCCCCACCCAGCTCCAAAGTCCCCCTTTCTTGGAAGCTCTCCATGCCCACCCATGCCTTTCAGGCTCTCCACTACTCAGCTGAGCCAAGGATCATCTGAGACTTAAATTTGCTCATTACCCTAGTGCCCAAACTTCGGGCTTCCGACTGTCAGTAGGCCTGCGTACCTCTGTGCCGCCATTGTTCCCTAGCATCTTTGCCAAAATGAATTTGGAAAGGAAACAACCTATGAAGTATTCTTGCAAACAATGGATGAGCTAGAGCCACAATATGTGATGAATAAATTTCAAAAACATAATGTTGAGGTGAAAAAAGTCAATTGCATGAGGATATCTAAGATACACTTTATATAGAATTTACCTGACAATCTAGAACTATATATTGATGAATATATGCATATATATTAAAAATATGAAAACGTGCATGAGAGTGGGAACCCAAAAGGCTCACAGACATTTGCAGAGATGCTCAAAATCATAGTAATAAGAGAATTGAGAATTGAAATCATGGCAGGTATTACTTTACACGGAGTTACTCTGACAAAAACTAGAAAGCTGGGTAATGCCAAGTGCAAGTGGTGATAGAAGGGTACAGGAACCCTCAGGAGCTCTTGGTCAGAGTGTGGAAAGGACAAGCATTGTGAAAAGCAACCTGGTACATAGATATTCATGACCCACCAATTCTCCCTGGAAAGAGACCTAGAAGCGTCTGAGGGCCGCGCTTGCGGTGCTCACAACAGCACTATTTACAGTGCTGGAGGAGGAGGGGGATCTGAAGGAGCCTGAGTGTCTGTCCTCACTGGGGAGGAGACAGTGAACTGTGTAGGGGGCGTAGGAGGGGTGCCCCATGAAACCATGAGAAGCTGCAGACTCAGTGTTTCCAGAGTAGTGGGTGGATCCTAAAATCTGTGCCAAGTGAGAAAAGAATGAACACAGTCATGGGTATGTAAATCAAAATATGCACGTGGGGCGCCTGGGTGGCACAATCGGTTAACTGGTTAACCGTCCCACACTTGGTTTCCTCTCAGGTCCTGATCTCAGAGTCATGAGATCAAGCCCCATGTCTGCTTGAGATTCTGTCCCTCCCCCGCCCCAAGAATAAATAAATAAATCTTAACAATAACCAAAAAGAAAACACACGCACAGAAAACAGTGGTATCCATTTTACAAGGGCGCACCCTACTAAAGATACACGCGGATGAATTAAAGTGTTTGCCAGTAGAGGGCACCCAAAGCAACCAGGATATGGGGATATAAGGGAATAAGTTAAATTTAAAACAAAATATCTTGGGGCGCCTGGGTGGCTCAGTTGTTAAGCGTCTGCCTTCAGCTCAGGTCATGACGCCAGGGTCCTGGGATCGAGCCCCACATCGGGCCCCACATCGGGCTCCCTGATCAGCCGGAAGCCTGCTTCTCCCTGTCCCATTCTCCCTGCTTGTGTTCCATTGCTTCTCCTTGTCCCACTCCCCCTGCTTGTGTTCCATTTCTCTCTGTCAAATAAATAAAACCTTAAAAAACAAAAAACAAGAGCTATCTTGGGAATAATGAGCTGAGTGTATGAGATTAACCCATGACACTTGGGATCTGAAAAAGAAGACAGAGCAAGGGTTGTGGAGGATGACGAGTCCCAAATGTAGTAATGAAGGTATCTCTGGGGTGAGGTCAGGTGGCTTCAAAGGCCATTTGCAACGTATGTCACATAAAACAACAACAACAAAAATCTTCAGTGAATGTAGAAAAATACGTGTTTTTTTTTTTTTTTTTAAGATTTTATTTATTTGGGGTGCCTGATTGGCTCAGTGGGTTGAAGCCTCTGCCTTCGGCTCAGGTCATGATCTCAGTGTCCTAGGATCGAGCCCCACATCGGGCTCTCTGCTCAGCGGGGAGCCTGCTTCCCCCCCCTCTCTCTGCCTGCCTCTCTGCCTGTTTGTGATCTCTCTCTCTCTCTCTCTGTGTCAAATAAAAAAAAAAGATTTTATTTATTTATCTGACAGAGAGAGATCACAAATAGATCTCTCTCTCACAATCTCTCTCTCTCTCTGTCAAATAAAAAAAAGATTTTATTTATTTATCTGACAGAGAGAGATCACAAATAGATCTCTCTCTCACAATCTCTCTCTCTCTCTGTCAAATAAAAAAAAGATTTTATTTATTTATCTGACAGAGAGAGATCACAAACTGGCAGAGAGGCAGGCAGAGAGAGAGAGAGGGGGAAGCAGGCTCCCCGCTGAGCAGAGAGCCCGATGTGGGGCTCGATCCTAGGACACTGAGATCATGACCTGAGCCGAAGGCAGAGGCTTCAACCCACTGAGCCACTCAGGCACCCCCCAAAATACATAGATTTGACAAAGCTTGTGGGGAGGCTGTCAGTGTTTGTTACAGATATTCTCTACATTGTCTTGTATACTTTAAATACATCAATATTTTTAGAAGACTTTCACTACTGACCATGGGAAAGAAAATGTCTTACAAATAAATACAATAGGGGGTGCCTGGGTGGCTCAGTGGGTTAAGCGGCAGCCTTCAGCTCGGGTCATGATCCCAGGTCCTGGGATCGAGCCCCAGGTTGGGCTCCCTGCTCAGCGGGGGGCCTGCTTCTCCCTTTCCCTCTGCCTGTCGTTCTGCCTATTTGTGCTCTCTATCTCTCTGTCAGAGAAATAAAAACCTTTTAAAAAAATAATAAAAAAATTAATAAATACAATAGGGGCGCCTGGGTGGCTCAGTGGGTTAAAGCCTCTGCCTTTGGCTCAGGTCATGATCTCAGGGTCCTGGGATCAAGCCCCGCATCGGGCTCTCCGCTCAGTGGGGAGCCTGCTTCCCCACCACCCCCGCCTGCCTCTCTGCCTACTTGTGATCTCTCTCTCTCTGTCAAATAAATAAATCTTCAAAAATTTAAAAATAAATAAAATCTTGAAAATAATAAATACATATATACAATGAAAATATATATTATTCAATTCTACTCAGACACCGAGGCCTATTGGGACCTGCTCCAAGCAAGGTGACAGAGGTGTTTAGCACACAGCATCAGACTACTGAGCTTTTCTCGATGGCACCATCAAGATTAGAACTAGATCATTTTCCCATTAGATGTCAGTTACATGGGTTCATACCGTTTCAAGTCCCTAGACAGCCTAAAATCAGCTCTTGTGTCCCCTTTGGTAAACACCCCTTTGACACATCAAATATGTTTCTTTGAAAAGGTTTTACCCTCTAGAACACGTTGCAATTAAGAATATATACATATAGGGCGCCTGGGTGGCGCAGTTGGTTGAGAGACTGCCTTCGGCTCAGGTCCTGATCCTGGAGTCCTGAGATCGAGTCCCACATCGGGCTCCCAGCTCCACGGGGAGCCCACTTCTCACTCTGACCTTCTCCCTTCTCATGCTCTCTCTCACTCTCTCTCTTTCCTAATAAATAAATAAATAAAATATTTTTAAAAAGAATATATACATATACACAAAAAAGTGTGCTTATCATGACCAGAGCTGGACAAATTTTCATTATCTGAGCACCCCATGTAACTAGTGTCCAAACCCAGAAAGAGAAATCCCCTTCCTGTCCCTTCTAGTCACGATGCCCCCAAGGGTAACCACTCCCCTGACTTTTATCTCCCTAGATTGTTTTTGCCTGTTTTCGAACTTCATATCTAGAATCCTACAGTTAGTCTTTTGAGTGTGGCTTTTTTCATTTAATGTAATGCTTTTGAAATTCATCCCCATAGTTGCAAGTACCAATAGTTCATTGCCTTTTATTGCTGAGTAGTATCCCTTGTATACCTGTACCATAAAGATTATGGTAGATTCTTCCTAGTAGATTACCCACTCTACTCGGAAGGAGCATTTGGGTAGTTTCCAGTTTGGGACTAATATGAATACATTCAGAGCGTTTGGTAGACAGAAATGGGGGGATTCCCAGGGACAAATGGCTGGATCATAGGATAGTCATAGGAGAGGCATATGTCCTCTTTAGGAGATCTTAGCGTTGTGATTTTTTTTTCTTTAGAGAGTATGCAAGTTTGGGGGGGCCTCCATCCCATGACCCCAAGATCATGACCTGAGCCAAAATCAAGAGCTGGTTGCCAAACTGACTGAACCACCCAGGTACCCCAGCATTGTGATTTCTTAAAGGAAGTAATTAGCACTTCAAAATGTATTGTTTGAAGACTGGCTTATATAATGAGAAGGAATTGTGAAAATTCAAATCTGACATCAAACTAGAACAGGGGTGCCTGGGTGACTCAGTCGGTTAAGTGTCTGCCTTCAGCTCAGGTCAAGATCTCAGCGTCCTGGGATCGAGTCCCACATTGGGCTCTCTGCTCAGCAGGGAGTCTGCTTCTCCCTCTCTCTCTCTCTCTCTGTCTCTCTCAAATAAATAAGTAAAATCTGTAAAAAAAAAAAAAAAACAACAAAACAACAACTTAAAAAACTTAAAACAACAACTTAAAAAACCAAAACAACAACTTAAAAAAGACTAAAAAAAGAAGGCTTTGACATCACACTAGAACAAAATGGATCCCTTTAATGACTGGTAACAGTAATGCCCCATTGATGATAACTTTTTCCTTTTACCAGACAGTTTACACTTGATCTTAGCCAAAAGGCTGAGATATTTTATATAGCTTCCAACTACTAACAGTTACCATTTGAAAATAAAAATATTTTATGTTGTTAACATGGCCCTATTATTACCAAGTTATTTTAGCTAAAGCTCCTAAAATGTACTTGACAGGTCATGTACATGATTATTTAAATTTTCTTTTCACTCCTTAACATAAATATAAAGCAACAAAGAAAAACTATTTTAAATGTAAAGTGAATTGACTAAAAACCAATTACTCATTTTCATTTTAATCAGAACACATCTCGTGTTTTATTATCAAGCCATTGTCTTAACACTGAAATTTTAAGTTCCATTTGTTCGCCCATTTCACATGCACTGAGGGAGCTCCAGCCAGCTCAGAAAACCCAGTCAGTGCCTTGGTTCTTGAGCAGTTCTGAGGGAGGACTGGGTGTCCCAAGCCATTTTCACCTGAGGAACCAGCCTTGTGACACTAGGCGGCGCCATCGGAGGGCAAGTGGGCCTCTCAGGAGCGGGGCTGGTACAGCCGGGCCTCTTGCTGTACACCAGGCCAGAGGACATGCTTTGCAGACATCCCTGCGCTCGGTTTCTACTGCTGCTGGGGCAAGTCGTCCAATGATACCCATTCTGCAGATGGGCAAGCACACATCTCAAGCTACTCAGCCCAGAGGAGACAGAACTGGGGTTTCAACCTTGGCCTCCTTGATTCTGCAGCCTGAAGACATTTCTGCTATGGCTCCTCACTGTGACCCTGCCTTGTCTGTGTGTGTGTGTGGGGGGGGGGATACTTTTCTCCTACCAAGCCCCTTCTGTGTGCCCTCTCTGTTTCTAGCACATTCTCTTCTCCCCTCCCCCACCCCGCCTTATACACTCATCTGGAACTCCCCTCCCCCGCCCCCACCAGGGCAGCCTGGGAGCCAGAGGCCTTGGGCACCTCACCCTGCTCATGCAGCCAGACCTTAGCCCAATCTTGAATTTCAGGTCTGTAAATCACTTGGATTGGGGGGGGGCGGGGGTGCTCATAAAACTGTTCTCCATGCTGGTCGGCCTGCTTGACCTCTTGTCCCCTCCTCCAGACACCCTTCCGCCTTCCTGGAGACTGGCCCAAGGAGGGGGCTGGGCATATATAGGGAGCCACTGTGGGAGAAGCTGGCCACAGAGGCTTCAGAAAGAGGTGAGGAGGGGGCTCGGGGGGTCTGGATGAGCGGGGGGACCTGGGAAGCTCTGAGGTGCAGGGAGGCCAGTGCTGAGCTCTGGCCAGTGACTGCCCTGCCTGAGCCCTGGTCCCCTCTTCTGTAAGGTGGCCCACCATCAGGGTTTGTGGGAGGATTCTGGGAGGAGTCTAGGCCCAGCAGAGAGCTGGGAGCATCCCCTGGCAGCTGGGGTGTGGAGGGAGGGCCGTGGGGCCGGCTGGGCTGCCCTCCGTGCCCAGCCTCTGCCTGGCCTCATTCGGGCTCATGTGTCCCCAGGAGCGCTATGGCATCCTCGGCAACAGAGGCGGAGAAGGGGTCTCCGGCGGTGGTGGGCCTGCTGGTGGTGGGCAACATCATTATTCTGGTGAGACCTCCCCCAGTGCTGGCAGCCCAGTGGATGGGTGGGGAGGAGGGAACAGCCCAGGCCTGGAGTTGGGGGCTGAGGGCCCAGGACTCCTGCCCCCACCCCCATGGCCAGTGCCACCGGCTGTTGAGTAAGAGCTGCCTGGATTCGAATTCCAGCTCCGCCGCTCCCCAGCTTTGTAAGCAGGGGCAAGCCACTCAGTACTCCTCTGCGATGCTTCCCCGTCTATATAGACGATGTCCTCATTGTGGGGATTGTTGTGTGGATTAATCCATGTCTGGCCCTCAGCTCTGAAAAAGTGCGTGACAAATGGCTATCCTCCTAAACGTGGGTATAGACATGAAATGCCTGCTTGGGGCCCGGGAGGCCCCTAGTGGTGAATACTGACCATAGCAATGCCTTTTCATTAACAGTGAAGTTTTTAAAGATTTTATTTATTTATTGGAGAGAGAAAGACTGAGAATGAGAGGGAAGAAGGTCAGAGGGAGAAGCAGACTTCCCGCAGAGCTGGGAGTCCGATATGGGACTCGATCCCGGGACTCCGGGATCACGACCTGAGCTGAAGGCAGTCGCCCAACCAACTGAGCCACCCAGGCGCCCAACAGTGAAGTTTTTAAAACATGATCCAGACGGCCTGGGTTCAAACCCCAGTACTGCCTCTTTCCACTGTGGGACCTGGGGCCAGCAATGGAACCTGGGCCTCGGTTTTCTCATCTGTAGGTGGGGAGGAAATAAGAATGCCAAGAGGATGAGTTATTGGATTCCTGGGCTCAGGCCAGAGTCTGGCGCGCGCGGCTGCTGTCTGTGTGGGCCATAACAATAGTGCTGTGCAGCGGTAACAAGGATCGTCACCCAGAAAGCTGCTCCAAGGACTAACGCGGGGCGCGCACACACTATGCGCTCTGTGAGTGTTAGCTGGGTTGGGGGTCAAAGGTATCCACTGAGAAGCCGGCCCCCTCCGTGCTCCCCACTCTCATCCCTATAGGTACCTAGATTTTTGTGTCTCCATTTCTTTAAGCACATACAAATAGGAGCGTATATGCCTATTTTCTTCCCTTTTTACCCAAAATGTAGTTCATTCCACATCCTGTTCTGTGCTTCCCCATTTCTCCTGTTCACATAGTCTGTAGGCCACTCCACGTGAGTCCTCAGAGGGCCTCCCTGCCCTTTTCCACCCCGGCAGAGCATTCTCTGTGTGGCACGCCAGTGCCTTTGACATGGAGATGCAGAGAATAACCTCGTGGGTTTAGGATTTTCCTGCTTGGGCAGGATTGATTTCTGCAAGCGGCATTGCTGGGTCAAAGGGTCGATGCACTTGTAGTTGCTCTGGGCCTGGCCAGATTCCCCCGATCGAGAATAACAACACTGTATGAGGGAGACCAGGTGACTGAGCGTCTTCTGTTTCAGTCATGCGCTCTGGGCGTCGCATGTGGCATCTCCAGGTATCCTTGAAGCATCCGGTAGCCGGGGTGTGGGTGTGGGGCAGGGACCTAGCCAGGCAGCCCTTCCCTTCTGGCCTCTGCCCAGCCCCATCCCTGCTCATGGAAGGCGACGTCCTTGCCACTCGCCCGTGCCCAGCTTGCCGAGGGCAGCGGAGGCTCCGAAGGGGAACCTGCTCAGGGACAGTCCCACGGCCCCAGCTGCTGTGCCCCCTCTAACCTGCTGCCCTGTCCAGCTGTCGGGCCTGGCCCTATTTGCCGAGACGGTGTGGGTGACAGCCGACCAGTACCGTGTGTACCCCCTGATGGGCGTCTCGGGCAAGGATGACGTCTTCGCCGGCGCCTGGATCGCCATCTTCTGCGGCTTCTCCTTCTTCGTGGTGGCCAGCTTTGGGGTGGGCGCAGCGCTCTGCCGCCGCCGGTCCATGATCCTCACGGTGAGGCTCCAGGGGGAGGGCGTGGGGCCAGGTGGGCACAGAGATCGTCGCCACAGAGTCACCATAACCACCGCCGCGGCCGCGGCCACAAGTGTATGTCCAGCATGAGCCACACTTGGGCCTCATGGCAATCGTTCTATTTAATCTTCCCATAACCCTCTAACGCAGGCTCAGCCATTACCCTCAATCTCTGGAGAAAACTGGGTCACAGAGAGGAAAGGAAGGGAGCTCTGTCAGGAGGATGGCCCTTGAGTGGCAGGACTGAGATGTGAACCTCAGCTAGTTGGTCCCCAGACTGTGTGCATGAGCTCTGTCAAAACAACAACAACAACAACAACAACAACAATAATAATAACAGCACAGCTGCCGTTGCAGGAGTGCTCATTACATTCTAAATGCTTTACATGGATGGGTCCGTTTACTCCTCCCAACCCTTCAGGAGATCCCATCATCATGGTGAGCCCATTTGACAGAGTTGAAACTGAGGCTCAGAGAAGTGAAGTCACTTATCCGAGGATGCACAGCGGGTGGGTGACAGAGCCAGGATTGAAACCTGAGCAGTTCAGCTTGAGCCTTGCTCTTAATCGCTGCCGGTGATAACCACCAGCACAAGAACCCATGCTTCCCAAGGATCGCCCACGTGCCTGGCACTAGGCAAAGCAGAGAAAATGAGCTCCCTCAGTGTCCCCAGCAGCCGTCTGGAGTTAGTGCTTCTCTACCTTTTTACCAGACAGGAAAACGGAGGCTCAAAGAGGCCAACAGCCCAGGTGATAAGGAAGGCAGAAGTTCCGATCCCAGTCCCCCTGACATAGAGCCAACACTGTGCTTCCTCCACAGCTGAGGGCCTCTTAGATTCCTGGGAGCAGCGACAAAAGTTGATCGAGCAAGAGCCGTGGGCCCGATTCTGCACTAGGCACTGAGGCTATCTAGAGAGGAAATAGAAAAGCCCTAAGGGGAGGATGCCCCCAATGGGGGGACAGTGGACAGTGAGGAGGGAAGGGAGATCTGGAGCTGGGGAAGGGGTAGGGGAGGCCTGCAGCCAGAGAAAGTGAAGGCCTCAGGGAGGTGAGGGGGTATGCCCTGTGTCTGCAGGAAGAACGTGGGAGGGAACAGCAAGAGGGGGCCAGGAGGCCAGTGTAGCTGGAGGCAAGAGGGGGTGGGGTGAGGGAGAGGCAATAAGGGTGGAGAGAAGCGGGGTACCACGGGCGGTGGGCATGGAGAATGAGGGAGAGAAAGGGAAGGTGCGCCTATCAGGTAAGTCTTGCCAACCTTGGTAAGGACTTTAGCTTTATTGTGAGTAACACGGAGCCTTGGAAAGGCTCTTTTCCTTCTCTTTTGCTTTCTTTCCTGCATGTAATTCTCTGACATAACAATTTAACCAAAGCCCTAAAAGCTCAGCCAACTGGTAAAAAAAAAAAAAAAAAAAAAAGCTTGTGTCTGTGTCTGTCTCCCCTATTAGTTTGTCATTAACTAAGACACGGAATTAAAAAAAAAAAAAATTATGGGAAATTTCAAACATAGAGTGGAGTGAATGGCATGAGCCCTGTGTACCCATCACCTAGTTTCAACAATATCGACTACAGCCCGGCCAACTGGGTCCCCTCGGCTCCACCCTCTGCCTGCCCACATTCTTCTTTCTCGGGTATTTTGAAGTGCATTCCAGACATCAAGTCATTTACCTGTAAATACTTGAGTGCACATTTCTCCAAATGATAAGCATGTTGAGAGCAGTCGGGCGTGTTATGCCGCTCATCTCTTGGCAAAGGTGGTGGCATATCCTCGTTCCACCTCCTGTTGCTTTAAGGAAGAAGGTGAGGGGTGAGGAAAGAGCTTTTTTCCTTTTTATGCACAACAACCGTGCCACGGGTACGCCCTACAAAATTCACCCAAGTCCCTTCATGTCTGTCTTGTAGTATCTAGTCTCTGTACAAATGTCTCTGGTTGTCTCAAGAATGTCTTTTTTTTTTTTTCCCTGTAGTAGGCATTTATTTTACTGCGCTCAGACCAATAGTTAATTTCAGGCAATTTACATATGTTTGTTGGTTTCATTTTTTCCTAACACTTTTTTATAAAAAAAATTCAAACATACAGGAAAGGTGAAAGACTTGAGTAGGGAATGCTTGTACACCCACCACATAGATGCTACAGTTCACATTGTCCAACACTTCTTTTGGGAATCCCTCGAGGGGGTGGGACTCGGCAGGCTTTCCCCTGACTGGGCGGTGCCTCTGTCTCTCCCTCCATCTCTCCCCAGTACCTGGTGCTCATGCTCATCGTCTACATCTTTGAGTGCGCCTCCTGCATCACGTCCTACACTCATCGCGACTACGTGAGCTGGGCAGAGGCCAGGGGAGGGGTGTGACTTGGGGCAAGAATGGCAAGGGTCCGGGTCCGGGTCTGGGGGTGGAGTGGTGGTTGACCTCCCTCTCCACCTAGCCCCGCTGAGCCCTGTTCTTCCTGGACCTCCGCAGATGGTGTCCAACCCATCCCTGATTACCAAGCAGATGCTGACCTTCTACAGTGCAGACACGGACCAGGGCCAGGAACTGACTCGCCTCTGGGACCGTGTCATGATTGAGGTAGACGAGGCGGGGTCGAGGGGGTGAGGGGGCGCGGGGGTAGGGAGGGCTGGAGGACTGGGGCTCTGACTGCAGAGGTAGATAGGGGCCTCCCATTATACCCACTGGTAGATGATTCCCACTCCTGTGGTTCTTCTGGGGCGGGGGGGCTGGTCCTGGCCATTTTCCAGACGAGTAGACAGGCCCAGAAAAGGGAACGTCAGCTAGGGTCGCATGGTTGGTAAGCTGAGATCAGGGTCTGACAGCCGGGATCCAGAGCCCCTGCTCTTGACCATCACAGATGCCTTCTTAATAATGAGGGTAATCACAATAACAAACATTTAATGAGCACTAACTTTGGTTTAGTACTGTTCGAAGCACTTTTAAAGCTTATGTAAAATCCCTTCCAACCACCCCATAAGGGAGATCAGCTTTCTAGCCATGAAGAAATCAAGGTAAGAGGTTGAGTGGCTTACACAAGGTCACACCGCTGGTATAGGTCACAGAACCAGAAGGATTCAAACCCAGGCCAGCAGCTTCCAGAAACCTTTTTTCTTTGTTTAAGATTCACTTATTTATTTGAGTGAGAGAGAAAGCATGCCTGTGTGCAGGGGTGGGGAAGGGCAGAGGGGGAGGGAGAAAGAGTCTCAAGTAGACTCCATGCCAAGTGCAGAGCTCGACGCAGGGCCTGACCCCACAACCCCGAGATCACGACCCAAGCCGAAACCGAGAGTCAGACGCCCAACTGACTGCACCACCCAGGCGCCCCCGGAAGCCACATTCTTAATTAAACTCAACGTGATACGGCACAAGAGAAGAATATCGAGGAC
Source organism: Nasua narica (assembly GCA_028533885.1). Lineage (NCBI taxonomy): Eukaryota > Metazoa > Chordata > Mammalia > Carnivora > Procyonidae > Nasua > Nasua narica. The sequence continues at coordinate 12,541,696 of CM052803.1, read as the reverse complement.
CCAAGGGAAAGTGAGGTCTCAGTTTGGTTCAAGTCATACCGCTAGCCAGGATTGGAACTCATATGTGAAGGAGCATATGTTTTCATCATTCAGGGCCACTAATTAAATACCTACAGGGGCCAGAAGAAACTAGAAATCCTTCTTTGGGTGTCATTTACCTCGAATTTTGTTGACTGCTAATTCGAAAAAATTTTAAAATGAGTCACGAGTGTGGGTTTGACTCAAACCCCCCACCAGCCCCTTGGTGCCGAGACAAAGGCCTTCTGCTTCTTGTTCGCACCTGCGCACACTGCCCGCCCCCCACTCTGAGGCCCAGGACATGGGAAAGTCAGGCCCTCCCTCACTCTGTGACCTCAGGCGAGTGGCTGTCCTCTCGGAGCCAGAGCCTGCCTGACCCCCGCCTTTCTCTCCAGCAAGAGTGCTGTGGCACATCTGGTCCCATGGACTGGGTGAACTTCACATCAGCCTTCCGGGCGGCCACCCCGGAGGTGGTGTTCCCTTGGCCCCCACTGTGCTGTCGGCGGACTGGCAACTTCATCCCCCTCAACGAAGAAGGCTGCCGCCTGGGCCACACGGACTACCTGTTCACCAAGGTGTGTCCCCTCCCTGCCGCTCCCCTGTCTGTGCTGCATCAGTGTCGGGCTCGCCCCCACTGGTCCTTCTAACTCTTCCTCCCTCCCACGCTCTCCTCCTCCTCGCCCCCTCTCTGGCTTCTTTCTTTCTCTCAACTCTCTCCCCATCTGTTCGTCCTCCCTCTGCAAGTCAGTGGGAGGCACAGGCTCTGTCTGATCTGAGCCGGGACCTGCAACTTTTCTCAGGTTGCCTGGGAATAAGAGCAACAGGATTCTCAGCAACAGCATGACCGGTAGTAACCGACATTCACCGAGCCCTTAGGTTGCGCCCCCGGCATTCTTCTAAGGGCTTTAAGGCTTTGTCTTAGTTAATTCCCACCCAGCCTGTGAGGTACAAGATAATGACGATCCCATTTTGAGGGGGGTGGAACGGAATTCATTCGCTAGTGAGGGATGGAGCCGGACCGAATTTCAGGCAGGCAGGCCCCAACTAGGTGCTTTAACCAGGGCAAGGGGAGCGCAGAGGCAGAGAGAGAAACCAGAGGAGGTCAGACTAGGAGGAGAACTGGTTCCAGCGGTCCCTCTGGCTGCTTTCGGCTGCTCGGGGCCCTGGAGCCACACGACTTAGATCAGAGGTCATAGAGAAGGGGGCCTGCGCCAGTCACCGCCGCCCTCGGAGCCAGACGGCCATTTCTGAAGCCTGACGCTGTGCAGAGAGCGCACGTGGGACAGTTCATGGACGCCCCGCGGCCACCCTCAGGGGCCAGTGCTGTCAAGATTGTCACCTCCCAGATGGGCAAACTGAGGCTCAGAGAGCTAGAATCATTCCCAGACCCCAATAGTTAACAAATGGCAGAACTCGGTCCCACCTGCTCCAGGACGCGCACCCTGAACCTTTGTTCTTGGCTGCTTCCAAGTCGAGGCCGGGGTCTACCTGAAGGTGACTCTGTGGTGAGGCTCAGGCCCCACTTGACCTCATTCCTAAATGGGGAGGCATCAGAACTGCACTGCTCGTAGTAAAGGCAGGAACTTTATGGGAACGTATGGGCAGCATGGAAAGTCAGCTGTGCACAAAACTGGCCACCGCCAGTAGGGCTGGTACCCCTACTTGTGTGGGGTCCGGGTTCAACATCACATCCCTGGCTCCCCAAAACCATTCTGAGAGGTAGCCACTGCCAAAATCCCCATTGCACGGCTGAGAAAACCAAGGCTTAAGGAAGGAAGTGACCTTCTGAAGGACACACAGTGACTCTCCCTCAGGGCTAGTCCTACTGGGCATTTCCTCAAATCCCCATTTTTTCCCCCTGCCCAGGGCTGCTTCGAGCACATCGGCCATGCCATCGACAGCTACACATGGGGCATCTCGTGGTTTGGGTTTGCCATCCTGATGTGGACGGTGAGAGGCGGGGAGACTATGGGCGTGAGGGGGATGTGGGTGTGGGGCCGGAGCGCCCCTCATCTGACTGCCTCCTCACCCAGCTCCCCGTGATGCTGATAGCCATGTATTTCTACACCACGTTGTGAGGAGCAAGAAGGGAAGGCCACGTGCACGCCTCGGCCTCCTCCTCTTCCTGTTCCTGTTTCCTCCGGCTGAGGGCTGGATGGCTGCCTCACCTCTCCCCTTCCCACTTCCCTCAACCTTCCCTCCTTCCTCTCTCTCCAAAGACCTTTTACCAACTCTCTGAGCCCTGCTGGGACTTGGGGATGCCCTGAAACCCTTGGACATGTGTACAGAGACCCTTAGGACCTTTAGGGACCTCATTTCACTCTGATTCCTGGCCCATCTTTCAGCATCAATTTAAAGTCCTGCCCTCAGGGGACCCTTCCCGGATCTCACTAACCCCATCACCAATGCCTCTCTTGTAGCTCCCCGAGCTCCTCCTTCATAGCGGGTATTGCCATTTTTTGCTAAATAGTTTGTGATTGTTTGTTCTCTGGCAGACAGGGATTGCCAATGAGGGAGGGACAAGCTCTATCATGGTCATTTCATTGTCCCCAGCATCACCCAGCAGAGGGCGGGGCATCAATATTCAATAAATACTTGTTGAATGAATTAATTTGTTTTCTTCGGGGCAAAGGAGAATGAACAAGAACTCTTCCAATCGAAGTGGCAGAAACCCCATGGGCACTGACTGAAACCTAACACGGAATTTCTTGGCTCGTGTAACTGAGACAACATTGCTGGCTTCAGGCATGTCTAGATCCAGGAGTTCAATAAAAGTTTCCAGGAAACCTGTTTCACTCTCAGGCAGGATTCCTCTGCAACACCAGACTTACATCTTTATAGCTAGGCCATGCAGCAGCAAGAGAGGCCTCTCTCCCAATAGCTTGAGCCAAGGTTGGAGATTCAATCTCACTGTCTTAGTTTAGTCTAGGCCCATCCTTCGGTTGGGGAAAGGAGGGTACCTGAATTACTACTGCTGCTAAGGATGGTGTTGGGAAGTGGGGGTGATTTATCAAAGGAAAATTAGAGTGCAGGGCTGTTGGGCTGGTACACGTGGCAGACAGCCTCCTCCCAAGGGCTATAGCTTCCAGCAAGTTCTCTAATGGATGCATGGCAGCAAACACTCTAGGAATCTCATCCTCACTGTTCTTTCTCAAGCAGGCCAACCTCAGTCCATTTTATAGAAGTTAGGCCCTGCCAAGAGGGCATGGTTTCCTTCCCCTCCAAATGACATTTCCCAGGGTCCTCATTTACTCCACTGGTCTGCAGATGGTCTGCAAACACTGAATTCAGAGAGCAGCTTTTAAAAATATACTTTTGTTGGGGCGCCTGAGTGGCTCAGTTGGTTGAGCAACTGCCTTCAGCTCAGGTCATGATCCCGGAGTCCCGGGATCGAGTCCCATATCGGACTCCCGGCCCTGCGGGAAGTCTGCTTCTCCCTCTGACCTTCTCCCCTCTCATTCTCAGTCTCTTGCTCTCTAAAAAAAATATATATATATATATATATTTATATATATATATACTTTTGTTTATTTTTTTTTAAGATTTTATTTGACAGAGAGAGAGATCACAAGTAGGCAGAGAGAGAGAGAGAGAGAGAGAAGCAGGCTCTCTGCTGAGAAGACAGCCTGATGCGGGGCTCGATCCCAAGACCCTGGGATTATGACCTGAGCCGACGGCAGAGGCTTTAACCCACTGAGCCACCCAGGTGCCCCACTTTTGTTTATTTTTTAAAAGATTTTATTTATTGTTTGAGAGAGAGAAAGACAGATATAGCGAGAGAGAGCACAAGTGGGGAGGAGAGGGAGAAGCAGGCTCCTTGCTGAGCAGGGAGCCTGATGCGGGGCTCGATCCCAGGACCCTGGGATCATGACCTGAGCCAAGGCAGGCGCTTAGCTGACTGAGTCACCCAGGAGCCCCTTAAAGTATAGTTTTAAAAATATGTAATGGTCAAAGAGTTTTTTTGTTAGGATGAAGAATTGAAAACACCCCTCAGCAGGGAGTGAGTGTACTGCTTGTGTTCTATCCTTGGACTGGATTCCCTGTGGCTTAATAAGAAGATCGAGCTATGGGGCCGCCTGGGTGGCTCAGTGGGTTAAAGCCTCTGCCTTCGGCTTAGGTCATGATCTCAGGGTCCTGGGATCGAGCCCTGCATCGGGCTCTCTGCTCAGCAGGGAGCCTGCTTCCCCCTCTCTCTCTGCCTGCCTCTCTGCCTACTTGTGATCTCTCTCTCTCTCTCTCTGTCAAATAAATAAATCTTTATAAAAAAAAAAAAAGATCGAGCTATGTGAGCCAATACAAAAAGATGTCATAATGGTATAAATAATTGGAAAGTATATATAAGGGTGTTAATTACAGTGACCTAAATGAGCCTCGGTAGCGGACGGGTTAGGTTAGCTAGGCTATGTCTGTAGTCTGGAATATCACACAGTAGTAAAAAATAACATTTTCCCATGGAGAAATCTCCAAGAGATGCAGAGTAGAAAAACTTACAAGCTACACACAGTACGTTTATTCCTGTAGATACATTTTCAGGGCTGGTCTTTTCTTTTTAAAGAAATGGGTCAATGTTTTTAAGCTAATGTTTAAAAGAATGGAAAAAGGGGCACCTGGGTGGCTCAATTGGTTAAGTAACTGCCTTCGGCTCAGGTCATGATCCCGGAGTCCTGGAATCAAGTCCTGCATCAGGCTCCCAGCTCCATGGGGAGTCTGCTTCTCCCTCTGAACTTCTCGCCTCTCATGCTCTCTCTCACTGTGTCTCTCTCTCAAATAAATAAATGAAATCTTTTAAAAAATGTTTAAATAAAAGAATGGGAAAAAATACTTAAAAAAAACCCCAAATCATTCATAACCTACTGTTTAAAGATTATAAAAATTTAGAAATGGAAATGTCCCATATTTCACTCTCCAGTAAATCACCACCTGTCCCCAAATCTGGTCCAACCCCCCCTAGAATAATTGCCATGAACACATGATGAATGTCCTTTGACACATCTATAGATATTTACAAAAGCACACACTGCTTAATAGAATCATGCTTTAAAGTATTGCTTTGTAACTTGCATTCTTCACTTAAGTATATGTTATGGTCACTTTCTATGTCAGTACTTATGAATTCAGCTCTGTTTTTTTGGTTTTGGTTTTTTTTTTTTTTTTTTACTGTTGCAATGCAGTCCAAGGTATAGATGCATCATAGATCTTCTTGATCGGTTGTTAAGTGAACAAGGCAAGGAGCAGAACAGGATACATAACTGATCTCATTTTTATTTAAAAATATATATTTTAAATATATTTATATATAAATATTTTTTAAGATTTTATTTATTTATTTGAAACAGAGAGATCACAAGCAGGCAGAGAGAGGGGGAAGCAGGCTCCCTGCTGAGCAGAGAGCCCGATGCGGGGCTCGATCCCAGGACCCTGAGATCAGGACCCGAGCAGAAGGCAGGGGCTTTAACCCACTGAGCCACCCAGGCACCCCATCTGAGGGTCTTTAAAGAATGTGGAATTAATGGAGACTGGAATGCATAAAATCAGGATCAGGTTTTCCCTTAAAAATCACATTCCATAGGAATATTTGTCATGGGAAAATACTTGGGAAATTATTCAGTACAAAAAGATTACAAAAGAGCATACTAAGTATAATTGGTTTTTTTTTTTCCAGATTTTATTTATTTATTTGACACAGAGAGAGAGAGAGAAAGAGAGCACAAACAGGGAGAGGGGCAAAGGGAGAGGAAGCCCGATGCAGGACTCACACCCAGGACCCTAGGATCGTGACCCAAGCTAAAGGTAGATGTTTAACCAACTAAGCCAACCAGGTGCCCCTATGATTTGCTTTTCTGATAAAAATATAAATATGTGCACATTAGCATTAAAATTGTAAAACAAAGATCCCCGAAAGTCATCATTGGTTATGAAGGAAAGGGAGATACATGTAGGGGATTTTTATTTCATTCCTTGAGCATTTTGGCATTTTCCAAATATTCTATGATGATTATTGCTGGCCTCCAAAACCAATAAATAAATATTAATCAAAATGTCACCGTGGGATGTGCGAGGTGCATTGGAGAAAAAATGATTCTGCTAAACATTTTTGAATTTTACCTGAGCAGTGAAAACAGGTCAGGCCTTGCCAAATGCTTGGGCCTGGGGGTTGAGCTGGCCTCTGGGAGGGCAGCGAGGCTGGCTTCCTCCTCTGTCCCGTATCTGTCACTGCCTTCCCTGACTCCATCTGGCCACACACCTGCAGAATGTGGCTCACTCAGCCGGACTGGCAGCAGCGTGGCCTGGTCAAGGCAGTCCTCACCTAGCGGAACAGGTATGTCTGCCCTGGGCCTCTCCACTCAGATGCCAGTCCTATGGGTGAGAGGGAAACTGAGAGACGAGGGCCAGGTGGGGCTCTCAGGACCACCCAAGAGAGAGGGAGCCATCTGAAGTCTCTCGCTACCACATCTATACATGACCACATCTGTCCATGGCTTGATCCAGCCTCTAACCCTCCATGGCTCCCCAGTGCCCTCGGGACAACATCCAGCACCTCTGCCTGGCACCGAGGGGCCCTTATTGCCTTCTCCTTGCCACCTGCCCAGGCTTATCTCCCTCTCCTGCCCCACTGGGCCAATCTCTCTTTCACCATCTGAGAGTGTAGAATAGAAAGAATGAACTGTACTAGCAATCAAGCAGGCACACGCCTCTGATTACATCCACTAGTGTTTACACTCCTTACTGAAGGCAGGTTGCCTCAGTCACTAAAATATAACATCTCACCCCTTTGACCTCCTGATTCTCCCTCTGGGAATCTATTCTGCAAATGCACTCACAAGTGTGTGCAAAGGCCTCTGTGCACGAATAACTTAAAAGCCATACCTGGGAAACAGCCTTAATCATGTCAGAAGGGAAGGAATTATACAATTCATTTGTACTCCAGGGAATACTATGCAGCTAGGTTTAAAGGGAGACACATTTACATTTGCTAATATGAAACCATCTCCCAGATATATTGTTCATTGAGAAAAATGCAATGTGCAAAACTGAATGTATGCTAAATACAACGTGGTATCCTAGATTGGAGCCTGGAAGACAAAATATATTAGTGGAAAAACTAGCACGATCCAAATGAAGTCTGGAGTTTAGTCAATGGTTGTGCACCGACTCTAATTTCTTGGTTTGGATTATTGTACCATGGCTATGTACATGTACATAACAATGTACCATGGCATTGTTATGTAAATGCTTCCAGAATGGTGATGTAAAGTCCTGAGTATTCAAGGCGCTGTAGAATTATAAGAACTAAAATTTCCAGATCCAACAAGATCTTTTTTTTTAAGATTTTTATTTAAGAGAGAGAGAGGGAGAGCACGAGGAGGGGGAGAGGCAGATGAAGAAAAAGGCTCCCCACTGAGCAGGGAGCCCCCAACGTGGTGCTTCATCCCAGGACCCTGGGATCACGACCTGACCTGAAGGCAAATGTTTACGGACTGAGCCACTCCGGTGAGAACCAGTCTTATGCAGGGACTAGGGGCCCAGGAAGCTATGTCGATGAGACAAATTGCATGTGCCCCATGCTGGGTGGTAAGACTGAATGACTTTCCAGTAACATAATGACTCATTCAAACGTTCAAATATTTGTTTGCCTAACATGGGCATGCACTGGGCACTGGTCTAGATCTAGAGACCCAGCAGGGAACAAATGAGACCTCAATCTCCCCCTTTATAAAAGCTTACCTTTTGGAAGAGGAGATCAAGAACACCAAGAAGGGAAATATACATGGGGGAGGAAATAAGTGCTAGGGAGAAAAAGAAGATGTAAAAATAAGATTTTAAAACGAACAGGGAGGAGAGGCAAGCCATTTCAGCATCACGTCTACATCCTGTCTGGATGTCTGAGTTTCCCATGGCAAGGACCCTCTCTGGATTATTTCCCATTGTCCCATCACCATGTGTGGGGGGTAGGAGAGAGCTCAGACCGACCATCCCTAGGGCACGGGCCTGCCTTGGAGCAGAGATGGATTCAGCGCTGCCCAAAGGGACTGGCCGGCAGGGGGAAAAGTTGGTTACACTGAACCGACTCAGGCTCTGAGCCTAGGGACAGGTGAACAAACCCTGAGTGCAGAAAGGACCACTATCCTCTCTCCCCATAAACCTTCTCCTGATGCTTCAGAGATAAATGACACAAAAAGCACTGAGAATTCAATGTTAGCCATTATCATGGCTGTCATTTTTATTAGCATTTGGAGACCTCATCACTCATTGGGCCAGTTATCCATTTACTGTGTCTTAATTTCAAAATTTATCAGTTGGCATGAGATTAGGCCTTGTCAATAGGGGGCGCTGGAGGGACACTGCAAGTTAATGGCTTCTCCCCAGATCCCAGTGCTTTATTCCAGCTTCTCCTGGGCTGTGACCAGCAGGTGCCCCGTTACTCTTCTCCACGTTGTAGCTGGCCACCTCCAGCACCTCCTTGAGCCCAGCTAGGAATACACCACTTACCCCAAGTAAGAGATGTATTGAAAATATGAAATAGAATCATTTCTCCCTTAGTTGACTGCCTTTTCTGATGCTCTGCAAATGGAAATAGCAAGATGCAAAACAGAGCAAGTGGTGTTTTTTTGAAGAACTACTTCCAGTCCTACTGCGGAAAAAACGATCAGAAAGATCCCTGGCATTAAAGTTCATCTCATAGAAATTCATTCAGAAAATTGAAGAAACAAGTCTGGAAACGGAAGGGAATTTTTCAACTTTTTTTTTTTAAGATTTTGAGAGAGAGAGAAAGAGAGAGAGAGAAGCAGGAGGAGCAGGCGGAGGCGGAGCAGGGCAGAGGGAGAAGGAGCAGACTCAGGTTCCCGCTAAGCAGGGAGCTATATGCAGGGCTCCATCCCAGGACCCTGGGATCATGACCTGAGCCGAAGGCAGACGCTTAACCAACTGAGCCACCCAGGTGCCCTGGAATTTTTCAACTTTCAAGATCCAGAATCAAGGCAAGTGATATCTGTTGCCTAGAAACTACGCTGGTCCATGCCAGTTAGCTTTTTTAATCACCCCAAACACAGTGACTTAAAATGATTGGTTTTTTTTTAGCTCCTGATTCTTTGGGACCATTTGGGCTGAGGCCAGCCAGGGGTCAGGCTCTGTGGGTCTCACCTGGGCTGACTCTTGCAGCTAGTGGGGTGACTGGGGGGGGTTGGTCTAGGGTGGTTCCCGTCACATGTGTGGCCGGCTGGCAGTTGGCGCAGGTGGCTGGGTTAATGGCTCTCACTGGGCCGCGTGTCTACAGCAGGCCAGCCCCAGCTTGTGCACATGGCAGTGCTCGTCGGGTTCCCAGCAAGGGTTTGTTCAACTATTCTCTGTAAAACAACAACAATAACAACAACAAAACCCTCTTCCTGTGTCTTTGCATGGTTCTTAGGAAATGCCAGCACTCCCCAGCATAGCCTACCAGGCCTGGCCCTGCCCACCACACCCAGCCTCACTCCCCCCGCCCCCTCCGCCCCCCTACCCCCTGCTCCTTCTCACTTTGCTCTCTCCACTCCAGCAACAGGGGACTTCAAGGCCATGCTTCCTCCCACCCCAGAGCTCTGGAACCCATTTTCCTACTGCTTGAAGGACTCTCCCAGTCAGGTTAGTGAGTAATCACTTGTAAAATCTTAGCGCAAGCATCGCTTCCTCCAGGAAGCCTTTCTGGGCAGCCCTGGCCAGGTTAGAGGTCTGTTTTCCTTTCTCAAAGTATCTATCTCGTGATTTTCTTTCAGAGCACGCAGCATAGTTTTAAGTTTACTTGCAACTAATAACAATAGCCAACATTTCAATCGGCCCTGGCTCTGCTCCCCGGGGCTGTTCTAAGAACTTCAGGGATGTCTGTTCAGTGGATTCTCTCGAGGCACAGAAAGGAGAAGAAACTTACTCCGGTTCACACGGTTGAGGAGTGGTACAGGCAGGACCCAAACCTGTCAGTCTGGTTCCAGAACTAACATCTTAACCATTCTGCTCTGAAGTAAATAATAAGCATCTCCCTGCCAGACTGTGAGACAGCCAGTGGTAGATATTCTGTGTGACGGACTGAATTGTGTCCCCTCCAAAATTCATATGTGGAAGCCCTAACCCACAATGTGGCTGTATTTGGAGATAGGGCCTTTAAGGAGGGAATTAAGGTGAAATGAGGTCATAAGAGTAGGGAGGGCCCTAATCCAATAGGACTAGTGTCCTTCTGTCTTAGTCCGCACGGGCTGCTATAGTAGAATACCATGGACTGGGCAACTTAGAAACAACCGAAATCTATTTTTCTTGAGCTCACAGTTCTGGAAGCTGGGATGTCCCAGATCAAGGCCTGGAAGATTTGGTACCTGGAGAGAACCTACTTTCTGGTTCATAGATAGCTGTCTTCTCACCGTAACATCACATGGTGAAAGGGGCAAGGGAGTTCTCTGGGGCCTTTATACAAGGGCGCTAATGCTATTCATAAAGGCTCCACCCTTATGACCTAATCCCCCCCACAAAGGCCCCATCTCCAAATAGCAGCACAGTGGAGATTAGGTTTCAGTATATGAACTGACACAAAGATTCAGCCTATGGCACCTTAGAAGAAGAGAGAGAGATACAAGGAGTGTGTGTGCACAGGGGAAAGGCCATGGAGGGTCCCGTGAGAAGGCCACCATCTGCAAGCCAAGGAGAGAGGCCTCAGGAGAAACCAACTCGCTGGCCACTTGATCTTAGACTTCCGGCCTCCAGAGCTGTGAGAAATAAATTTCTGCTGTTTAAACTACCCCATCTGTGGAATTTTGCTACGGCAGCCTAAGTACACATACATTTGGTCTCTTCATGCTTGCCAATATATACTTTGTAATGAGAACCACACCTAGCACATAAAAGGGACTCCAAAAATACATACTCGGGTACCACTATCTTCTCTGGAAAGTCTTTGTTCACCCTTCTCCTTCTCCCATGCCTGGTTTAAGTGCCCCTTCTGGGCTTTAGTTGATACACTTTTTTTTTTTAAGATTATTATTTCTTTATTTGACAGAGATCACAAGTGGGCAGAGAAGCAGGCAGAGAGAGAGGGGGAAGCAGGCTCCCCGCTGAGCGGAGAGCCCGATGTGGGGTTCGATCCCAGGACCCTGAGATCATGACCTGAGCCGGAGGCAGAGGCTCTAACCCACTGAGCCACCCAGGCGCCCTAGTTGCTATACTTTTCACTTGGTTCTGGAAGGATATACTTTGAGGTCAAATTATTCCTTTCCAGAAGGTTACATCTTTGAATCTAAAGATTTCAAAGGTGCTGAGTCTTCTCCAGGGCTCAGCACAGATGGTATATGCTGTTGGGAGTTAAGTATTTGAGTGAATGCAAGTCTCCTGAACTCCACACACAAGCCCTTGATGGAGAGCAAGGAGGCTTGAGTTCTAAGCTTCATCTCTAAATTCCTGAGCAACCTTGGATCCTGAAACCTCAAAAGTAATCATGCCTTTGGGTTTCTCCAGAGATCAAAGCTTGGGGAAAAGTCTTTTATGCTCTAACAAACATAAAGTACAGGGTTGTTTTTACATCAAACACCTGTGCAGTTGAACTGCACTCCTGAGTCTTAGTCATCTGCCTAGCTCTAGCTAGACTTCTTGCTGTATCTCAGACATACTAAATTCACTCCTGTCTCAGGGCCTTTGCACTTGCTTTCTCTTCTGGGAACACACCTCCCCCAGAATTTTCCAGTACAAATAATGGCCTTAATTTTCAATGTTTATGCCAAAGTCAAGGAGGGGTGATGGTGACTGGTAGAAAGCAACTCAGTTTCAAGGCACTAGAGACAAAGAGAGATGCCACTGTTCTATTAGTTCATTGAATCCTCTCAACAGTCCTGAAAGGGGTTTACTCTCATTATCTCCATTTTACAGATGAAGAAACTGAGGCCAAGAGAGGTTAAATAACTTGCTAAAGGTCTCACAACTAGAAAGTAGCAGGGCCAGGATAGGAGTCCAGGCAATTTGGATCCAGTGTCAAGTTTCTTAACCACAAAGCTCCCTGCTTCTCAACATATATTGCAGCTTAGTTAACACTGGGAGGGGGAGGGTGTTGCTCAACAAGCAATAGTTACTTCTCTACTCCCCTCATTTGACTCTCCTAATCTTACAGTCCAACCCCCAGAACCAAGCCGACAATCCTTCCTAGTCCATCTTGCCAGAACCCAGAGTCCCTCACTCCACCTTCTTATGCCTGCACATGCTAGGTAGCTAGATTTGAGGGCTCTACAATCAGGCTCTCTGGGTTCCCATCTAGGCTCCTCCATTCACTAGCTCAGTAAACGTAGGAATGATATACCCCTCCCCAGGTGTCAGTTTCCTCACTTGTAAAATGGGGACAGTAACAATCCCTATGTTCTAGAATTACTATAGGGCTTCAGTGAGAAGATGCATGCAGAATGCTTTCCACCTTGCCCTGCTCATAAAAATGGCTCAATAAGTTGTAAGATTTATGATTAGAGCCTCTTAGTGAGAAGCTCCTCTCAAAGTTCTGGGGCTGTGAAATACACCCCCAACCACATTTAGGGCCAAAGTTGGGACCAGATGAACTCATTGTTCATAGTTGGCTGGGTGAGAGGACTCCTCACCTGATTCAACCCAGGATCTACCAGACGGTTACTTCCTAAAGGCAACGTGGTTCAGGGGGGTAATCTCTTGGGTCTGATAGACCTGGGTCTGAATTACAGCTCTGATTTCTCCTCAGGACCTCAGTTTCTTCATCTGTCAAATGGGAAGAGACTAGTGTTAAGAGTCATTAAGAATGTGAGTTTAATTCAGAAGGTTATGTGATATTCATTCTACTCCTTGCTTAGCCACAGACCAGCTATGTGAACTGAGATGAGATGAGTGTCTTTAGCTCTGTGAGCCTTGGTTGTCGTTCCATTGGGTATTGTCACCATTTCTATTCCTGGGGTGGCTATGAGGATTTCCCAGGACCACGTGTGCTACACCCTGCACCCTGTAGCAGTATATACGAAGAGTTAGGAGTTTAGGCTCTGGAGTCAGACTGCAACAGGCCCAGCTCAAATTTTAGCTCTGACAATTACTCCTGGTGAAGTCTTAGGAAAATCAATTTCTTCTCCCAATCTCAATTCATTTATCTGTGAAGTGAGAATAGTAGCAGTAAATGTCTAATAGAGCTTGTTATAAGAATTCCACTAGATGGGTACCTGGGTGGCTCAGTCGGTTAAGTGTCTGCCTTCGGTTCAGGTCATGATCCTGGGGTCGTGGGATCGAGTCCTGCATCAGGCTCCCGGCTTGGTGAGCCTGCTTCTCCCTCTCCCTCTGCCTGCTCCTCCTCCTGTTGTACTCTCTCTGTCAAATAAGTAAATAAAGTCTTAAAGAAAAGAAAAAGAATTCCATTAGATGATACATGTAAAGCACTTAAAATTGGCTTGGTTCAGTGTAAGTACCAAAGATATTAGGAGGACAATTTTTAAAATATCCTTTCCTAGAATGCAAATGAATTTGCTCAAAAGTTTGAGGACTTGAAAATATGAACGGAGTGAAGCCTTCAGGATCAGATTCAAGTCCAAAACAAAAACAAACAAACAAAAACCCTTCATTTGTAGATGAGGAAAAACCAGGGCCACGTGATCACATCAGGCCCCACCCCACATCTACAAGATCAACCCTACTTAATCATAGTGTAGCTCGAACGCCGAAATCTCACCAGAACAAGGTCAGAGTCCCAGCAACGCCCATTCTCGCACTGGGACGTGAGCCAAGTGAGCCTCAGAGGTTAATCAGCAGAGTAATCAGCTCCCTCGCAGGATTATTTAGCAGGAGTCGATGAGATGACGCACACAACACGGCACCCGGAAAGGGTTCAGTGAGCGGGAGCTGTTGTTACTATTGCTACAGCACCTGCCTTCTCCAGTTTTTTGAGTGGTTTATTCCCACCGGCCACTCGCCTTAGTCGTCTCCGTCCCGACTTTTGGCTGCAGCTACCGTCCCAGCCCTTCCTCAGGAAGGTCCCCCTGCGCCCGTCCTTCGTCCCCAGCTCCTCAGCTAGCTGCGAGGCGGTGGGCGCCAGACAACACTCCACCAAGCTCGGGAGCTGAGCTTGAAGCACGGGGACAGAAGTCCAACCGCCGCCTGAAACGGTTGGACTGGGCTCCCGCCTCCTGGCCCGATAATCAATCAAAAGAGAAGAAGCAAACCTCTAGACCAGTCAGAAGTGGAAGCGGTCGGGCAATCCCCGCCTCCTTAAAGCGCCCTAGCTCCTCATTGGATATGTCTGAGCGCGAGCCTAAAGCTAAGCCACTTGGAAGAGAGTGGGGCCAGCCAATCAGCAGTGCAACCGCAGCCGCGCTGGTGGGACTGGAGAGGCAGTATCAGCGCACAAACTCGCGCGGTGCGAGCTCGCCGCCTGCCAGCGCCCAAACACTGCACGGACAGAAAGCCGGCTGGCTAAGCTCTTAGCCCTGGCCAATTAATGGCGGGCAAAGCAATGGGCCATTCTCTCTACAGTGTGGTATGTGTGTGTGTGAGGGAGATGGCTAGTACGTGAAGTACGCAGCTCAGCTGACAGGCAATGAGCATTTGGAGCGCGAGCATCTAAACCAATCGCAGGTCAAGGCACTGCCCCTTCTTACGCGTTCCTTGCCCCTCCCCCACTTCCGGTGAGGCGGGGTGCGTTCTGCAACCAATCAGTGGTGGGCAGGGCAAGAGGCGGGAAATGGAAGCTGCCCACAGGCACCCGAAGCCTGCCTGGTTCTCGAGGGCCCCCCAACCAATCACAGACACACACTTCATAGACTGTCAGGGGTTGAGAGAGGGGTGGAAGGGTTTGCAGCGAGAGCTAAGCAGGGTGGCAAGACAGAAGCAAGAAAGCGGTGGTATCCCGAGCCCTTGCAGAGGGAGCTTCCAAGGCTGTTGAGGAGAAAGGAGGTTCAGGGCCCAGTCTTTCAGGGAGGGTAGGAGGGAGGGCAAATTCCACAGTCACTCAGCAGGGGAGGAGGGCGAGCTGGAGGGTAACATCTCAGCGTTAGAGACCTGAAACCCAAGTCCGCAGACCAATCCGACTCCAAGGCCCTGCCAGCCCTGCCACGCCTCACAGCCAGCGGAGTGTGGGAGCTCCGCAGCCAATCAGGGGTGGGCGCAAGGCGGGAGCGAGCACGTGGAGCTGTCCCAGGTGCTTCCTAGAATGTTGAGCATGCTCAGCAGGATGCGGCCTGCGCTGCAGCCAATCAGCGTCCGCCTTGGAATCCACGCGCGACAGGCAAGCTGTGCACGCGCCCGGGTCCTCGAGCTCCTGGCCTCGCGCCACTCACTACTTTCTAACGGCCACTCGAGCTTGCGCCGCCCTCAGTGTATGTGAGACTGTGGGAAGAGGAACAGAGTCCGAGTCGGTGAGTGCCGTGGTCTTTCTTACACTTCTTCAGAGTTGGGACTGGCCCAGGCCAACCTGGGGTATGAGGGCCCGAGGGGTCGTTGTGAGGGTTGAGGGCTTTAGTCCCCGGGGACTCCCTTGGCCCTGGCGAGGCTGGCAATGGGACCTCCTGGGCACCTTTGGGCCCAGGCTGGTCAGAGGCGAGGCCAACATGCCCTGAGTTGGTCCATGGTCCCTGAGGCTAACCTGATTTGGAAGTGTATTGTGGGGCAGTTGGAGGCCCTTGGAGCTTGATATAAGCTGCATGGCGTCATTGACGCCATTTGCTGCATTGGCCATGAGGTATGGCCTCTGAGCTGTGAGAGATTGTCTGAGGGCTCTGGACTGAGTCTGGATCTGGTGACTGGAAGGAGAGGCCTATGACTCTCCAGAGGATATTGGGAATCACTGGACAAGATGAAAATAGTGTGTACTTGAGAGGTTTTCTGGGGTCTTAGGATCCAGCCTGGGCTGCGAATGACAGTTGCCAAGGTTGAGAGCCCAATGGGAAGTTGTCAATGGCCACTTCATCCGGGATGTGCTGAGAACATGTGGCTGCAAGGCTTTTGGGGGGTTGCTGGACTCCAGATTGAGGTACAGATTTTCCAGTATTGGGTCCAGGTTAGACAACCTGGCCAGGAGGTTAGGCCCAAGGTCTTTGGGGGGTTCTTGAGGAGGGAGTTTCTGAATCTCAGAGGTTGTTTGCCCTCCATGAAATATTATTGACACGTGACTCTAGAAAAAACCAGATTGGGTCATGTTGGGGCCTTTGGGTCCACTCTTTCCCAAACTCTGGTCATTCCCAAAAGGTGTCAGGCAGTGAGAATGGGGCCAGATGCCTAGGGAAGATGGATGTTGTACTGGAGCACAGGAGGAGGTGTGTGAGATATCCTGCTCCTTAGGAAATCACCCAGGTTGTCTTTACAGAAAATTTTTTATTCTTGTGGGGCGGGGTGTTGATATCTAATTTCACTCAGCTGTTCAAGTTACAAATGGTATTAAAGCTTTCAGAGTGCTTTCATATACACCCAGAGTTCTTAAACCTTGGGTGGGGGATGCAAGGGAGTGGTCTATGAGTGGATTTCAAGGGTTTTTGAGCTCCTGGAAATCATAAGAAAAACTGTATGCATGTTGTTTAGGGGGGCATGCAAAGCAGCCACAAGGATAAATAAGTACGTAACCTGTCCAAGGACTGGCTTCAGTCTGTGAATGCCTTGTTGTTCACATACACAATGGTATGAGTATCTATAATTTTCTGATGTGAAGAGTTGATTCCGTGGCTTACAATTTTAAAAAGGATAGTAATCCCCTTAACCTATGACATTAAGAACCACTGGAATTAAGCAGGCTCCTGTATTACTTGTGGGCTGTAGGCCAGACTGGAAATGAAGATTTCCCCTCTTCTTCCCACACCTGGTGTTGGTGCATATTTCAAGGCACATTAGTCTGCATGTCTGAGCTCAGTCTACCTGCTCCTCACACAAAACCAGGGCCTGGGGTATGTACGTCAGTCTCACAGTTCATCCTCCTGAGTATAGACCTGGGGTTGAGGGCTGTGTAGGTCCTGGAAATGGGCCATTTAGGCGAGAAAGTTCAGGGTTCCAAGTTCCCAAAGCACAGCCTAGAACTAGGGGACACATAGTCCAGGTGGGCCCTTCCTAGATGCCCTTGGGATCCTCGGTCCAAGGTGGGGGGACACAGCCAGTGGGAGTCAGAGTGGGTTTAACACAATATTGGCATTCAGTACTGGTCTTGAAAACAGCCCCTGTGAACAAATTGAGGATCTCAGAAGAGTTAGCCCCATAGTAGGGCTGAAGAAAAAGGCCACCCACAGAGAAGATGCAGTGGAACCCAAACTTTTTACTTCTAGTCTAGTTCTTTTTCCACTTGATCCACAAAAGATATGCTAGGATAGGGTCTCTATGACCTAGATGCAGCTCACGTGGCTATGATTACACTGGTTCTTGAGTTATATGAAACACAGATTTAAGGGAAGAAAGAAACTAATTTACTCCATGGTGTCTCTTCTCTGGTATGTGTTGAATGTACTTAACTAGAAAGAGTGAGCATTTGAAAGTTTATGTAAGATTTGGATAATTGGTCTTCATCTACATAAAATGCTCTGGGGGAATTTAACCACCTTAATTTGAAGATGTGTTCCTGGAAAAAGGGAAAGTTCATATAATTTTTCTAAATTGAATCTTGTTTAACTTGGCTTTGGAATACTTAGTATTTAAAATAAGTGTGATAAAGGGAAAACATTTTTCATAAAATAATCATGTCTCTAATTGTCATATTCTGATGGTTTAGTTTTAATTATATTTAAAGAGAATCCATACTTGTATTGCTGTGTTGACATTTTTATATCAAGCTGGGTTGTACCTGCAGGGGCATATGAAGGAGCTTATGGTCATGCCTATCAATTAGAATTAAAAAATAGCAGATTTTAAACTTTATTAAGTAATATGAGTATTGGGACTGAGAGGCAAAAATCATACCTTTTTTCCCCACGTACTTCCTTCCAGTTATTTCCTACCTAATCTCTCCTACCCACTCTACCCTGTCCCAGGATGCAGGTTTGTATCCTCAGAACCAATGGTTTCCTGGGTCCACCCCAGGAGACAACTGCAGGTAATTCCTACAGAGTCAACCTGGGAAGTGGAAGGCGGACAAGGTTTTTGAGACTGTGATGGGAGGCTTTTCAAGAATAGAGTTATCACTTTCCCTACCCTTCCAAGTCAAAGTACTATTTGCTTGTGCTTCTGCTGTCACTGCTCAATGCAAGATGGTTTGGGCTGTGTAGTCAAGAATGTAGGGAGACAGAAGGGCCTAGAGTGGCACCAGCCTAAGGGCTGAGGTGTAGAGAGCCCGGGAGATACCTCTAAGGAGGTGGTCTTTAAAAGGATATCCTTAGGTGGGGTAGACACCAGATAGGAGGCAAAATGGGTTTTCCCATTCTTGGGGGGCTTTTGTTCACTGAATGGGGAGTCCCTTTGCCCTTCTCCTCCCTATTAGGTTTCCTGAAAGCCTGATGACAATCCCTGTCAACTATACTTGGCTTATAGAGGATGCTGCCCTTTGAGCACAATCTCCAACATTCTTGATCATCAGTGAACAAATCCTACCAGTGGGGGAGCTGAGTCACAGGCACATGAAGTAGGGCTGTGAGGCAAGGCCACTGGGTGATGATGTAATCTTCTAGATCCCTGAGCCTTTTCTTTTACACTTGGGGTTTCTCTCATGGTTTTCCCCACTTATTCCATATCTTCAGGGACTGTATTACTGTGCCGAAGAAAGGATGTTTTTCTCTGTATACCTACACATCAGGGATTGGGGCTTTTATATGTTCAGGCCAAGTGTCTTTTAAATGGGTGTCTAATGAGTCCCTGGGTGTGGTGGTATGAGGAGTTAGAAAGCTCAGAAATGGAAAATATTTAACGTTCAGAGTAGCATATGAATACAGCCTGTCCATTTGCATTTTCCCTTTCACTCTGAGTCATCTTCCCCTCTCCCCACCCTATTATTGCCCCTCCACCAGCTCCACCCATTGGCACACCCTATCTGATCTAGGAAGGGTTAACATCTGAGATTACCCAAGCTAGAATGAGAGGTAGATGGGGAAGGCATGTTAGGTCTGGAGGAAGAAAGTAGAAGGCTGTCTGAACATTTTGGGGTCCTGAAGCCAAAGGGAGAAACAGGAGTTTAGGGACATAATATTTGGGTCTAGGAGGGGACCAGGATCTAAGGGAGAAGAAGCCTAGAATGAACCAGACTGTGTCAGTTCACCAGAGCAGCCTACCAAAGCCTGATTTGTTTATCTTCCAGCTATTTATTGGGCATATATGATATACCAGGCACATATCATAAATGATTTCTCTATGCTTGTTGAATGAATGAAAAAATTGCCACAGGATGAGGGATAATGGAATAATAAAAAACAGATAAAGAAATTTGAGTCTCTCAGACCTCATCCTTTCCCCAGGTTAATGAGTACTAAAGTGTGAAAACAGGGGAAATCTCCTGAGAGCTTGACCCTTTTGACAGGAAGTGAAAGAAACCCCGGAGTTCTGATTTCAGAGAAATGTCATTTGTCATCAACCCAAGAAAAGGGAGTTTTCTCTTCGAAGACCACCGCAGGCCCTTCCTGGGGTTGCCCCCTTCAGAACTTGATGGGAGAATCTGAGTCACTTGTACATTCAGTCCCCAGTGGTGGCCCAGATGACAGGGGTCATTTCCACAGAGCAGTTAGGGCTCCCTAGTACTAAAAGTCAGGGAAAGGAAGGACAAGGCATGTTTCTGGCCCTCCTTCACTCTCTCCTTGGATCCAGATGTTTCAGTCCTTTTTACTTCTGAAGTAGTAGAAACAGCTTCCAGCTGCTAGAGCTGACACTTCTCAGAACTAACCCTATTTGAATGAGGCTATGTACTGACAAACCACTTTCACATTCACCATGTCATTTCATCTTCACCCTCACCTCCAAATGAGGTAAGCAAAGGTTATCCCTATTTCATGGATGAGGTAACTGAGGCTCAGAGAGGTGACTTGCCCAACGTGACTCAACTAGTAAATGGCAGAGATGAGACTCAAATACGGGTCTGATTATTCCAAGGTTCTTGTTGCGAGATGAACTTTTTTTAAAAAAAATATTTTTATTTATTTATTTGAGAGAGCAGACAGAGCATGTGAGGGGAGAGGAGCAGAGGGAGAGGGAAAAGCAGACTCCTGGCTGAGCACGGAGCCTAATGCATCACGGGCTCGATCTCAGGACCCTGAGATCACGACCTGAGCTAAAGGCAGACGCTTAACTGACTGAACCACCCAGGTGCCCCTTGATTTTTATTTTTTTAAAGTAATCTCTGCATCTAGCATGGGGCTCAAACCTACAACCCCAAGATCTACCGAGCCAGCCAGGCACCCCTTCACATGAATTTCTTTGATTCTAGAAGTTCACAGATGAAATAAGGAGACAGGAAGGGAGGCAGAATGTCTTGAATCTGGAAGTAGAGGAGGTGGTCTTTCTTAGAGGGGTGAAGCAGAGCCAGGGGTATAAAACCACACCCCCTGGGGGACTGTCGCAGACTGATATTTGGGACACCCAATGGAAGACTGTGAGGTCAGGGGCGGGGCTAGCTCCAGGGGGGCCCCAGGAGCCCCAACAGCAGTTCAGAGCATGCGGTGTCCAGGAGGAAGCTACAACCGGTGAGTGGTTGCTTCTCCGCAGCTGAGACTTTCCTACCATTACACCCCTTTTTCTGTCCACTTCCTGCCAACCTGTAGCCTTCTTCCTGAGGTGTCCAAGCAGTAATCCTCCCCACAAGGGTCCTTACTCATGGTGAGCCCACACTGAGGAATATGCCTACTGGGCACTGAGACACTTAGGTCTGTCTCTTAGTATCTTGGTTCCCAGGTCTCTTCTTAAAAGTCAGTGTGGTAGTTTCGATGCGTGATAAATTTCTGCCTCGTTGGCTTTTTATTCTTTGCTCTGGGCTTATGAAAAACAAAATTAAACCATCTCCTTATCCTAAAATCTGGAAAGAAAATAGCCTCCCCCTATACAGTTCCCATTTTCCTTTTTCCCACTTTCTCGGGGCTCAAAACTTTCTCCAAAATCTCTCTCCATCCTTGATGGGAACCTTCTCTTCTGTGGCTTCTGCACCTGCTCTCTCAACCCACTGGATGGGATTCTCTTTTCGGTCCTTCTCTAAGGACATGTTTTAGAAGTTTCAGCTGTAGGGAGATAATTGATGCCTTAGGGTATGCCATCCTGCAGCTATGACCCCAGTCTTACTGTCCTTTCTGCCTTTCAAGACCACTCAGCTCCATGTGATGGGGTGAGGGTGGGGGTAGGGGTTGCACTAGCTTTCAAAACTCTCCCATGAAGCTGTGTGTTGCTGCATCCCTAACTGCCAGGGCTGACTGGGTCTTATGGTGATCTCTGTCTGGAAAGAAGAAAGCCTGGCCTGCTCCAAGGTCTTTCCTTGTAGAAAGGCTTAAGAGTAGCAGAAGTATCAGCGTCCACTCTTTTTTAAGTAGAGACTGCCAATTGGCAGGACCCACCTATACTACCCTTAAACCCACTATTTGATATAGTCATTAACTGCCTGGTCTAAGGCAGGATTCTTTAAGTCCTGAATATGGTCTAATTTCCATTCTCCTGCCACCCTCACCCCTACCCCCCCTGGTCCATTATGATTCTGGATAAGCTTGGGTCCTCGCTTGGGTTAGTTTATTTGTTCCATTCAGGGCACAGAGAGCTCTGAACCAGCAACTCACTCTTTCTCCCCTCACCTCCACAGGCTTGAGAATATGCTGTTCCTCCCTCCTCTTTCCACCATGGACCCTACACTGTGGCCTTTCTTTCAGGTCCTCTGAGATTGGTACCCAGGCAAGGCACAATGCCCCTGTTCCCGACGACAAGACTGCTTAGCCCCTATGGCTCTGATCGGCTGGTGCGGCTAGCAGCCAGGCTCCGGCCAGCACTATGTGATACCTTGATCACTGTGGGAAGCCAAGAATTCCCTGCCCACAGCCTGGTCTTGGCAGGTGTGAGCCAGCAGCTGGGCCGCAGGGGCCGCTGGGCTCTGGTGAAAGGCATCAGCCCTGCTACCTTTGCCCAGCTTCTTTACTTTGTTTATGGGGAGAGTGTCGAACTGCAGCCTGGGGAACTGGGACCTCTTGAGGAAGCGGCCAGAGCCTTGGGGGTGCAGTCCCTGGAAGAGGCATGCAGGAGGGCTCGACGGGACAGGGCTAGAGAACTGGGTCCAGGGCTCAAGGAATATCAGGAGGAGCCAGAGAAACCCACAGGGGATTCTGAGAGAGGACTGGAGGGACATGGAGAGCAGAGACCAGAGAAATGTGTTAGAGCTCGTTGGAGAGAACAAGAGGCACTTCATGAGCAAAGACCACCAAAAGAAAGCCCTGAGATAGCAGAGGCAATGAAGGAGGGTGCGGGGGAGCAGATGAGATTAAAGGAAAAACTCAAGCAATCCCCTAATGGCCATGGGGGAACAGATGGGAAGCAAGACGGGATTGTGTGGGTGATGGAGAGTCCAGGGGGCTCTGAGGAAAGTCTGCTGGAGTTCTCTGGCCCCCATCCCCCACCAGCTTCCCTCCAAACAAGCGTCATTCCTAGGCCCTGGTGGGCTGAGGCCCCTTGGTTGGGGGAGGGCCAGCCTGCCCTGTGGAGCATCCTGCTGTTGCCACCCAGATATGGCACTCCCTTCTCCCATAGCACCCCCATCACTGGAGCCTGGCAGGAGGTCTGGCCTCGGGACCAGAGGTGAGTGAAGAGCCTAACAGAAGACCTCCCTGGCTGGGAGGGAGTGGCTCAGGATAGGCAGCTGTGATGGGTAGAAAGGCACCTTTTATCTCTACTATACATTTCCTGAGCTGGTGATAGGACAAGAAGCTTCCACCACAGGGGAATTCAAAGCCCACCCCCTGAGAACTCATGACACCTCCCTCTTCAGGAAGGGTCTGCCCAGGATCCCAGGTTTTGCCAATGCTAACTTCCCCACCCCATCCCCAGGATCCCACTGTCCCTGAACCTTGAGAAAGGTCTCTGGAACCAGAACCAGTTGGCCAACTCCAGTCCTGCCCCAGGTAAGCCCCTCAGTATTCTGTACAAATGCTATTAACATGGTCTCTCTCTCCTTAGGCTGGGACTCCAGGAGTCCAGCCTGAGGAGGGCACCTCCTTCACTCTGCTCCTTCCAGGTTCCCTCCCCCAGGGCCCCACAAAGCTCAGCCCTGGGGAGATGGAAGAGTCTGATCAGAGGCACACAGGTGAGTAGGGTGAGGGCGCTTTTGCCTCAGCCCCACTGTGCTCCCAGTGTCTTGTCTGGGAGGACCAGTGGTCCAGCTCTGGGATTCCCAGCCCTGCACTCCCTTGCCTTCTCTGCCCCCACAGGTGCACTTGCAGCCTGTGTGGGTCATGTGAGTACAGCAGGCCCATCTCGCCAACAACCTCCCCCACCCCCACCTGCTCGGTCTCGGCCCTATTCTTGTTCTGTCTGTGGAAAAAGGTTCTCACTCAAGCATCAGATGGAGACGCACTACCGAGTCCACACAGGTATGGGCTCCCTATCCTTGGCAAATTATCTGCTCCCTTCCAAACTCCAGTCTGTCTGCCCTTGAGTCCTCCTGTGTGCTTGACTCCAACACAATTCCCTTGCCCAGTCACCCAGATCAACCCCTACACCAGCCTTCACCCCTTCTTTCCTTTACCGGCCTCCCCTTCCACCTGCCCTAGGAGAGAAGCCCTTCTCCTGTAGCCTCTGCCCCCAGCGCTCCCGGGACTTCTCAGCCATGACCAAGCACCTGCGGACGCATGGGGCCGCACCATACCGCTGCCCTCTGTGCCAGGCCGGCTGCCCTAGCCTGGCCTCCATGCAGGCGCACATGCGAGGCCACTCGCCCAGCCAACTCCCACCTGGATGGACCATTCGCTCCACCTTCCTCTACTCCTCTTCGAGGCCGTCCCGGGCCTCGACCTCTCCCTGTAGGTCCCCTTCCTCAACCACCTGATGGTGTTGGTAGCTTCTCTGGCTTCAGCCAACAATACAATTAAAGAATGAAAGACGGGCCGACAGGCTGGCTAGGTTTCTGACCCAGCACCGCAGCTATTGGCAGCCTAGAAAATCCGGCTTCAAGAAGCACCGCAGGAAAGGCGCTCCAAGCCTTCTTCCAGATGACCGCTGGCCCCAGAAGGCTGGGCCAGCGAGCCCGTGTGGGGTGTGGGCAGTGAAGTTTGCACGAGTGAAAATTGTGCGGGGACTAGCGATTCCATCATCAAAATAAAGAGTTTCCTGTGCCCTCCTCTCAGAACCAGTCCGAGTCCAGACTTGAGTCTGTGAGCTGGGGAGAGGGAAGGAAGGGCAACCTTGCCCCTCGTCCTGTGGCGGCCCCTGCTGGCGGTGCATCCACTGTTCAGCGCGGGGGGCTACCTTCATCTCCTGGGCCTTCCAGTTCTCCCTCAGAGGTAGGGGGCCGCGAGGGCCGCGAAGTCCAGGTTGACTTAGGAGCAGGTCCTGTTGGCGGAAGCTGTGAGAAACCAAGTTATTTGCCCCTCCCACAGCAAGCAACGGTGCGCAGAATCTAAGTCTGGGACCCCCCAGCCCGGGACTCTAGGAACGCGTGCTCCACCCTCTTCCTCTCCTTGAGCACAAGGACCGCAAAGCTGCGGCCTCTCGAGCATCTTCCCTCCATGCTCTGCAAAACGGCAGCCGGGTGGCGCCTCCAACTGAGACTAATCCTTTGCGGCGGCCCTTTCCTACGCCACGCCTCCGGCAGTCGCGAACTTCATTTCCCAGTGTCTCTGGGATTCCCAGGGTCCGAAGCCCACTGCATCCTGGGATTGGTAGTTTATGCGTACCCTGGTCTCGACAAGAACAATGGGAAGAGCTTGGGGCGAGAACCACATCTCCCGGCAGCCCCGGAGATGGTTTTCTGGGTCCGGTTAGGACCCAGTCCCAGCTCTCGCGGCCCTAGCTCCCGGCGGAAGGAGCGAGGCGCCTGGACTACATTTCCCGAAGGTCCCTGCGCCGTACCCTCTCCGGCCGCCACACGGGGTCTATGCTCTTCAGAAGCGGTCTAAGGGTGACTGGTGACTGCCGGCTGGCTTCGGACTCCCGCTCCCGTGGTGCCCCGCGCGTGGCCGGCCCAGCCCCCGGCTCCCGCTGGCCCCGCGGCGGCGCTGGTTGCTGTCGTGAGCCGCAGCCGCCCCGCCCCACCTCTCCCTCCCCTCCCCCCCCGGCCCTGCGCACGGGCCGCCCCTCCCCCCGCCTCCCCGGCCCCTCTCACGGTGCCAAGATGGCGGCGGCGGCGGGCGGCGGCAGTTGCCCCGGGCCTGGCTCCGCGCGGGGCCGCTTCCCGGGCCGGCCGCGGGGCTCCGGCGGGGGCGGGGGCCGCGGCGGACGGGGCAGCGGGGCCGAGAGAGTGCGGGTAGCTCTGCGGCGCGGCGGCGGCGCGGCGGGGTCGGGCGGAGCCGAGCCCGGGGAGGACACGGCCCTGCTCCGTTTGCTGGGGCTCCGCCGGGGCCTGCGCCGGCTCCGCCGCCTGTGGGCCGGCCCGCGCATTCAGCGGGGCCGGGGCCGGGGCCGGGGCCGGGGATGGGGCCCGAGCCGAGGCTGCGTGCCGGAGGAGGAGAGCAGTGACGAGGAATCCGACGATGAGGTGAGGCAGTCGGAGGCGTCCCCAACGCCGGGCGGGGCGGAGGCCGGGAGCTTCCAAGGGTCTGGGTGGGGAAGCGAGGTTCTCAGGGCCCCTGCGGAGGGAAGGGGCCCTGGAATAGGCCTGGGTGTAGATAGGTTGCACGGAGCTGTCGGTAAAAAAGGCCTCTGAAAGTATATAGGGAAGCCCGGGCTGCAGCTGGGTACTTGGGCCTGAGGCACGTCCTGCAGAAGTGTCCTGGGCTGATGATCTTGGTAGTTGGCAAAGCTATTGCAGTAGAGGTTTGAGCGAGAAAGCTGTGGATGCATGCCCAACCAGTGGTGGTTGACAGCAGCAGCGTGGCTTTAGTGGACCTAGGCTGGGGCTCTCTGGGCTCTTACCTGTAGGCTGCTTCACCTGGTCTCATAGTCTCTGACACATCACTGGATTCACCAGCACCCCGATTCCTCTTAAAGTGGAGAGCTGGTAGCATGTTGGAGGGCTTCCTCTTGGGGGCACGGGTTGAGGCCTATGAAAAATGGAATAAAGGCTGAGACTGGGGACTCTAGCAGGTCCGAGTTCAGCTCAGGATTTATCCTCAGCCTCAGAAAAGTCTGGAGGGTGTGGATTGTATTACTTAAGACAGTTTGTAGTCAGTCACCTGAGGGCTCAGAGTAGAGCTTATTATGGTAAACCATTTGAAACACACACACGCACACGCACACACACCCAACTTGAGTGCCCCTGTTCTCATCTTCATTCAGGAGGAAACTGCATCCTGAGAGTGTGTAAACAGTAGTCCCACCTTTTTCTGAGTTGGAGGATGAGGGAGTCTGAGCGTAGTGTCTACTGCCTGGCCTGAGAAGACCCAGTTCTATTCCCAGCTGTGCTGGTGTAGTCCAGTACAGGGGATGGGAGTTCAAAATACCCTGTGCCTCCATCCCTAGGGAGAGACTCTTTTTTCTACTCTTTTTATCTTCCAGTCTTGAGTTTTTCTCTAAATAGGTACGGGTATGTTAAGGGGGAAACTGGGGCTATACCTTCATACCTGAGTCTTAGGTGGAATGAGGGCTTTGGCACTGACTGCTGTTTCTCCCCTCCACCCCTGGTCCCCTAAATCAGGAGTTTCAGGGTTTTCATTCAGATGAAGATGTGGCCCCCAGTTCCCTGCGCTCTGCGCTCCGATCCCAGCGAGGTGAGTGACGGGGAAACTCTACCTCTGTAGCTTTACAGGAATGTTATTCTTGCCTTCATGTCAGCTCTTCCCTGTTTAACTAGAGTCTCCATCAGTTACATAGCGTGTTCTGTGTTCAAAGCCCAAGCTAGGCTGGGCTGTGGGGGAAAGAGACAAGGAAGACTTAGTCCTTGCCCTCCTGGAGTGCCTTCTTCAGTCTGCAGGGCTAGCTTGACCCATCTCCCCACACCTATTCTCCTTTTAGGTCGAGCCCCCCGAGGTCGGGGCCGCAAGCATAAGACGACCCCCATTCCACCTCCTCGCCTAGCAGATGTCGCTCCTAACCCCCCAAAGACTCCTGCCCGGAAGCGGGGTGAGGAGGGCACAGAACGGATGGTGCAGGCACTGACTGAACTTCTCCGGCGGGCCCAGGCACCCCCAGCCCCGCGGAGCCGGGCATGTGAGCCCTCCACTCCACGTCGGTCTCGGGGACGGCCCCCAGGACGGCCAGCAGGCCCCTGCAGGAAGAAGCAACAAACAGTAGTGGTGGCAGAAGCAGCTGTGACAATCCCCAAACCTGAGCCCCCACCTCCTGTGGTTCCCGTAAAACACCGAACTGGCAGCTGGAAGTGCAAGGAGGGGCCTGGCCCAGGACCTGGAACCCCCAAGCGTGGAGGACAGTCTGGGCGAGGAGGCCGTGGAGGTAGAGGCCGAGGCCGAGGCGGCCTGCCTCTTGTGATTAAGTTTGTTTCAAAGGCCAAAAAAGTGAAGATGGGACAGTTGTCCTTGGGACTTGAATCAGGTCAGGGTCAAGATCGACATGAGGAAAACTGGCAGGATGCCCCCCAAGGAAAAGTTGCATCTGGACAGGGAGAGGAGCCCTGCTGGAGAAAGGAGCAAAAGCTGGAGGAAGCGGAGGAGAAGGAGACAGAAGAAGAGAAAGACACGGAAGAGAGAGAAGAGAAGGTAGAGAGAGCTGGGCCTGAAGAAGAGATGATGCTAGCAGAGGAAAAGGAAGAGGCAAAGCTGCCTTCCCCACCCTCAACTCCTCCAGCCCCTCCTCCTCCTCCTCCTCCTCCTCCTCCTCCTCCGCCTCCTCCTCTGCCTCCTCCACCTTCTCCACCTTCTCCAGCACCTGCTCCCCCTCCACCACCTCCACCCCTCCCAGCCCCCTCAACTTCTCCTTCATCCCCATTTTGCCCTCCACCACCCCCAGTGTCCCCTCTGCCCCCACCATCGCCTCTACCACCTCCTGCCCCAGAGGAGCAGGAGGAATCCCCTCCTCCGGTGGTCCCAGCTACGTGCTCCAGGAAGAGAGGCCGGCCTCCCCTGACTCCCAGCCAGCGGGCCGAGCGAGAAGCTGCTCGGGCAGTGCCGGAGGGTACCTCTCCTCCTACTCCGACCCCCAGCACCACCACGGGAGGCCTTCTGGAAGACAGCCCCACTGTGGCCCCCAAAAGTACCACCTTCCTGAAGAATATCCGGCAGTTTATTATGCCTGTGGTGAGTGCCCGCTCCTCCCGAGTCATCAAGACGCCTCGGCGATTTATGGATGAAGACCCCCCCAAGCCCTTAAAGGTAGAAGTCTCACCTATTCTTCGGCCTCCGGTTGCCACCTCCCCGCTCACCCCTCCAGAACCAGCACCAGCTCCCTCTCCACCGCGTGCCCCAACCCCCCCATCTAGCCCAGTCCCACTCCCTGAGAAGAGACGGTCTATCCTAAGGGAACCCACGTTTCGCTGGACCTCGCTGACCCGGGAACTGCCCCCTCCTCCTCCTGCCCCCCCACCGGCCCCACCCCCACCTCCTCCCCCTGTCACTCCATCCCGGAGGCCCTTGCTCCTTCGGGCGCCTCAGTTTACCCCGAGTGAAGCCCACCTGAAGATCTACGAATCGGTGCTTACTACTCCTCTTGGGGCCCCAGAAGCCCCTGAGCCAGAGCCGCCTCCTGCCGACGACTCTCCAGCTGAGCCTGAGCCACGGGCAGTGGGCCGCACCAACCACCTCAGCCTGCCTCGATTTGCCCCCGTGGTTGCCACTCCTGTCAAGGCCGAGGTGCCCCTTCCTGGAGCTCCGACTCTGAGCATTGGGCAGCAGTCTCAGGTCCAGCTACAGCAGCCCCTCCAGGCCTTGCCAAGCCAGCTGCTGCCCCAGGCGTTACCACCACAGCAGCCCCAACTACAGGCGCACTTACAGCTGCAGCCGCCACCGCAGCAGCTGTCCCCACTGGAAAAGGCCCGGACTGCGGGCTTGGGTTCCTTACCACTGTCTGGTGTGGAGGAGAAAATGTTCAGCCTCCTCAAGAGAGCCAAGGTGCAGCTGTTCAAGATCGATCAGCAGCAGCAACAGCAGAAGGTGGCGTCCTTGATGCCGGTGAGCACGGTGCTTTGGCCAGGTTTCTGCACCCAGTCATCCGGTCTCGATTCTCTCCGTTCTCTCAGTTTTTGGTCACCTCCTGCCTCCTCAGACCCCCTCCAGTATTTCAGGAAACCCTCAGAGCCAGTCCCTCCCTGCTTCTCGCCTGCCTGTGTTCCTTCCCTGGCCCACCCCCGTGCTCGTCCCTTGGCCCTGTCTTTCCTCACTTTCCATCCTCTGACCCTGTTTATTTCCCCACCAGCCGAGCCCTGGAGGACAGATGGAGGAAGTCGTGGGGACTGTCAAGCAGATCTCAGATAGAGGTTCTGTCAAGTCTGAAGATGAATCGATGGAAACGAAGAGAGAGAGACCGTCGGTATGGAGTGGGAGCAGGGCCCTATGGAGAAGGCTGGTTGCAGGAGCACAAGGGGCAACTTGCCACATGTATTCCTGGTTTCTCCTCCCCTAGGGCCCCGAGTCCCCTGTGCAAGGCCCCCGTATCAAACACGTCTGTCGTCATGCTGCTGTGGCCCTAGGTCAGGCCCGGGCCATGGTGCCCGAAGACGTCCCCCGCCTCAGTGCTCTCCCTCTCCGGGATCGGCAGGACCTCGCCGCGGAGGGTAGGGGCGGGTGTGTTGTGGGAAGATTTGACAGCTGTGTCACGTGTGGGGGTGAACACGTGCACCAAGAGCCTCGGAGAGCGGGAGCTGAGTTGGATGCTTGGGGCAGGTGGCAGGTGGGTTGGAGTGCTAGGTCTTAGAGCAGATTTGGGGGCACCTGGGACCTGAGCACTGTGGGAAAGTGGGGATCAGAGGGCCGATTGAATGAGATCTAGGAGAGAACAGGGAACTGAGGTAAAAGGCCTGGTGGCTTTGTGGCTCCATCCTTTCCTCTCCGTTGCGCTAGATACATCGTCAGCGTCTGAGACTGAGAGTGTCCCGTCACGGTCTCGGCTCGGAAAGGTGGAGTCAGCAGGGCCTGGGGGAGACTCAGAGCCTGCAGGGTCTGGCGGGACCCTGGCCCATACACCCCGGCGCTCACTGCCCTCCCATCATGGCAAGAAGATGCGGATGGCACGGTGTGGACACTGTCGGGGCTGCCTGCGTGTGCAGGACTGTGGGTCCTGTGTCAACTGCCTGGACAAGCCCAAATTTGGGGGCCCCAACACCAAGAAGCAGTGCTGTGTGTGAGTAGCCAGAGCACAGCCTCTGTTCCCACCCATGGTCGTCAGTCACCCAGGCCTCCTGCCCCGCCAGAGCAGTGGGATTGGCATCCTTGTGGAGAGCTTCCTCTCTTCCCCCAGACCACCAGTCCCCTACCCTGGTGACGTGCTGCTCCCCTCCCCAGATACCGGAAGTGTGACAAGATAGAGGCTCGGAAGATGGAACGGCTGGCTAAAAAAGGTAACGAGGTTCGATGCTTTACACAACCGTGTTTAGATCCATGGTGTGGAAGAACCGTGTTTTCTTTGCTCTCCTCCCTTTATCTTTGCAGTCTGTTACCTTTGTCATCTTTCCCTCATGTGCTTTCAGATCTCTCCTGTACTTGTTCTCTTTTGCCCCACTTCTTTTTGGCTTTTCTGCATCCCAGTGTCCCATGTCCCTGGCTGAGCTCAGATCCTACTAAGTCCCCTGTTCCCACAGGCCGGACGATAGTGAAGACGCTGTTGCCCTGGGATTCCGATGAATCTCCTGAGGCCTCCCCTGGTCCTCCAGGCCCACGCCGGGGGGCGGGAGCTGGGGGGCCCCGGGAGGAGGTGGTGGCCCCCCCGGGGCCCGAGGAGCAGGACTCCCTCCTCCTGCAGCGCAAGTCAGCCCGGCGCTGCGTCAAACAGCGACCCTCCTATGATATCTTCGAGGACTCGGATGACTCAGATCCTGGGGGTCCCCCTGCTCCCCGGCGTCGGACCCCCCGAGAGAATGGTGCGAATTGCTTGTTGTTTTCCCTTCCGGTCAGTCCCGTGTCTTGTGTAGAAGGCGGGTGTGGGGTTTTCAGATAGAGAAAGTAGCTGAGTGCAGAGGAGGAGGTAATTTGGGGTGGACAGGGAAAATGGATGCATAGAGTTTTCAGGAGGTTATCAAGCCAGGTCTAAGAGTCATCCTGTGGGTTAGTTAAAGGTAGCCATGGGGATCCGGGTAACGTTAAGGGGTGTGGAGGAAAGGGAATGGGGCAGGGAAGAGGGGGACCTTCACCACTTAACGTGTGCTGCCTAGAGCTGCCAGTGCCAGAACCCGAGGAGCAGAGCCGGCCCCGCAAACCCACCCTGCAGCCCGTGTTGCAGCTCAAGGCCCGAAGGCGCCTGGACAAGGTCAGCACAGCCCCACACCAAGAACCCTGAGTCCTGTGGAAGGCATGGCTCCCGCCCTTCAGGAGCTTCCTAGCAAGTCAGGGTAACGGGCTCACCTGAGTGCCGTGTTGTGTCCACACCAGAGGACAGGCCCTGAGGGGTAAGGCCGGTCCTTCTGGGAAGCAAAGTAGGATCTGGGCAAACGACAGGGTTGGGCAGGCCAAGGGAGAGGACTGTATGGAGAGAAGTCTGCAGACGGTGAGGCTGGCAGCCTTCTGACCACCACTACCCTCCCTAGGATGCTTTGGCCCCTGGCCCCTTTGCCTCTTTTCCCAATGGCTGGACTGGAAAACAGAAGTCCCCTGATGGCGTGCACCGGGTCCGTGTGGATTTTAAGGTATGCCATTGAGGGAGAGGGTCTCAAGGACCCTGTTGGAAAGAAACCTGTGGGTTGTAGCTGAGAAACCAGGGATTTAAAGAATGACTTTGGCTTGTGTTCCTGGCCACTCTCTGATCCTGTGTCCTCTCTTCCCTCAGGAGGATTGTGACCTGGAGAACGTGTGGCTGATGGGCGGCCTCAGTGTGCTCACCTCTGTGCCAGGGGGCCCACCGATGGTGTGCTTGCTGTGTGCCAGCAAAGGCCTGCATGAGGTTGGATCCCTGCCTTTTTCCACAGCCCCCAGGTCTCCATTGGCCCTTACTGCCTGATCGCTTGGGCCCTCTCAGCAGGGTCTCATCCCTTGGCCTCTTGGCCTTACACTGTGCCCATTGTTCACTTTCCCCAACCCCAGCTGGTGTTCTGCCAAGTCTGCTGTGACCCTTTCCATCCGTTCTGTCTGGAGGAGGCTGAGCGGCCCCTGCCCCAACATCATGACACCTGGTGCTGCCGCCGCTGCAAGTTTTGCCATGTCTGTGGGCGCAAAGGCCGGGGATCCAAGGTTTGGGCGCAGGAGCCATGAGGGTGGAGGCATGGAGGAGAGGGGTGTACTTGCGCAAATAGGTTCTGCCATTGCTGTTTTTCTCCCACTTCCAACAGCACCTCCTGGAGTGTGAGCGCTGCCGCCATGCTTACCACCCAGCCTGCCTGGGGCCCAGCTACCCAACTCGGGCCACACGCAAACGGCGCCACTGGGTGAGAGATGAGGCCCACAGCCCTTGCATTGGAGTTCTAATTAAGGCAGCTACCACCCCCAGACTGGAAGGTTGGAGGTCCTTGTGAGAGTTTATCTGATAAATAGCATTTTCCCTTCCAAAATTTCACATAGACAAGACTTATGTGCAGAATTTGTACAGAACGATTGCAGAATGTAGAAGGGTTCGTGCATTTCATGGTCCTGGGCTCAGAATCCCCTGCCCCTGCCTGACCTCTGTTCCTCCTTGTCTCCATCTGTCCGTCTCCCCTACTTTATTCCTGTCCCTTCCTCCCTCCTCGCTTCTCTTGTACATCTTTTCTTCTCTTACCTGTCCTTCCTCATTTGTCTCCTGCTCACCATCCACTCCTCTTTGCCCACCTCCTCCCACCGTAGCCCCCCACACTGCTCCAGCCTGCCCCCTAACGTCACCCTGCACCCCCCAGATCTGCTCGGCCTGCGTGCGCTGTAAGAGCTGCGGGGCAACTCCAGGCAAGAACTGGGACGTCGAGTGGTCCGGAGACTACAGCCTCTGCCCCAGGTGCACCCAGCTCTTTGAGAAAGGTGGGGACCTGTCAGGGGCCCTGGGTCCTGGGGGACACTGGGCAGTGGGCCAGGCTCCTAGACAGGACTGATGCAGTTTTCTAGCGGCTTTGTATCCTCTAGTGGCCACAGAACCTTCTTTCTATTCATGCTAGTCTCTCTGGTACCAGAAGCCTATCTAGTACTTCCAGTAGAAGGACGCAGTTCCTCTCAGGGCAGCGGGAGTCGGCCTGGACCCCACCGTTGTAGTGGTCCCTGACCTGCTTCTTGGAACCTCAAATCTCCATTGATCACTCTGAAAACCTGGGCTTTCCCTGTGTGTTCAGGCAGCATGTTAGCAAGGTTCTTTGTGAGACAGCGGGGCTGTAGGTCTAGAAGAGGCCTTATCCTCAGCCAGCGTTTTGAGAATGGTAGGACCCAAGATGGGGCATGGCAGAGGCAGCCCTCACAGCAGCCAAACGAGGGGTGGTGGCCCCAGCCCCTCTGACTTGCTCTTTTCCTCCATCTTCTGCAGGAAACTTCTGCCCAATCTGCACCCGCTGCTACGAAGACAACGACTACGAGAGCAAGATGATGCAGTGTGCGCAGTGTGACCACTGGGTGCACGCCAAGTGCGAGGGGCTCTCGGGTGAGCAGGCAGAGTGCCTGGGCTGCCGCCTCTGCCCCGGGGGGGTGGAGGGGTCCCCTATCCTACCCCCGGCACAGGCCCTCATGGGACAGGTGTCATGAACGTATGTCCTTGGCAACTCCTCTGGGCTGCTGAGAGCCCTCACATTCTCCTGAACCATTCTCTCCTTTCCCGCCCTGGCTGTTTTAGATGAAGACTATGAGATCCTTTCTGGGCTGCCAGACTCAGTGCTGTACACCTGCGGACCGTGTGCAGGGGCCACGCACCCCCGCTGGCGAGAGGCCCTCAGTGGGGCCCTGCAGGGGGGCCTGCGACAGGTGCTCCAGGGCCTGCTGAGCTCCAAGGTGGCAGGCCCACTGCTGCTGTGCACTCAGGTCTGGAGGGCTCGCGAGGTGGGACGGGGTGGGGCCAGGCCCAGCACCAGCCCTGCTGACTTTCTCTCTCTACAGTGTGGGCAGGCTGGAAAGCAGCTGCACCCAGGCCCCTGCGATCTGCAAGCCGTGAGTCGGCGCTTTGAGGAAGGCCACTACAAGTCTGTGGTGAGTGGGACACCGAGAGGAATAGGTGGGCACCAGGAGGAGGGGATTGTGGGTGGGGCGGGGGCTCTGATCCTGACAAGCCCCCTTACAGCACAGCTTTATGGAGGACATGGTGGGCATCCTGATGAGGCACTCAGAAGAAGGAGAAGGCACTCACCCAGAGCGCCGGGCTGGAGGCCAGATGAAGGGGCTCCTACTGAAGGTGAGAGCTTTGGGGAATGTCTGTAGAGTGGCTTGAGTGGTAGTGGGGAGGAAAGTGGGGGTCCTTCAGACCTTGCCCCTACCAACTTTCCTGGGGAAGCCAGTTCTTCTCATCCTGTTAACCCACTCCCCAGCTGCTAGAGTCTGCGTTCGGCTGGTTCGACGCCCACGACCCCAAGTACTGGCGACGGAGTACCCGGCTGCCAAAGTGAGCAAGGCTGGGTAACAGGAGGGGAACCAAGGAATAAGGGCAAAAACAAGGGCACCTGGGAATCCAGGGTCTGGATTGTGGGCCAAGAATAGACGAGGAAGAGTTAGGGTCTGGAGGGTGGTAGAACCAGGGCGAGCATCCTCTGTGGTTGTAGGCCAGCCAAGACTCTGATTGTGCAGTTCGCTCACTTTGTTTCTACTTTGCACAAGGTAGTGTTGGGGAATAGCAGTGAGTAAGCCATGTTTGGGGGGTTGAGCCGGCACTTGAGTGCCTGATGATCCAGACGGTCCGGGTGGTGATGGGAAAGTCCAGGGGACTTTGGGAGCCCAGAGAAGGTGCTTAGGGCTAAGGCTTCTCAGATGACATCCAAGCCAAGGTGTGGAAAAAGAGTATTCCAGGCATGAGGAACAGCATTTCATGTGTCATAAGTTGCATAAGGGGCCCTGGCTTATTTGGGAGACTGGGAGAAATGCCACATGGAGAGAGGTCCAATTGTGTCATGGCATGTTTAGGCTAAGATTGTGGGTGGCCACCCTTGTTAGACGTGTCAGATGCTGACCCTGCCTGTCCACAGCGGAGTTCTTCCCAATGCCGTGTTGCCCCCATCCTTGGACCATGTCTACGCTCAGTGGAGGCAGCAGGAACCAGAGACCCCAGAATCAGGGCAGCCTCCAGGGGACCCCTCAGCAGGTACTGGGAAGTGGGGACTGGAAGCCAGGGCCCCTCAGTTGGTGGGGTAAGCTCTCAGTCCTGATTCTGGGACTTGCCTTCCCATACCTCTTCCAGCTTTTCAGGGCAAGGATCCAGCTGCTTTCTCACACCTGGAGGACCCTCGTCAGTGTGCGCTCTGCCTCAAATACGGGGATGCGGATTCTAAGGTGAGTGCTACCATGTGAAACCACAAGTGGCAAGGCCTAGTCCCTGGGGCCTTTCCTCACCCCATTTCTCTGCCCCTAGGAGGCAGGACGACTCCTATACATTGGGCAGAATGAGTGGACACATGTCAACTGTGCCATTTGGTCAGCTGAAGTGTTCGAGGAAAATGATGGCTCCCTCAAAAACGTGCATGCTGCTGTGGCTCGAGGGAGGCAGATGGTGAGAGCCCGGGCCTAGAGAGGTGGGCAGCCCCAGGGTCTTGGGTAGGCCCCCTCCCCTCACCCCCCCGCCCCCAGCAGGGGAAACTGCTCTTGTTTCACAATTACTACTCCACCATATCCTTTCATTGCTGGTCCTGGGTACTGTTTTTGGGTTTTTGGTTGTCCCAGGACTCTGGTGCTTCAGTGATATTGGCCCCCTTCCCCAATATTTGGGCCTGAAGCTTGGGCGATTAAAAGTTAGAAGATCTTCTGTTGATTGAACCTGCGCCGGTTGCTTTCTATACAGTATGACACTTAGCTCCTACTGTGTCCCCATGAGGTGAGGTATTGCCTGGGTTAGAACCCCTCCTCGCCAATCTGGGACCTGGTGCCGTAGAATGTCTCAGGCTCAGGAAGTGAGACATGAAGTGATACGTACTGGGGGGGGGGGATGCAAATGTGAAGATTAAATAGAATTGTACAAGTTTTACATTAAAATAGTATGAGAGGGGAAGAGCATGTGATTCCTGATTCGGGGTCATGAGTTCAAGCCCCACATGTAGACGTAGTGATTACTTAAGTAAATATGTGTGTGTGTGTGTGTGTGTGTGTATTTATTTTTATACTTATTTATTTGTTTGACAGAGAGAGAGAGATCACAAGTAGGCAGAGAGGCAGGCAGAGAGAGGAGGGGGAAGCAGGCTCCCTGCTGAGCAGAGAGCCCGATGTGGGGCTTGATCCCAGGACCCTGAGATCATGACCTGAGCCGAAGGCAGAGGCTTTAACACACTGAACCACCCAGGCGCCCCATATATATATTTTTAATGGTGTGAGAAAGATGGTAAATATTGCTTGATAAGTGTTAGATGTTATCTTTCTCAGAAAATCTGGAGTAGTTTTGATGCGCTCCTGGTCCTGGCTGCAGCTAGGGAAGAGGGTATGTTTGATTGAGTGCCTTTGCTTTGCAAGGTGCTAGTCTAGATGAGCCCAAGCAGAGTCTCAAGGACAGTGATGCTGAGAATCAGACCCTGGTCTCGGTCACTGGCTTCTCCCCTCAGCAGCCCCTTCCACCCGCAGCGCTGTGAACTCTGCCTGAAGCCTGGAGCCACAGTGGGCTGCTGCCTTTCCTCCTGCCTCAGCAACTTCCACTTCATGTGTGCCCGGGCCAGCTATTGCATCTTCCAGGATGACAAGAAAGTTTTCTGCCAGAAACACACAGACCTACTGGATGGCAAGGTGAGGCAGAACCATAGGGCAGACAGCTCCCCGCTGCTCTCTCTTCCCTTTCTACTCCTAGACCCCTGCAGCCCCTCAGCCCTATCCCCAGCTACCTCTTGGTGTCTTCCTTGTTTTCCTGAGTCCACGAGCCAAGCCCTGAGCTGTCCCTGCCTCAGAGCCTTCCCTCACATCTCTCTTGCTCCTCACCAACCCAGCAACCCCGTTTGCCACCCTCCTTCCAGGAGATCGTGACCCCCGATGGGTTTGATGTTCTCCGCCGAGTCTATGTGGACTTCGAGGGCATCAACTTTAAGCGAAAGTTCTTGACGGGGCTCGAACCTGATGCCATCAATGTGCTCATTGGTAAGCCTCTTGCTCTCTATCCTGGTCTTCTTGATCCTGCCTGGCCCACCCTCCTGATCTCTTCTCTGCTTCATAGGCTCCATTCGAATTGACTCCTTGGGTACCCTGTCTGATCTCTCGGACTGCGAGGGACGGCTCTTCCCCATTGGCTACCAGTGAGCAGCCCAGGGGGCCTGGGTGGGGGGGTAAGGACTCCAGGACAGGATCCCATTTCCCAAGCTGTCCTGACCCTCTTACCCACATGCCCACCTTACAGGTGCTCCCGTCTATACTGGAGCACAGTGGATGCTCGGCGGCGCTGCTGGTATCGGTGTCGTATTTTGGAGTATCGGCCGTGGGGTCCAAGGGAAGAGCCAGTTCACCTGGAGGCAGCCGAGGAGAATCAGACCATTGTGCACAGCCCCGCCCCTTCCTCAGGTAAGGGCCTTGGAACTCCCTCTTTCCTTCCCTAAATGATGCCCTCCCCAAATGGTTACCCACTGACCCCATTCCCCCTCTTCCCTAAAGAAGCCCCAGGATGTTTGCCATTCTTCCTTTTGTCATAATGGCAATAACTGATCCCTTAACCGTTGCGCAATCTGTGCCAGGGACTGCGCTCAGCATTTCACAGGAAGCGAGGGGAGGGCTACCTGCTTGTGGGGGGTGGCAGCTTCTAGACAGAGCGTCACAGCCCCCTGACTTGGGGCGTGTGCGCCTGGGATGCTCCCCGCAGCCCTCTGTGGAAGGTGCAAGCTCTGCTCTGCCGCAGCCCAGAAAGGGCAGTTTCTCTGCACAGTAACACCGTGCTGGTGTCGGGACGCGAGCCGGATCGGTCCCCTCGTAGCCATGCCAGTGCTGAGGGATGTCGCTGAGAGCTGGGTGGCACACAGCAAGAATTGGGCTTGGAGACTGGTAAAAGGAGAGCTCGTGGGCTGAATAGGAGGAGGAGGATTTTCGGAGTGTGTTCGCAGGGAAGGGGTTTGTGCCAGGTTGGAGCATGACATGAAGTAGAGCTGGTAGCAGGGGAGTGTTGGGAGGAGGCGGCAGAGGTTTGTTCTCACGGATGGGGTGGGGCCAGGTAATGGGGAGCCCCGGGCGCCAGGATGGGGCAGGTGTGTTTGATGTGGCAGGGATGCGCGGCACGGGTGAGAAAGTGGTGGGACTGGGCCTGCTGGAGAGAGGGCAGTGCCCCTTGCGGCGTGCAGGCCCTGAGTCAGAACAGTAGGCAGCCGGGAACGGGGGAGGCGGCAGAGACGGGTGAGGAGGGGTTACGGAGGGCCCCTGATCCGCGCGCGTGGGGAGGTTTTGAAGAAGCCACAGAGGGGCGTGGGACCTGGGTGATGACTGGGAACCAGTGCTCATTGTGACCAGACCATTGGGCAGGAGTGGGGAAGGCTTGGTTGGCTCAAAAGAAGGGAGGGTGTGTGAGGAGAGGCTCTGACAAGGAGCCCCTGCCATTCCTCATGGCATTCTCCTGCCTCCTCAGAGCCCCCAGATCATGTGGACTCCCCTCCAGATACAGATGCCCTCATCCCCAGAGCTCCTGAGCACCACTCACCTGTTCAGAACCTGGACCCCCCACTTCGGCCGGATCCAAGCAGTGCCCCTCCTCTGGCCCCCCGCTCCTTCTCGGGGGCTCGAATCAAAGTGCCCAACTACTCACCATCCCGGAGGCCCTTGGGGGGTGTCTCCTTTGGACCCCTGCCCTCCCCTGGTGAGTACCTGGGAGTGTCGGGGAGAGGGGTGGGCGGGTGAGGCAGGAGCTCATGGCTGACACTGACCCTTCCCCCCCACAGGAAGTCCATCTTCTCTGACCCACCACATCCCCACGGTGGGAGACCTGGACTTCCCAGCTCCCCCCAGACGTTCCCGTCGCCCCAGCCCCCTGGCCCCAAGGCTGCCGGCATCACGGCGGGCCTCTCCCCCTCTCAGAACCTCCCCACAGCTCAGGGTGCCCCCTCCTACCTCAGTCGTTAGAGCCCTCACACCTACCTCAGGGGAGCTGGCTCCCCCTGGCCCAGCCCCATCTCCTCCTCCACCCCCTGAAGACCTGGGCCCAGACTTGGAGGACATGGAGGTGGTGTCAGGACTGAGTGCTGCTGACCTGGACTTTGCGGCCAGCCTGCTGGGGACTGAGCCCTTCCAGGAAGAGATTGTGGCTGCGGGGGCAGTGGGGAGCGGCCCCGGGGGCCCGGGGGACAGCTCAGAGGAGGAGGCCAGCCCTACACCCCGCTACGTCCACTTCCCTGTGACTGTGGTGTCTGGCCCTGCCCTGGCCCCTGGTGCCCTTCCTGGAGCGCCCCGCATCGAACAGCTGGACGGGGTGGATGACGGCACGGACAGCGAGGCGGAGGCCGTCCAGCAGCCTCGGGGCCAGGGGACTCCTCCTTCAGGGCCAGGAGTGGGCCGGGCTGGGGTCATCGGGGCTGCAGGGGACAGAACCCGACCTCCTGAGGACTTGCCGTCAGAAATTGTGGATTTTGTGTTGAAGAACCTAGGGGGGCCCGGGGAGGGAGGTGCTGGGCCCAGAGAGGAGCCACTCCCCCCAGCGCCTCCCCTGGCCAATGGCAGCCAGCCTCCCCAGGGCCTTCCCCCTAGCCCAGCTGACCCCACTCGGACGTTTGCCTGGCTCCCTGGGGCCCCGGGGGTCCGGGTATTGAGCCTGGGCCCTGCCCCGGAGCCCCCCAAACCCGCCACATCCAAAATCATTCTTGTCAACAAGCTGGGGCAAGTGTTCGTGAAGATGGCTGGGGAGGGTGAACACGTCTCACCCCCAGTGAAGCAGCCACCTCTGCCCCCTCCCATCCCCCCCACAGCCCCTGCTTCCTGGACTCTGCCCCCAGGACCGCTGCTGGGTGTGTTGCCAGTGGTAGGTGTGGTCCGCCCTGCCCCGCCACCACCCCCTCCTCCACTGACACTGGTGTTGAGCAGCGGGCCCCCCAGCCCGCCCCATCAGGCCATCCGCGTCAAGAGGGTGTCCACCTTCTCTGGCCGTTCCCCACCAGCGCCGCCCCCAAACAAGACCCCCCGGCTGGAGGAAGATGGAGAGTCCTTGGAGGATGCTCCCCAGGGTCCAGGGCTTAGTGGCGGCGGGTGAGTGAATGTGCTGAGTCTGTGGCGGAGGGCGAGAGAAGTGGGCAGGAGAAGGCAGCTCAGCCTTCTTGGGGTTCCTCCCCCAGGTTTAGCCGAGTGAGGATGAAAACGCCCACAGTGCGTGGAGTTCTCGACTTGGATGAGCCTGGGGACACCACTGGGGAGGAAAGTCCGAGGTGAGTAGCCAGTGCCCTTCCCCTGGAGGCTCTGGGACATCCGTCTCTTCCTCTTTCTGACAGGTGTCTCCTCACAGGCCCCTCCAGGACCGGTCCCCTTTGCTGCCACTCCCAGAAGGTGGTCCTCCCCGGGCCCCCGATGGTCCCCCTGACCTGCTGCTTGACTCCCAGTGGCACCACTACTCAGGTAGGGACCGGCCGGTCGCTCTCCCTGCCCCCTTCCTTATGCTTGCCTCAGCTGGGTGATGGTGGTCAGACGCAGACTCGGTCCTCCTCAAAAGACAGACCTTGTGCACCAACCGGGCTCTGAGTTAGAGAGATGCCCTCGGAGCCCGTGGCCCTTGGCAGAAAAGATGAAGTTTCAGCTCCACGTGAGAGGCCCTGCAAAAGCGCCCAAGAGCCCGGGGGTCGGCTTCAGAGCCTGACCTGCCAGGGCCGGAGGGCTAGGTCCCTAGTAAAGCTGAGCAGCGTGGGGCCGTCAGAGTTAGAGATGGGACTCAGAGCCGTGCGGCTGGGCAAGAGCACCTGGGGGTCAGCCAGTGAGGATGGAGCTCATCTAAGATCCAGAGCAGCAGGAGTAGTAGGAAGGAGATAAAAAGAGAGCGGTGCCCAGAGGGCACCAGGCATGTGAAGTCGAGGGGTACTGGCTGGGAAGGATGTTGCGTCGGGGTCCAGAATTGATGACAGGGGTTGATGAAGGAGCCAAAACAAGACCCAGGCATCTTGCCAACAAGCTTGGCTAAGGGTCTGAGAGAAGAGGGTGGGCAGCAGTCCAGTGGGGCTTGTATGAGGGAGGAGGGCTTGCGGACGGAAGCAGAGGTGGGAGGAGGCATGGCCGTTGTATCTGAAGAGGAGACCGCTAAGGGGGAGCCGCGGGGGGCCGGGGGCGCTCAGTGCACTCGCAGAGCTGTCAGGACGCAGGATGGGCGCGCGCGCAGAGTGGACAGGGCTAACGGCCTTGGTGAAGCTGGGGAGGGCAGTGAGTGCTCTCTCGGTCATAGAGGGCCGTGGGAGAGGGCGTAGGCTGCAGCCAAGCGAGCTGGTAACTGAGCAGCCTGAGGCTCGGAATTTTCTCCTGGCCCCAGCCCTGTCCGGATACGTGGATTATCTCATTACGTAGCGCTGTTACTAGCGTGAAAGCCGAGCGAGGTACACGAGAGACCACTTAACTGAAAGACTGCGTATGGGGGTCAGAGGTGGCGTGAGGATATGGCAGTGACCATGACGGACAGGTCCCCACCCTTAGGGACCACGCCACATTTTGGTAGAGGAAGCAGACACGTACGTTAGCAAGTGTACTGCAGCTGAGAACGAGCGCCGTGAGAAAGAAGGCAATGAGAGCGCCCCGGTGAGGCCCCTGTAGTCAGCCTGTCGGGTTCAGGGAACAGAATGGAGGTGAGGATGGGGTAAGGGCAAAGAGGAGGTGGAAGAAGTTGTCAGAGGTGAACCCAGGGTCACTGAGGCCTGGAGGTGATGTGGGTCATAGAGCAAATCAGATTTGGAGTTTTGCCTCAGGCTGGGAGGGCACCGGTCAGGTTGGCCCAGAGGAGTGGAACGTGGGGAGCAAGCGTGGCCACGTGGGTCCTGCCTCTCCTACAGCACTCTCCATTCAAACTCAGGTTCTCCCCACCCGCCCCCCTCCAGATGTGATGGTCAGTCCTCAGTCCGCACCGTTCTTGCGAGCCGCTGCATCTGGGCTGATCGCCCCCCCTCACGCGCCCTCCCACCCGCCTCCCTGCACCTTGTGGCACTTCCTTCACTGGCTTCCAAAACCCCACCCCTCTCCTCACCTCTCTGCTTTTGCCTCGACGTTGCCCCAGCCTGTCACTTTGATGTGTCCCAGGGCCCCGGCCGTGACATCTCTGTCTGCACTTAGTCTCAGGTGTTCTCATCTACTTCCTGGCTCTCAATCCCATCTCTTACTCTGACAGCCAGCAGATGGGCAGCCAGGCTCCTGGATCCCGCTGCCTGCTCCTCGTTTCCAGCACGTTGCAAGGGCAGGTTTTCTAAGAGGAATTTCAGACTTCACATGTCCCAAACCGAGCTCTCTACCTTCACCCCAAAGTTGTTCTTCCCTCTCCCTCACCATCTCAGTCACCAGCAGTATTACGGTTCCAGTTGTTCAGGCCCCAAACCTCGGAGTTGTCCTTAGACCCTCCAACTCTCACATCCCCATCTCCTACAGCAGCGAGTCCTGTCTGTTCGAGCTGCAAAATCTTTAGCCCCTGAGAAATCCCTTAAATAGCTAGCTCGTAGCACATGTACTTGACTATGGGGAGGGGCCTATATAATAAGTTTGTAATATTTACAGAGCTGTGCTGCATGTAAAAAAATACACGTGCAAAATATCCTTCTCAGGTATTTTTAATTTTCTTTTTTTT
The DNA here is from genome assembly GCA_028533885.1 of Nasua narica. Taxonomy (NCBI): domain Eukaryota; kingdom Metazoa; phylum Chordata; class Mammalia; order Carnivora; family Procyonidae; genus Nasua; species Nasua narica. The sequence continues at coordinate 12,498,796 of CM052803.1, read as the reverse complement.
TTTTTTAAGATTTGATTTATTTATTTGACAGAGAGAGATCACAAGCAGGCAGAGAGGCAGGCAGAGAGAGAGAGGGAAGCAGGCTCCCGCTGAGCAGAGAGCCCGATGCGGGCCTCGATCCCAGGACCCTGAGATCATGACCTGGGCCGAAGGCAGAGGCTTTAACCCACTGAGCCACCCAGGCGCCCCTATTTTTAATTTTCTGTGAGAAAACAATGAGGGCCAGATGGCGTCGTCGGGGAACTGGGTTTGGGTGAGCCCGAAGTGTGTCCTGCGGAGCCAGGGTACGCCAGGCCTCCATGGAAATGCTCATCTCCGAGAACTCTCACAGAAAAGGGACTGTGGGCTCGTCAGCCCTGCTCCCTGCAGGGCTCACAGGGCAACTAGAGCAACAAGAGAGCCCTCAGCCCAGGTGTCTGTGCTTGTGCAGGGAGAGGAAGGGAGGGGGTGGGGAACCGGGGACCCTGGAGTCCAGGAGGAGTCCACCTCACCTACCCTGACCTGATGCTTGGGACCAGGTGAGGCTTCAAGCTCTGAGGAAGAGCCTCCATCCCCAGAGGACAAAGAGAACCAGGCCCCCAAACGGGCTGGCCCGCATCTGCGCTTCGAGATCAGCAGTGAGGATGGGTTCAGCGTGGAGGCGGAGAGCTTGGAGGGTGAGTCGGTCAGGCGTGGTGGTGACGGAGGGAAGGTGTCTGTGGAGCCCGGTCCTGACCGCTCTGGCCCTGCGCTCTCCTCAGGGGCATGGAGAACTCTGATCGAGAAGGTGCAAGAGGCCCGAGGGCACGCCCGGCTCCGGCATCTGTCCTTCAGTGGTAAGCGGAGGGGCTACAGGGATGCTGAGAGCTGGGGGCACTCCCAGGGGACAGGATGGGCCTCTGGCATGACGTGTGTGTCCTCACCTTTGTCCCCAGGGATGAGCGGGGCGAGGCTCCTGGGCATCCACCACGACGCTGTCATCTTCCTGGCAGAGCAGCTGCCCGGGGCCCAGCGCTGCCAGCACTACAAGTTCCGCTACCACCAGCAGGGAGAGGGCCAGGAGGAACCCCCGCTGAACCCCCATGGGGCGGCCCGGGCCGAGGTCTATCTCCGGTGAGACGTCGGGGCGGCCCTGTGGGAGGTCTCAAGTGTGGGAGCTAGGTCTCAAGAGATTGGAAACTGAGGCCTGGGAGGAGATGCCGGGCCACTCCAGGAGTTCCTCCTGGAGTTCACAGCAGAAGAGTGAGCCCCATCCATCCCCCTCCTGCCGTGTCTTCGGGGGTAGCGGTTATTTCTTGTTTGCGAGCAGCGAGCCCCAGCCAGAGGATAGGTAGGTGGCATCTCTTTGAAGGAATGGCTGTTATCCTCCCTTCTTTCTTCCTTCCCTGCTGCAGGAAATGCACCTTTGACATGTTCAACTTCCTGGCCTCCCAGCACCGGGTGCTCCCTGAGGGAGCCGCCTGTGACGAGGAAGAGGATGAGGTGCAGCTCAGGTCAACCAGGTACGGAGGGCAGGCAGGGTGCTGGGGGTGTTCTGGAAGGGTCCTAAAGAGGGTGACCAGGGGCAAGAGAGGTCATTCCTGGGTACCAGCCTGTGACACTGCTGACCCCACCAGACGTGCCACCAGCCTGGAGCTGCCCATGGCCATGCGCTTTCGCCACCTCAAGAAGACATCCAAAGAGGCTGTGGGTGTCTACAGGTTAGTGGGGTTGGGGGGGAGGATGCCCCTTGGGTGGATGGACAGGTGCCCTGGTGCGGGGCCGCCTTGGGTCTGTCCCCCTGCCCCCTGAGCTCCCCCTGGCCCGTCCTACCCTGCAGATCTGCCATCCATGGGCGGGGCCTGTTCTGTAAGCGGAACATTGATGCTGGCGAGATGGTCATCGAGTATTCTGGAATCGTCATCCGCTCCGTGCTGACGGACAAGCGGGAGAAGTTCTACGATGGGAAGGTGGGCTCCGCGGGGCCATGGGAGCCAGGTGGGCGCAGCGGGGCTGGGCCGTGGGTGCCGAGCCCCTGACCACGCCTCCCCGCCGCTGTAGGGTATCGGGTGCTACATGTTCCGGATGGATGACTTCGACGTGGTGGACGCCACGATGCACGGCAACGCTGCCCGCTTCATCAACCACTCGTGTGAGCCCAACTGCTTCTCCCGGGTCATCCACGTGGAGGGCCAGAAGCACATCGTCATCTTCGCCCTGCGCCGCATCCTGCGCGGGGAGGAGCTCACCTACGACTACAAGTTCCCCATCGAGGACGCCAGCAACAAGCTGCCCTGCAACTGTGGCGCCAAGCGCTGCCGTCGCTTCCTGAACTGAGGCCGCCGCTTGCCGCCACGCCCCTGCCCCTGCTGCCGTCTCGCCCAGCCGGGCGGGGCTCCCGCGCCCCTCCCGGAGCCTCTCACCCCCACCCTCCTGCCCAGGGTGGACGTGGGCACGCTGGAGGCAGAGGCCCTGCCTCCGGCCCTCCAGCCCACCCAGCAATCGCCCCCTCCCTGCCCTGGGGGCCCAGGATGTAGATACTGTACAAAAGTTTCTAAATCCCTTCTTTTCTATGCACTTTTTTATTTAAGAGGGCGGGTTCCCAGGTGGGAGCCCCCCATAATAAAGTCTGTCAATGTTTGGAGAGGTGGTCTTCCCGTCTGTGTGGTGCTGGGGGCAGGCGGGAGCTCCCAGTTCTCCGCACCGCTCCTGTCAGCCTCAATGGGGGGTGAGAGGCCACCATTGAGAAGCACAAGTAAACGGGGCCGGTCTCTTCCAGCTTCAGAGCCGCGTGTGCTCTGCCGGTTCCCGGGGAGCACCCAGTCGGGCTCCCTGCGGATGAGCTAATCCAGGGGTAGCGGGCCGATTCTCAGGGAGGACCTGGGTTGTCCAGAGGCACCGGAGGCCGGCTCTCTGGCCCCTCGGGCCGCATCTGGTCTGTGTGTGTGCCGGAGGGAGAGGGTTCCCGTTGGGTCTCGGCCCAATTCAGACTAGTTCTACAGCACGCCGTAATGAGGCTCAGAGACGGCAGGCGCTTACTTTCACGGGCAACTTTACTGAGGACGAGGCTGGGCAAGCCCCAGCTCAGCCAAGTTTGGACAGCACCTGCAGGGCGTCCGCCCGCCCTAGCTGGGCCAGGTGTGTGCCAAGCTGGCCCAGAGAAGCAGACGGCTCCCTTGCCACCACCATCTCAATCAAGGCCCGCAGTGGCGAGCGACTGGGCCGCAGCGAGTAGGCGAAGGTGGACCAGGCCGCAGGCACTCCGTATCTCGCCGCCAGGTGTCTGGTGGTGCCACAGGCCATCCCTCCTCCTGGCCCGGGCTCGGGATCCAGCAGTACGATCAGCTCCTCCAGCACCTCCAGCTCATCCAGGAGGCGAGACAGGGGCTGCGAGGCCAGATTCGGCAGATCTGGGAGACAAACGGAGGGGTGAGGGGGAGGAAGGGCAATCTTCCCGTCCACCTTCTCCCTCCCTGGCATGTCCCTGACTAACCTCTGCCGAGGAGTGGAACCAGAGTGACCGCCTTCCGTGAGTCCCCTGCCTCTGATGCCTCAAGGGAGCCAGGAGAGGAGGAGTGTGGGGAGAAGAGGGTATGGATGTTGGTGTCGCCACAAACCAAGCCAGGATAGGGATGGAGGACAACTTCTGCCTGGCGGCGGTACCGCTGGGCCAGCAGGAGGACCACCGCTAAGGTGACCAGCAGAACCAGCACCACGAAAACCAGCATGACGGGCAGGGCAAAATTCGGCAAGGCCTGCTGAGTGACGCTGCGCTCAGATGTCCACGACAGACTGGAAATCGCTGATGAACTGGGCTCCTGGGAGCT